>CM076569.1:149142534-149710677 GCA_034641835.2 Pinus albicaulis
GAACACCTGAGGCAGCAAAAGGAAAATTAAGGAGTAGCATCAGTCAAGGAGCAGATGAAACAAAGAGAGCATAAGACAAGTAGCTGAGGAATGAGACAGAGTGATGAGGAACAATTATTCTAGTGGGAAGACTGTGAAGCACTTTTGGGGAGAATACATCAATTCATTCTACAGAATTAAATCAAGATGAGGAACAGAACTCTGGTAACGTAGCGGAGTTCGAAGTTGAGGAAAAGAACTGTTGAATTGAAGGCGTAGAAGATCGAAGCCTCATAGGATGTGCTACAAGTATAACAGGTGGAGTGGATTCTATATACGCAATAGAGAAAGGAGCACAAAGAAACTAAGACAACAGATATAGCAGAAAGGAAGAGACAAAGAAGTAACAAAGGCAGCAAAGGAGGCAGTGTTGAAGCAGAAACAGGCAGAGGCACAGCGAAGAACAGAGGCAGGGCAGCAAAAATAAGCAGAGGCAGAGGCAGAGCGACAGGAGCAGCAGAGGCAGAGGCAGAGCCGTTATAAAATTCCGAGAATCGCCCAAGCCGGTAGATACATTCATATGCATAATTCCGGGAATCGCACACTCCAACCGGCGTTATACATATAATATAACACAAACTTATTCCGGGAATCGCTTAACTCTAGCGGCAATACAATGCATATAATACAAAACCATATTCCGGGAATCGTACACTCCAACCGGCGTTATACATATAATATAACACAAACTTATTCCGGGAATTGCTTCACTCCAGCGGAAAAAATATATATAAACATATATGTGCAGTGCATCACATAAACAAAGGTCCAAGGCATTTATATTATGGAGCGCATAAAACAAAGTTTGATAAGGTGGGACCCCTCCCCAATCGCAATCGGAGATCGCAAGGGCAGCGGAACATACAACCAACTGAGAGTTGCGATTGCGATTGAAGCCTGGACCCGATGCGTGTATAAACGGGGGATAATACATATTTGAGTTACGGTCAAATCGCATCGGCATTGGTCAATCACATCGGAGAACATATGAGTTGCGATTGCGATTGGAAGTCCGGACCCGATGGAGGTATGAATTGTAATTCAAACTTGTTTGAAGTCCTTTCCCAATCGCATCGGAAAAATACAATGAACAGTGCCCAATCGCAACACATATTAAAATACTTGCGATTGCGATTGAAGTGGCGGACCCAATGGCATTATACAATGGATTTAATAGGTTCAATCGCATCCGGGGTCTTAATCGCAATTGGAACTTTCCGATTGATCGCACGACTTGTGTAATATGTTGCGATTGAAGTGACGGACCCGATGGCATTATACGATGGATTTAATAGGTTCAATCGCATTCGGGATCTTAATCGCAATCAGAACTTTCTGATTGATCACACGACTTGTGTAATATGTTGCGATTGAAGTGGCGGACCCGATGGCAATATACGATGGATTTAATAGGTTAAATCGAATCCGGGATCTTAATCGCAATCGGAACTTTCCGATTGATCGCATGACTTGTGTAATATGTTGCGATTGAAATGGCGGACCCGATCCTGTTATATGCGGGAGTTAATATGTGCAAATCCCATCCGTGTTCTGATCGCAATCGGAACTTTTATACTGTATGCCCCGATTGCATTTGTTCAAAGTTCGGACCCGATTGCGCTATGAGCCATGTTTTATGTGGTCATCGCGTCCATTTGATCAATCGCAATCGCAAGTTTTGTTTGACACCACCGATCCGCCGACGGAGATGTGGGGCCGGACCCCTTCATATATTAGAGGCTGTGATTTGATTTATTGGATTGTAATATAATACCAAAGGCTTAAGGTGGAGGGCGATTGTTTATATAAAATAATTGCTGTGAGATATATAAAACATGGTTGCGGTTGTATTAAAACATGCTGCGTGGTCTGTAGACCCACGGGCCTCAGCTTAACGGGAGGGTGATTATTAATGTAATACAATTGTAATATATGTATGTTCCAGCCTGCGGAACTTGCCACATCAACAAGACACTTGCTGCGTGTAAAGGATTGAATTACAGTCAGCAGATTCATTTATATATATAAAGCGCTGGTATAAAAATAAAATAAAAATGCAGTTCATAAATTCAGGAGTTACGCAGCAGCCATAAACAGAAAGGCATACAGAGAAGAGAAAGGGACAAAGAGACAGTTAGAGAAAAGACAAATGCGCAGCAAGCCAAGAGACAAAATGAGTGAGCTGGAGTTCACATTGTCATTCGAATGTAAATGTTTTAATTGTTTTTATTGTTTGTTTGTTTGGGAAGAGAGCAAATATCCCACTGTAATATTAAAATAAGCACCTATAGTTACATTTTTTTGAGTAAGCTGAAAAGAGATGAGAAAGCAGAAGGCAAAGAGACATGACTGTCCATTTCGAATTCCCAGTAGAATACAAATAGTCATGAAGCTATCTTGTATAAAAGGGGGTAATATCCAAGAGGAGAGATTGATGAAAACAGAATGAGAAGAGGAGAGAGTGTGCAGCAGAATTGAAGATAGTTGAAGAAAATAAGAAAGCTGCAAGAGGTCAGAGAGTGTGAATATAGAGAATGCTGAGTATGAAGAATTGAGGAGAAAAGAAGAGAAGAAGGAAGGGCAGAGCAGATATGATGCAGGTCTGATATAAGAGTTGATGAACAGCAGAAGAGAAAGTACAGAACAGAGCTGATATCCAAGGTAAATCAGCAAGTGTTTTTCTTTTGAAAGAATAAGGAAGTTGGAGCTTCCCTATCAAGTTGTAGCTGGATAGATGTCAGTTGTAGCTGACTGAGGTAGGAGCCTCCTGTAGGTTGGTGCCTGCAGAAAATAGATGGGAGTTGGTGCTTCCACATCAAGTTGTGGCTTGATAAAATGTCAGTTGTAGCTGACTGAGGTTGGAGCCTCCTGTAGGTTGGTGCCTGCAGAAAATTGATGGGAGTTGGAGCTTCCTTGCAAGTTGTAGCTTGCAGAATTTAGGATAGAGCCTCCTGTAGGTTGGTGCCTGCTGAAACAGTGGTGAGAGGGAGTTGGAGCTTGCCTTTTCATCACAACAATAATAAGATGTGGTTTTCTCCCTTTATGGGTTTCCACTTATATCTGGTGTCTCTGTGCATGATGTTTATGTGTTGATGTGATTTATCTCATCTGCTTAATACTTGCTACTCTCATATTCAATCTACTATTACATTAACAAATCTGTTTGATAGTAATACTTGTTTCTCACATATTAAGTTGACCATGAAATGAAGGTGTAAATAAGATTTAAAAGAAAAGTTTTAAAAGTCCATGTATGTGTTAAACTGATTCACCCCCCCCTCTCAGTTTAACTAAGGGTTCAACAATTGGTATCAGAGCCGGTTCCTTTGGTGTAAAATTAATAGCTTGAAGGAGATCTGGTTGAGTCATGGACTATCAAAATGTACCTGTGCTAAATACAACTAACTTTCCTGAATGGAGAGATAAGGTTAAGACGGGATTTATGGCTGATGATCCAGAGGTATGGAAGCTTGTTTGTGATGGTTACTGCACAGACTCACCCACAGTGAAAGAACAACAGAGGAATGCTAAGGCAAAATGTGTGATATATGACAATCTTCATAACAAGGACCTTGAGTTGATAATGGATTTAACCTCTGCAAAAGAAATCTGGGATAGATTGCACTTCATACATGGAGTAGACACTAAGGACTGCATTGACAAGAAGGATAAGAGAATTAAGAAAAAGAGAAATTCATGTCAAAAAGAAGATTCTCAATCAAATGAAGTACTTGCTAGTGTGAATGGTAGTAAGAACCATGAAGAAATTGCAGCTGAAGAAAGGGCCAAACTTGACACTGCTTTGACTGAAATAGAAAGATTGAAGAATGAAAACAAAGACCTTAAGACAGTGATGCAAATATGTGATGAGAGAGAATTTGAAGATAAGAAAGAAATTGTTGGCCTGAAGACACACCTTGAAGAAGTAAGGAAGATAGAAGACACTCTGCTGCAACAAATGAGAAAGAAAAGTCAGGAATGTGAAAGATTGGAAGAAGAAGTGATGAGCCTAAGAAAGAACTTAGAAAAAGCCCAAAGAGAACTACTAATGAATACACCTCTAATGAAAAGCTCTAGACAGTTGGACCAAATTCTCAATGCTCAAAGACCACCTCACATAAAGGTTGGGATAGGATATGAAGGGGAAACCAGCAAGTCCAAGATTGAAGATAAAAGGAATGTCATTTTTGTAAAGGCAGCAAAGGAAGATGAAGCAGCTCAGAAGATTCCCACTGAAGAAGAAGCCAGCAAGAACAAGATTTGTAAAGAAACAAACATAACCAAGCAACAACATGAGAAGACAAAGAATGAAGGGATGAAACAATCGGCTACTAAAGGCTCACATGCTCCTAAGGATGAAGTGAATAAATTTGGAAGTTGTCAAAGGAGGTTCTTTCCTCCTATGAAAAATAGCACATGTTTCTCTTGTCATAAACCAGGACATAATGCAGCACAATGTAAGAGAAGGTCTATCAACTCCAACCCGCAAAAGATGCAGCAAAAGAGAAGAACCCCTTAAGCAAGCAAAGGGAAAAGACAATCTTCCACCAGGTATACAAATCATTTCCATTGCTACTGTTATGCATGCAATGAATTTGGACATAAATATGTTGATTGTAAATTATGTTCAAAAATGGGAATGAAATATTATACATCAGCTCAAATGCACCTTGGTCAAATAAGATGTTATGTATGCCTCAAGCGTGGTCACAAAGCTAAAGACTGTAATCTGCCATATACATTAAAGAAATCTAGACAGATGATGGGATCAAAGCAAATCAAACAAAACTATGAATTTAAAAGAAGTGCGGACATTATGAAGAACCTCAATAAAGTTTGGAAGGAAAAGAGAAAGGGGGAGCCTACTATCTCCATAACATAATGAATCTAGCATAGTCTTAGGGGGAGCTGCTCTACGAAACAAAGAAAATGTCTAACCAGTTATAGATATGAAGCAGCATCCCAGGGGGAGAGCAGTTCATATATAGACCCCATGAAAGTAGTCTAAGAAGAGCTCCTTGGAATGATAACAGCTATGAGATCAGTAAGGGAAAGGAAGTTCCTCTAACAGAGATCTATGGAGGAAGAAGACCATATAAAACTCACAATAGCCAACAAAATTGTTAGAAGGAGAACAAAGGCAGCAAAGGCATTTGACTAGTTAAATCCTGTGTGAACACATGAGTTCTTGATGAATGATCCTATGTAATTGAGCCGAGTCCAATAAGCAGGGTATGGAAATTAGAGTGATTGTGTGGAAATTCTGTGGTGAAGAACCTTGTAGCATCGGTTTGTGCAAATTTCCTGTTCCACTCAGAAGACTAATGAACCATACTCTCTGTGAATGAGTGTCTGTGTGTGCACTCTGCAGAAGAAACAGAAGAATTGAAGAAGAATAGGTTTATTCATGAATTAGGGGTGTAATGCAGTTTATAGATGAATTATTGAGAAATTATTCATTAATTGAGTGGCATAGGCTTTGATTGAAGACTAAAACCCTGTGAAGTCAAACCCAGTAAATCAAGCTAAGAATCTGCCTGTATATTCAGAAAGAAGAATGTTTGATAATGTGGAACTCTGCAAAGGTTATGTAAGGTGCAAAGGTTGTGAATGGTGGAGCGGAACCATAGTCAAATGCGCAATGTCAATAGTGGAGCGAAACATTCGTGAGTGGGTTCGAATCATTATAATATATTGAAAAATGACTATTTAATAAAGAAGACCGGAACCTTGGTGAAACACTGTAGCAAAACCACTTGTGGTTTTCGGATTATTTCGCACCACTTTTGGTACGGAGATGGTATTATCTAGAGGGCTAGCGATTCCATAAGATTGTTGACACGTGGCATAGGTGGTATTGGAAGCCACCGTTTAACCTGCGATTTCGCAAGTTAACATCAGTACCGGGACACCGAGCGGAATTTCTCAGGACCGTTGATTTGAAAAGGGGACATCCGGCGGTGACTATTCGATGAAGATACGCGAAGTTTAATAAAAGTGCGCGGAAGATAGAGGAGGTACAGTGCATAGGTGGTCCAGTCCGAAAGTCTTATTATAAAGTTTGTTTTTCAAAGCATGGAGTATTAATACAAGGTCGGGCGGCGAACTATAAAGCGAGTGGTATATTCAAATCTTCAAAGGTTTGTTATGAAGTCTGGTTGCGATTATTAAAAAGGCATCAAGAAGCCATGGTAACAGTTGAATTGGTATATAAAGCAGTGTATAAAGCAGCAGTCATTCTAGAACTGTCATAGAAAATAAAATGCAGTGACATTCTTTCAAATCGGGATGACAAAATAAGTAGCAGGTTAATGATGCCAAGATCAGATTTAGTATATTGATGATTGTTGGTGTGAACAGTGGGAAGATCAATAGTGGAAACTATGGGTTCATGTGCAAGCTAAAATGAAATCTCTGCATGGTTTATCAAGGTAATATCAATTGGTACTAGGTACAGGTCGCATATCTATCAATAGAATATCAAGAGTGATCATGGAACAACAATATGATACAGGTCCTCAAGATCAAAGAACTATGGCAAAAGAACCTCAAGCACAAAGGATTTGCAGGGGTTGTTTTGGAAGAGTGTGTAAGCAGTGAAAGTCATTAGTCTCTTATATTGAAAGATATTGCCTATCCTCACAATAAGATGTAAGCTCTGGTGTGATTCATTTATTTACAATAACAACAAGGACCTTTCAGTCTTTAAGTGTATTATCCCTGTCAGCAGTTTAGCACAGATTACCAACAATAGGCAGTACAGGTGAACCACAGCAATAGAAGATATATTGGCATCATCACAATGGAATAAATTTTGACTACAGATGTCTATTGCAGAAGAAGACATATTCCATCTGCAATCTTCCTCAACAGAAATATATTGGCACACTACATCGGATATAGACCAAAGTATAGTTGAAGCAAGCCTGATATGTCACTCGGAGCATTAACAATCTTTAAGTCTTGATCCAATGATGCATCTCTTATTATACAAGTCTAATTATAGCTGTCATTACTTTGGAATGATATCGACTTAATGTGTATATACAAGTTAAAATATTCTCAAAAGTGTTCTCTCAACAAATATTGTACACCAGTATAGAGCAGCATGGTACAAAGTCAGAAGAAGAATGCCTAAACACATCTCGGAGAGAGAAAATGAAAAGATAGAATCTACACTAAGAAATGTGCAACCCTTTGCCATTGATGTCAAAGGGGGAGGAAAAGCAGGTAATAGAAGAAAGGGTCTTCTAAAAGAAGCTAGACAGAGGAAGACTTGGAGGAAGCATTGGATTATTGGTGGATGTGTTGCCATCAATGCCAAAGGGGGAGACTGTTGGAAATGTTGTCATTGATGGAAAAGGAGATGGCAAAGGAAGAACACCTGAGGCAGCAAAAGGAGAATTAAGGAGTAGCATCAGTCAAGGAGCAGATGAAACAAAGAGAGCATAAGACAAGTAGCTGAGGAATGAGA
This sequence comes from Pinus albicaulis, assembly GCA_034641835.2. Taxonomy (NCBI): domain Eukaryota; kingdom Viridiplantae; phylum Streptophyta; class Pinopsida; order Pinales; family Pinaceae; genus Pinus; species Pinus albicaulis. Next base: position 149,150,048 of record CM076569.1, read on the forward strand.
CAGAGTGATGAGGAACAATTATTCTAGTGGGAAGACTGTGAAGCATTGTTGGGGAGAATACATCAATTCATTCTGCAGAATTAAATCAAGATGAGGAACAGAACTCTGGTAACGTAGCGGAGTTCGAAGTTGAGGAAAAGAACTGTTGAATTGAAGGCGTAGAAGATCGGAGCCTCATAGGATGTGCTACAAGTATAATGGGTGGAGTGGATTCTATATACGCAATAGAGAAAGGAGCACAAAGAAACTAAGACAACAGATATAGCAGAAAGGAAGAGACAAAGAAGTAACAAAGGCAGCAAAGGAGGCAGTGTTGAAGCAGAAACAGGCAGAGGCACAACGAAGAACAGAGGCAGGGTAGCAAAAAGAAGTAGAGGCAGAGGCAGAGCGACAGGAGCAGCAGAGGCAGAGGCAGAGCCATTATAAAATTCCGAGAATCGCCCAAGCCGGCAGATACATTAATATGCATAATTCCGGGAATCGCACACTCCAACCGGCGTTATACATATAATATAACACAAACTTATTCCGGGAATCGCTTAACTCCAGCGGCAATACAATGCATATAATACAGAACCATATTCCGGGAATCGCACACTCCAACCGGCATTATACATATAATATAACACAAACTTATTCCGGGAATCACTTCACTCCAGCGGCAAAAATATATATAAACATATATGTGCAGTGCATCACATAAACAAAGGTCCAAGGCATTTATATTATGGAGCGCATAAAACAAAGTTTGATAAGGTGGGACCCCTCCCCAATCGCAATCGAAGATCGCAAGGGCAGCGGAACATGCAACCAACTGAGAGTTGCGATTGCGATTGAAGCCCGGACCCGATGGGTGTATAAACGGGGGATAATACATATTTGAGTTATGGTCAAATCGCATCGGCATTGGTCAATCGCATCGGAGAACATATGAGTTGCGATTGCGATTGGAAGTCCTTTCCCAATCGCATCGGAAAAATATAATGAACAGTGCCCAATCGCAACACATATTAAAAGACTTGTGATTGCGATTGAAGTGGCGGACCCGATGGCATTATACAATGGATTTAATAGGTTCAATCGCATCCGGGGTCTTAATCGCAATCGGAACTTTCCGATTGATCGCACGACTTGGGTAATATGTTGCGATTGAAGTGGCGGACCCGATGGCATTATACGATGGATTTAATAGGTTCAATCGCATCCGGGATCTTAATCGCAATCGGAACTTTCCGATTGATCGCACGACTTGTGTAATATGTTGCGATTGAAGTGGCGGACCCGATGGCATTATACGATGGATTTAATAGGTTCAATCGCATCCGGGATCTTAATCGCAATCGGAACTTTCCGATTGATCGCACGACTTGTGTAATATGTTGTGATTGAAGTGGCGGACCCGATCCTGTTATATGCGGGAGTTAATATGTGCAAATCGCATCCGTGTTCTGATCGCAATCGGAAATTTTATACTGTGTGCCCCGATTGCATTTGTTCAAAGTTCGGACCCGATTGCGCTATGAGCCATGTTTTATGTGGTCATCGCGTCCATTTGATCAATCGCAATCGCAAGTTTTGTTTGACACCACCGATCTGCTGACGGAGATGTGGGGCCGGACCCCTTCATATATTAGAGGCTGTGATTTGATTTATTGGATTGTAATATAAGACCAAAGGCTTAAGGTGGAGGGCGATTGTTTATATAAAATAATTGTTGTGAGATATATAAAACATGGTTGCGGTTGTATTAAAACATGCCGCATGGTCTGTAGACCCACGGGCCTCAGCGTAATGGGAGGGTGATTATTAATGTAATACAATTGTAATATATGTATGTTCCGGCCTGCGGAACTCGCCACATCAACAAGACACTTGCTGCGTGTAAAGGATTGAATTACAGTCAGCAGATTCATTTATATATAAAGCGCTGGTATAAAAATAAAATAAAAATGCGGTTCATAAATTCAGGAGTTACGCAGCAGCCATAAACAGAAAGGCATACAGAGAAGAGAAAGGGACAAAGAGACAGTTAGAGAAAAGACAAATGCGCAGCAAGCCAAGAGACAAAATGAGTGAGCTGGAGTTCACATTGTAATTCGAATGTAAATGTTTTAATTGTTTTTATTGTTTGTGATGCATTGACAAGTCTCCGGAAGAGAGCAAATATCCCACTGTAATATTAAAATAAGCACCTACAGTTACATTTTTCTGAGTAAGCTGAAAAGAGATGAGAAGGCAGAAGGAAAAGAGACATGACTGTCCATTTCGAATTCCCAGTAGAATACAAATAGTCATGAAGCTATCTTGTATAAAAGGGGGTAATATCCAAGAAGAGAGATTGATGAAAACAGAATGAGAAGAGGAGAGAGTGTGCAGCAGAATTGAAGATAGTTGAAGAAAATAAGAAAGCTGCAAGAGGTCAGAGAGTGTGAATATAGAGGATGCTGAGTATGAAGAATTGAGGAGAAAAGAAGAGAAGAAGGAAGGGCTAAGCAGATATGATGCAGGTCTGATATAAGAGTTGATGAACAGCAGAAGAGAAAGTAAAGAATAGAGCTGATATCCAAGGTAAATCAGCAAGTGTTTTTCTTTTGAAAAGAATAAGGAAGTTGGAGCTTCCCTATCAAGTTGTAGCTTGATAGATGTCAGTTGTAGCTGACTGAGGTAGGAGCCTCCTGTAGGTTGGTGCCTGCAGAAAATAGATGGGAGTTGGTGCTTCCACATCAAGTTGTAGCTTGATAAAATGTCGGTTGTAGCTGACTGAGGTTTAATCTTAGCCCTAGATCTCAATCTATTTCAGCCATTGGATTTATGGATTCCCCAAAAGTCACCTAGGGTTAGGTTAAAGGAGGGAAAGGAGGAAAAGGTCATTCATTTTCTTTCATGAGCAGATTGGGAGAAGGAGAGAAAGAGAGCTGGAGATTTTTCTGAGCAGTGAGAAGGAGGGCAGCAGTGAAGAGATTTCAGCAAAGGTACAACAACGTTTATTGGCACACATACCGAGGCAGAAAATCTGTACAGCAAGGGAGAGGTAGTGTTTCCAAGTGAGGAGGCACAAAAATCGAGGAAGAGGGTACAATAGCAAGCACGCACTTCAAGGCACAAAAATCAGGCACATTTTCCAAGGAAGAGGGTGGCTGTCATTTTGGGCACAAAAACCGAGGAAGAGGACAGCAACACAACCCAGATTTCGAGAGAGGTTGCTGTACAAAATCTGCATAGTCCGTACAACAAAGTACGGCTGTTCTGGAACGCTTCCCGAGGTGGCCGTACAACATTTAATGCTATCCTAAGGTTCTGTAAATTTTCTGTTTTCTGTTGTTGCTGATTTGGCATAATTTTCGAGGCGATGTGAAAGCACGGAAATCGAGATAAGTCTGTAAATTGGTTGCTGGAATTTTTTCTGAGTTTTTCCTGTTTCACTGTAAAAAGCAATATTCAGAAAATAAAAGAGAAGCTTTCGAACTGGTTTTCCCCAAGAGTTGTAGGGGGTTTTTCCAGGGTCATGTTGACTAAAAATCTCAGTGTTTAAATGTGTTGAATGGCTGTTTTAAGCTTGCTGATTTTTATTTTTGCATTTTCCAGCATTCTGTAAATTTTCCAGAATTTGTGTTTTCAGCAAAAAATTATTTTCCAGTTTTTTGAATATAAGGATATGGAAAAGGGCATTTAACTATTTGGATAAATAAGGTGAAACTGAAAACCGGGGTGGGAAAACAAGAAATTTCTACACCTAAAACATGTCATCGTGGCATTTGTGCTATAACTTTTTTTCTACGAAGGTTCAGAAGCTTAAATTTTTATGCAGCGAAGCCGAAATCCTAAGGAAGCAGCTGTAAATATTTCATATCAAGGTGCACAATATTTTCTGAGATATGATCTGTGGAAGTTAGTGTTTTTGCAGGCTGATGAACTTCATTTCAAAGAAGTGACCATGGGAAAATCGTCATAACTCTCTCTATGAGTATCAGATTGGAATTCTGTAAAAGTGGCGGATAATGTGTTATCACCCTAATTTTTTTTTCTAAACTCTGTAAGTTTACACTGTTTTGGCCATAGTTTCAACTAGGTCTAGGGTAATTTTATTTTTGAATAAAGGGTAGGTTGTAGATTTAGAATTCTTAAAAGTCAGTTTTCAAGTTCAAATAAAGTCTCTAGGTCTCATCCCATGATATAAGTCTTATCATTCACTTAAAGATCATGTCATTAAGATTCGGATGAAATTCCTGTAATTAGCCATAAAACCGCAGTTTTGTAGCGCGGTCAGTACAAAAAATGGGTTTTGCGCTACAAAAGCGCTGCTACTTTCATAGCGCATAGTGCGAAAAATACACTATGTACAGTATGAAAGCGCGGATTCTTAAAAGGTCATGTCAAAAACCCAGAATTTGTCAGAAATTTGTTAGGTAATGATAGGGTAACGTCATGGTGAGTCACTTAGAGGTCATATTCGAAGTACTTAACCATCCATATCCATCATTACTATAGAAGGAGTTTCATATTGTAAAATGGGATTTCAAATTCGAAAAATCTTATCTGTTTTAGTCATTCCAATCTTCATTTGCCCATACTAAATTGTGAAACATATCTGTTTCGAGCTCAAGCTTGTGGTTGTTCTATACCAAGGCTATTTTAAAATCAAATCAAGAGAGGATTTTTGCAAGAGAGGCTGTTTTATAATTCTGAAGAAAGCCAACATAGTTTTTTTTGAAACAAGCATGGCCGAGGAGAAAAAGAATCACAGAGGGGGACATTGTTTGAGATTTGAACCTGAAAGCACAAGAGGAAATGACAAAGTATCAAAGCATGGAGGAAAAGTTGATATTAGCAAACTATGATATTTCTAGGTGGAAGAATTGGAGATATAATTAAAAAGGTCCCCATATAAATTGAAAAAAGCAATAAAACAGAGTGACAAATTCATAGATAAACTCAGATGAAGAATGAAGGTCAAATTTGTTGAAGGATATGTTTTTAAGGTTATATTGCTGATGGTCTTGAGAAAATATTAATGTTTTGGAGTTCGGGAATCTCTTTATTACAAATTTTGAAGAAATTTTCAACAAAACTGCCTACATAGCAGTTTCGTAGCGTATCTAGTGCAAATTTGATCAAAAGCACTACGAAACTGCTAAAGCAACTTTTTCACTATGAAGCAAAAAACTTTGTTTTCCAGTTTGAGTAGTCAACTTCCAAGGAGGTTTCTGAGCAACAGAAAACGAATTTAGGAAAAGTGAAAGATGTTTTTCTTCCTAACATACCTAACTACAAAAACCTCTCTCAGTTTCTTCACAAGTGTTATCAGTTGGGAGATAAAATGCTTTCTTTGAAGCCCTATTTTCAGAAAACAGATTTTTCTTGTTTTACACATGTTTTGCAAAGACAGTTTCTGGACATCAGGAGAGGTATATAAAAAAACCAAGAGAGTTTTTTATTCAAGACAGAATGGACTACAAATAAATCCTTCAGTTTCTTAAAATACATAATGAATGAGGAGATATGGGCTCTGTCCCAAGACCTAATTTTCAGGAAAGAAACAGGAATAATTTGCAAATGTAGCAGTCTTTTCATCCTTTTTCATAGCAATTTTTGAGGGAATTTTGGTGAAGTTTATTCTTGAAATTACTTGTGGGAGTGTGTTAATGGAAAATTAAGGCTTCCCTGAAGAAAACAGATTGAAAGATGATTATAAAGGGAGCTAAACAGTGCGCTACGAAACTGTGCTGCTTTTGTAGCGCAGGCCTGTTTTCAAATCTTTTGCACAAATTCGAAGTTTAATATTGTATAGCTAGCATAAGGAGATTATTGAAGACATATGGTTTAGTATTTGAAAACAAGAGACATGTAGACATGATTCATTAATGGTCAAAGTGTTCAAAACAGATAAGGGAATCAAAGGCCTAAAAAATAGGAAGACATGTTTCCTAGGTTTCAGGGGAACAACATCATCAACCTCATGGTCTCAACAGCTTGAAGGACATCATCATAATTAGACCCTATTGAAATGAAAGTGAAATATAATGTAATTAATTCAAGATAAGGTTGTTAGGAGTTGAGTCAAAGAGTTTTAGTCCTATTTGAAATAGGACTGCTCATTAGGTAGCAACTGTCATTTTGTAATAAATATTATGTTTTTAGTTAGGAAAGGTGTCAAGAAATAGGATTTCGAGGTATCTAGTGGAGGATAATCTTATCCTATTTTTTAAAATGATCTATAAAGAGCATGAGGGTGAAATAAAAAGGTGTTGGAGACTTTCTGGCAAAAACTGCTGCTTCATGTAATGGACTGTGATCAATAATGCAGAGAGGTTTTCTTCTTGACAGATCTGAGTTTCTCATGGGGTTTTAATGTTTTCTTGATCTAAATGTTATGTTTAACTACTTGCAATATATTTCATTGCTATTACTCAGAATTCATAACCCTATGCTTTGACTTCCTTTAGTAATGAGATGACTGTGTTTTTATGTGTTTTATGATTAAATTGCCTTTGGACCACTAACAGTAGATTTCATTGCTATTACTCAGAATTCATAACTCTATGCTCTGAATTCCTTTAGTAATGGAATGAATGTGTTGACCTATGTTCTTGAATGAATTGTCTTTGTTAAAAACCCCTATTTGCCTCAGCTTCCATTTCAAGGAACCTTGCCACTGAATCTACTGACTTGTTGACTCCATAAGCCCAATGGTAGTATTAGCCTTCATCTTTTCAACCTGCAAATATATAAAATCAAGACTTAATTCGTAGAGCCATATATCTATATCTTTATTCCATATCATTAACCCTTGAGAGAGCCCTCTTAGGCTGAGGAGGCTAAGCCTCAGTCACAAGATTGGTTTGAAATAGTTACACTGAAGTTGTTTGATCAACAACCAATCGGGTATGATTTTGGTGATAACATAGTGCATGAAATTTGGTTTTTCACGTGTCAATTTCAGAGCTAAATGAAGAAACAATGATACGTGGCACACCATACAAGTTTTCTCTATTGAACCAGTCCATAATTAGGGCATTGTGAGAGATTGGGCATAACTCTCCCTTGAAGAATCCAAATTGGGTCAAACCTGTGGCATTGGAAAGAAGACTCAAAGGAATACTACAGGACCAAAACTCACATATTGGGGATATGAAATAACTGAGATACACCAGATTTAATATCGAGCTCCTAGAAGGCAAGAAAAAACTAGATCATGTGTTGTCAAGGGCTGCAAAGGACCAAAATTTCTAGGGCAGCAAAGCAAAGCAAGGTGTAGTAGAGGGTATCATGATAAGAGCAACAATCAAGGTGCATAACAGCAACAAGAAGTTCACCACATGAAGTCTTCAAGTGGGCAGCATTGCATACAGTCATTATAAATGTATCATTGTACTAAGCCATTGTAAATGCATCATTGTAAAAATTGTACAAGTGGCTATCTGCCAAGAGTTGAAGGGGCGGTGTCGGGAGGTCTAAAATCATCATTAGGTGGTTGTGTCATAATTGGGGTTATGGTCTAGTGTGTCTTATTCTTCTACATCATTATATATCATCGTAAAGTGGACCATTTTACCTGGTACATGAGTCCATTCTTCTTTTATTCTTCATAGGGTGGCAGGGTGGTGCTAGCCTAGTGCATGAAGTCACCAATAGGTTCAAGCCTGTGAAAACTTTAGGGTGGTAGGGTGGTGCTAGGGTGAGTTGTAGCTCATTGGGTGTTGGGGCATCCATTCAGTTGACTACTGAATAATCTCGGGCATTGGAGCATCAATCCAGTGGGAGCTAGAGAAGAATGCTTTTCTAGATTCTAGGAAGTTTGAGCTTTATTTCAATTGGAATTGAATATTAAAGAATTATTACAAAAACTTTTAGGTGGTTTTTGTCCCGGAGAGGGTTTCCACCTTAAAAACTGTGTGTAGTTGTGCTCCTTTTGTTTACTGCTATCATTGTAGAGACGCTGATAGTAATTGAAGATTAACTAATGCTCTGAAAGATTAATAATAATACTAATTGAAAGGAATACTGATTCACTCCCCCTCTCAGTATTTCCAACAATTGGAATCAGAGCTTTGTTCCTTCAATAACAATTTAACAATTGGAAGGAGGTCATGGAGCATACCAAGAATGGTGTACCTCCGTTTAATGAAAATAATTATCCACTCTGGAAAGGAAGAATGGAGGTCTATCTCTTGGCGCAAGGTTACGAAGTATGGGACACTATATAAAATGGATTTACATCAACCACGGATGAACAAGGTAAGAAAAATTTGGTAAATGATGCAAAAGCAAAGAATATTATTATCAGTGGACTTATTGAATCTTCTTATCATAAGGTGTTGGGTTGTAAAACCGCCAAAAATGTATGGGACAAGCTTGAGAATATATATGCAGGTGACTAAAATGTCAAAGAAGCAAAGCTATTATACGAAAGATTCTTAGAACGTTACAAGGGAGATTCAACCCAAAGGTATCGGTCTTAGAATATAGTGAAAATCTGGACAAACTCAACAAAGAGGAATTACATGGAGTTCTCATAGAAAACGAAATGAGACTTGATGAAGAAGAGGGTACTTCGCATCTAGAAATCGCGTTCGCTGCATCTAAGAAAAACAATAAGGAGAAATAACATTCAAAGGAATAGACCTGCACCTGCAAGTGTGAAGAAAAGGAAGATGATGAAGAAGGTCTTTCAGATGGAGAATATGCTTACTTTACGAGAAAATTAAAAATTGGTAAGGGAAATTCAAGGGTAAACTTCCATTGATATGTTTTGGCTGTGGTGAGGTTGGGAATTTCGCAGAAAAATGTTTGAACATAAGTGATGTCAACTCAAAATAAAAGAAAGGCTTTAAGAAATTCAACAAGCAAAGAAAAAAGAAAGGATTCAAAAGGAAATTTCTCTCTAAAGAAGATAGCTCTTCATCCGATGAAGACAGTGACAGGGAAGAAGAAGCCAATGAGAGAGCATTGTTTATGACCAACCACATTGAACAAGAGGTATAAAACAACGAAGAAGAAGGGTTGACCATAGAAGAATTTTCTAAGGAGGCAATCAATCTTATAAAAGAGATCAAGGCTGAGAAGATCCATTCCAGTACTCTTGAAGAACAAGTTCAAGGTCTCAAAATTGAAGTTGAAGAACACAAATGTATTAAAGAGTCACTTCAAAAGAAGTTGGAAGAAAGCAACCAAGAAAGGGAAGCATTAGAAGCTAAAGTAGTCTCACTGCGTAAGGAAGTGAAGAAGGGAAAAACTGTCCAAAACTATGCCAATAGCTCAAGGGAATTGGAAGAACTCATTAAAAATCAACGATCTTACAACGACATAACTGGGCTTGGTTACAAAGAAGAAGAAGCATTACCTTCTACAACTAATTACAATGAACCTATGAGATCTAACATGCATGTAGACTTCATTGGATAAGATTCACAAGAACAACCTTGGAAGGAAATTCCTCGACAAAGATTTCCATCCAGGTACCAACATATTATTTATGGCTATTGTTATTCATGTGGAAAATTTGGTCATAAAGATGTAAAATGTCGCATGTACCCTAGGAAGCAATACAATTCCAGGATATTTTTCAAGTATGAACCTTCCAGGGCTCAATGAAACATCAATAGATTTAAACATTTAATAAATAATATTGAATGTTACAAATGTTGAAACTTTGGACACATAGCCAGAGACTGCAGACTTGAAAATCCTCCAGAAGAATCTTCCAAGCCATAGAATGAGCGAACATGGAAGAAGAAGAAGGTTGATAATTGTGCTCTCGCTCTCAAGGCTCAAAACAACAAATATGTGTGGTATGTTGATAGCCGTTACTCAACGCATATGACTGGAGATAGAAATAAATTTGTATCTCTGAAAGAGAAGAAGGATGGAACCATGTCCTTTGGAAATGATGGATCTTCAAATGTTATAGGATCAGGTACCATCACTCTCGGAAGCAAAGATGCTCTAGCCAAGAATGTTCTATTGGTTGAAAACATGAATCACAATCTGCTAAGTGTTGGACAAATGTGTGATCAAGGACACACAATACTATTCAACTCCACAAAATGTGAGATCAGGAAAGATAGGTATGGTGAAATTGTGGCTACAGCAAGTCGAGCTCCAAATGACATATATGTTTTGGATGAAGCAACTAAAGTACGTCTATTAGCTAAAGAGGATGATATAATATTTAGTAGCAATGATGATTGACTAAGTAAGAAATTTTCTACAAAGATACAAAGTGAGTTCGAGATGTCTTTACTTGGTGAGCTGACATACTTATTAGGGCTTCAAATATGTCAGCAAGAGAAAGGAATATTTATATGCCAAGCCAAGTACATCAAGGAAATTCTCAAGAAATTCAAAATGGAAGATTGCAAACCCATCCTTACTCCGATGGTAACAGGTTGCAAATTGAGCATATACAACTCATCTAAGGATGTGGATAAGAGGTTGTACAGATCTATGATTGGTAGTATTCTATATGTAACGGCCTCCCGACTAGATGTTATGCAAGTAGTTGGACAAGTAGCAAGATTCCAAGAAACACCAAAAGTATCACATATTATTGCCGTCAAAATAATTCTTCGATATCTAAAGGGAATAACATAATATGGCTTGCGGTATCCCAAGGGTAACAGTCTCATTATTCAAGCCTTTACATATGCAGATTGGGCATGAAGCGTTGATGATTGTAAGAGTACTCGTGAAGAATTTGAATATCTTCTCCAGAAGCTTGGGATTCTCCCAAGTTCTCATTAGATTTTCCTTATTCAGAATATAAAGGGGGAGTGGAAGTGTGTACATGTCTGCAGGATGGTTGTGTGTCAAGGGGAGTTACCCTTTTCCATTGATGTCAAAGGGGGAGAGAATGTTGTAGGAAGAGGTGCCATGATCACAGGGGGAGTACTTGTGTTGCCATCAATGCCAAAGGGGGAGATTGTTGATCAGTGGTTGTCATTGATGTCAAAACAAGTAGCACCAGGGGCTACCCAAATCTTGCATGGTAATTTTTACCAACCAAATTACTATATTCTGGTTCAAGAATATTTTTAATGGTTTCTACTTGTCGATATGTTTCCGTTGATATATGGCACGCCATGTAATTCTTCACGGTTTGAGAGATATTCATGTTTGAAGTTTGTAACCCTAGTTAGTGGGCTAAAACCCCATGGGGTTGTCGCATGGGTTATTGAAAAGTCAATAATTAATCATTTTTAAGCTTTTAAAATCCATCCCATGTTCACTTGTTGAAGACCCTCTCAAACTAAGCATTTATATAAATTGTGATCCTCATATCCTTCTCATGCAAGGATCTCGCTACCTGAAACAGGTCATCGCGGAATTTGCACTATAAATTTTTTTATACGAAGGTTCAAAAGTTGAAATTTTTATGCTGCGAAGCTAAAATCCTGAGAAAGCTCCTGTAAAAATTTTAGATCAAGGTGCACAATATTTTCGGATATATGATCTGTGGAAGTCAGTGTTTTTGCATGCTCCTAAACTTCATCTCAAAGAAGTGACCTTGTGAAAATCATCATAACTCTCTCTCTGAGTATCAGATTAAAATTCTGCAAAATGTGGCAGATATTTCACGGAATGTAATCTTCGCTGTATCAATTTAAGAGCCGAATGAAGAAACAGGGATACATGGCACACCATACAAGTTCTCTCTATTGAACCAGTCCATAATTAGGGAATTATCAGAGATCGGGAATAACTCCCTCTTGAAGAATCCAAATTGGGTCATACCTATGGAATTGGAAAGAAGGCTCATAAAACTACTACAGGACCAAAAATCGCATATTGGAGATCTGAAATAACAGAGATACACCAGATTCAATATCGAACTCCTAGAAGGTAAGAAAAAGCTAGATCATGTGTTGTCAAGGGCTGCAAAGGACCATAATTTCTAGGGCAGCAAAGAAAATCATGGTGCAGCAGAGGGTAGCATGATAAGAGTAGCAATCAAGGTGCAGAATAGTAGCAAGAATTTCACCACATGAAGTCTTCAAGTGGGCAGCACAACATTCAGTCATTATAAAGGTATCATTGTAATAAGTCATTGTAAATGCATCATTGTAAAAATTGTACAGGTGTCTATCTGCCAAGAGTTGAAGAGGCAGTGTCAGGAGGTCTAGGATCATCATTAGGTGGTTGTGTCATAGTTGGGGTTATGTTCTAGTGTGTCTTCTGCTTCTACATCATTCTATATCATTTTAAAGTGAACCATTTTCCCTGGTACGGGAGTCCATTCTTCTTTTATTCTTCTATAGGGTGGTAGGGTGGTGCTAGGCTAGTGAATGAAGTCACCAACAGGTTAAAGCCTATGAAAAATTTAGGGTGGTAGGGTGGTGCTAGGGTGAGTTGTAGCTCATTGGGTGTTGGGGCATCCGTTCATTTGACTACTGAAGAATCTCGGGCATTGGAGCATCCATCTAGTGGGAGCTGGAGAAGAATGATTTTCTATTCTAGGAAGTGGGAGATTTATTTTCAATTTGAGTTGAATATTAAAGAATTATTAGAAAATAATTCATGTGGTTTTTGTCCCAGAGAGGGTTTCCACCTTAAAAATTGTGTGCAGTCCTTTTGTTTACTGCTATTATTGTACAAACACTGATAATAATTGAATATTAACTAATGTTATGAAAGATTAATAATAATAATAATTGAAAGGAATATTGGTTCACCCCCACTCTTAGTATTCCAACACCTACCACCTTCTCCCACCTTCATACAACTTCTAGAACCCTTAGATCTCTCTCGATGCAATCTTGTAGCAATACAGGGCATCCTGTAGAACTTCACATAATTCATCAGAACGCAACCATAATTACCTCTTAAGCTTATTTGTTTATTCTTATCACTCCACAACTTACCATAAGCCTTGGAATCAATCTTGAGAAGACCAAATATCCTTTATATATCCTCCTTTCATCACAGTAGCTTTAATTCTGCAATTAGGGTTTACTGTTTTGGTTATGAGTTAAGTAGCATAAAAATGGTTTATATTGATCACTTTTGAGTATTTGATGGTTTTTTCAAATATATTAGAATTTACCTTGATTTAAATAATATATATTTGATTTCTTTCAGGATATATTAGATTCACTACTTTCATGCAACTAGCATAGGTTTAATTTCCTATTATTTATCTTTTGCAAAATAGGTTAGGGTTTCTTTTCCAACCTTTCTTTCCATGCAAATAGATTAGTGTTGCCTTTATGCAGTAGGAAAAGTAATGCTTAAATTGTCTCTTTTCTTTCAAATTTAAGTTCAATATTTTTCCTTCTTTGGAATTTTGCAAAATGGTCTCTGAACATTTGAGTTCAATTCATTACTTTAGAGCAACTTAGTTAGAATCTTGTTTAATGTGCATATAACACTGTCACCTCTTACGTTTGTAGGAACCACATATTGATAAATTAAAGCTGGTAGCCCTAGGAATTGAAAAATTCTTATTGTAATATCATGACTCATAATTTTTTAGCGTCGTTTCCGGGGAGGTGTCGAGGTAGGTATTGTTTTTTGCTTAAAAATTGTTTTCTTTTCCATTCCATTTTTTGAAAAGCAATATTTTTTTTTTTGCATTAGTATTTATGTTTATAAAAAATAAATTATTCAACAAAGAAAGAAAAAAACATTCACTTCATGCCTGGTATAGATAGGGACAACTTAGGGAATTGTTTTCCTAAAACCCCCACTTTTACAAGCAGTCAACCTTCACTTTTTGGTGACTATGGACCTCCTCCTCTGACCACACAGGATTTGGAGAAACTTATGGGTGAGTCGCCAAATATTTTTGAGGAGCCTATAGGGGAAGAATAAAATCCATCACCCATTAAAGGAATGGCTAGAAACAGGCAGCTTGAACTCTTTCCTATTAGGGAGACAAATGGGTAAGCTAAAATGAAGAACATTAGCCCTACTGCCCTCCCAGATTTTCATGGTCTGGCTTATGAATACGATGATACCTTCATGTTTTAATTTTTTGTTGTATGAAAGGCATATAATTACAACTTTTATGAGCAGAAACTTAGATTGTTTCCTTCAACCCTCAAGTATGCAGCTATGTGTTGGTTCATGAGTTTGGAAGGAGGTAGTTGTTAGCACTCCACCAATTCTCTGAAGGCTGAAAAAGAGACCAGCAAAGGTAACCACATATCACTTTGACCTAGTAGCTAGCCCTACTAGGTTGAGAGGGCTCTCTAAGTGAAATTACAACCAATTGACTGGATCATGATAGATTTTAGGCTAGATATGCATATTAGGGTTTGGTTGATTTGATGGTTTTGTGCTGGATGGTGGCTTAGGTCTAAAAGGACTAGGCCAGGGCTCTAAAAATCATATTTACAAAGATGTAATGGGGCAAGGTAGGCACACACTTTAGCACTTTAAAGGCATCTTTGTGTATAGGGTAGATTCATAGGGTATCAAAATGAGGTTGAATATCATGAATTCATTTATATCAGAATAAAATGAACATAAATGTGAAAGCTTCTCGAAAACATAGCATCAAAATCAATGAATTATGTTTATCATCTTAGAAATCAAACACATAAGGCCTGGAAATGGAAAGTAAAATATATTCAAACATATGATCACATAAGAAGAAACATTGGTAAAGCACATACCACTTGAATCCCACTACAATAGTTACAAAGTCTGTCGATTAGTTATTACCAAATTCACAAATACAATAGTGTCCAAGGCTCAACTCCCTTGGAGGTAAAATTTCCAACAATAAAAGCCAAATACATGCATCTATCCAAATTCCACTACACACTAGGGAGGTTACTTAACCAATTCCTCCTTTTCCGAACCATCATGAGACATATCCTCAAAGAATTAAATGGAATATAATACACCTAATCAACCCTATATTATCCATTTACATTTAATTTTACCATTTACATTCATCTACATTGACCTTTTGACTTTTAAAACAGTGAAACTAGAAATTGTAAAAAATTACATAGTGAAAATTTATTGAAAATTGTAGAAAATTGTAGAAGCGCAACGAGCTATTGGAGGCCATTTTTGAGTGACTTTATGAAGTCCAAATCCAAATTTGAGACCTATCCTTGAAATATAGGAGAGTGTATATGTCTTTTGACTATTTGGGTATGCAAAATGACCCATTTTTTACTGCGTTATATCCATTTTCCCAAGGTGTCTCCAGAAGTGTCACGAAAGTCAAAAAAGGAGGCAGAATGTTGATTTTTGACCACGTTTCTTCACTTTTCTCAAAATTGAAGGCATGAATAAAAAATATGAGGAAACGGGTTTTGAGAGGGGGTCATTATATTTCTATAAATTTTGACCTTTTTCCATTTGGATGCCTGAGGAAGAAGCACAACGTGAGTTCACTGCGGTTCTGGACCTAGTGAAATTTTTGAGTTTTTCAAATTTGCAATAAAT
This sequence comes from Pinus albicaulis, assembly GCA_034641835.2. NCBI lineage: Eukaryota > Viridiplantae > Streptophyta > Pinopsida > Pinales > Pinaceae > Pinus > Pinus albicaulis. The sequence goes on from CM076569.1 coordinate 149,165,447, forward strand.
TTCACCAAAACACAAAAAATGCTCAAAATCTTCTCAAAATTGGTCTAGAAGTGCCAAATGAGGTGTGCCATGCAATCATGGAGGCATCAATAAGTAAATATAACTTACCCTTCTCGTCATGGTTGATTAGGGTTTCCTATAGTTCTGCTTGTAGTTGTTTGACCTTGACATTACAAATCTGATTTAGGGCATAATAGTGGCTAGCCATGTGCTTATGAATATTTTTATACCCGTTTGCCTTGTCAAGGAGATTCTCTGAGTGTATGCTAACCCTCTCAAGCCAAAACTCCCTGTTCTCATTGATCTCATTGGCTATCATGTCTTCAAAACCGATTTCTTAATATGTAGGGTCTTCTTTTCTTTCTTTTTGCAATGATCTTTTGAGACCCATGTTTCTTTGCCTCTTTCTTCTTACCCTATGTTCATGCTCATCATGCTCATCGTGCTCATATATGTTAGCCACTGCTTTTCCCTTTTCATGTGAAAATTTTGGAAGGAGTGAAAAATAGTCCTAGACCTAATACCCAGTGAACAAATTTTTGCTTAAAGAGCTAATGAAATGAAAAAAAATTGACTATGGGACCCTAATAGGGCATGATAAGAGTCCATTTGATCACTAGTGACAGGATGTAAATATTGACACTAACATTGGCTCTAGCTAGGGATGGAAACTCCTTGGAGGTGTCAAGAATACCGCAGACCAAGTAGCCTAACCATTGGGCATGGAGTAAAAATCAAAAGGCTAGACTGAATAATGAAAACTAACTCAAAACTGGACTGAATTGACTCTAAATAAATTTTGAAAACAATGTTAAACCAATGGAACTTTATGGCCTTCACCTCGGGCTCCAAGCTACGATGATTCTCTGCTTCACACTTTTTCAGAAAAATTAAACTGATATATATAATGGAATTGGGAAATTTTCAGAAATATACTCAGAAAAGGTACTGCTTAAGGAGCCTACCATTGACTAGTCCTCCTATGCAATCTTCTCCATTCATTTCCTCCAATAGGAAAGCATGATGTCTACGAGAGGCTGAAATCTTGTATGGTCCTTTCCATAAGTTTTCAAATTTATCGTGTTTTCCTTTCTCCTCATTTCTAGCATTCCAACGGAGGACCACATCTCCAATTTTGAAAGCATCTACTTTTGTCTTGAAGTCATATACATTATTTATCCTTTCATGAAGCTTTGAGATGTTTAGAAAGACCCCATCCCTATTTTGCTGAAGATGGATCATCTTATTGATCTGTCGCTACACATCATTCTCTTCACTACCTGCTTCTTGTAACGATTTCATAACTGGGACTGCAAGTGATGTAGGGAAAATGGTGTCGACTCCATATACCAATTGAAAAATATACATACCTATTGACTTCTTACTACTCACCTTGTCTGCCCACAAAGAATTAAAAAGCTTCTTATGCCAGTTCTTCTTGTTCGCCTCCAACATCTTCTTTATAATATTGATTAAAGATTTGTTAGAAGATTCTGCCAATCCATTACCTTGCGGGTAATATGCGGTTGAGTGTCCCAATTTGATGTTGTATTTATCGCAGAACTCAACCATTTTCTTGGGTTTGAATGCAACCGCATTATCTATAATGATCTTGTGAGGAAATCCAAAATGAGACAAAATGTTAGTCTCCAAAAACTGAATAATGACTAAATCTGTAGATTTCCTTGTTGGGATCGCTTCGATCCATTTGATGAAGTAATCAGTAGCTGTCAAGATCTACTTATATTGGGAAGAAGATGAAGGGTGTATTTCTCCAATGAAATCAAGGTCCCACTGCTAAAATGGAGCTTGCACGGATATAGGTTGCAAAGGTAGTGGGAGAAGTTTCCTCTTACCTTGAAATATCTAGCATTTGTGACAGCTCATCACGGTTTTATATAAATCTGCAAAGAGAGTAGGCAAAAAATATCCAACCCTCAACACCTTATTTGTCGTATTTTTCCAAAATAAGTGACCTCCATAATATCCCTTATGGAAATCAGTCATTACCTCCTTGGCTTCATTTTCTACCAAACAGTTCAGCAAGACACGTCTCGAGTCTTTCCAATATAAAGTGTTGTCCAAAATGAAATACTTGGGAGCTTTCAACTTTAATGACCTACCCTTACTTTTAGAGACGTATGGATGAGGATTAAGATTATGAAGAACATAAATGATGTCGGCATACCAAGGAGATGAGAGAAAAATATATGATACCTGCATGAGTGAGGCATCAACTTCTTCATCGGACAAAAATGAAATGAGATTGATATCAAGTGCATGTAAATTGGATTCAGCCATGAGTTTATCCAATCTCTGACCTTTGATCAGATTTTTAGGCTTGATCTTGAGGTCATACTCTAAAATAGCTGCTATCCACTTTCCTCTTCTACCTTCTAGATCAGTTTGCATTAGGACATCCTTCACTGCTACATTAGGGACATATGCTAGAATGTGTGAATGTAGGATATACCCTCGAAAGTCCTTCAATTCCTTTACCAGGGCCAAGGATTGATTCTCAATGATGTTATATCTAAGGGTATCATCCCTAATGATATGGCTGAAGAATGCAATGGGATGCTCAGCCTTATCCTTCTTTTGCAGCAAAACAACAACCAAAGTATGTTCGGAGGCAAATGAAAATATCATGAAATAAATGGAGTAGTCGGGGCTAATCAAAATAGGAGTTGTAGTTAAGGAAAAATTTACTGAATTAAATGACTTCTTGGCATCCTACGACCACCTTACCTCACTGTCATTTTTAAGCATATTGGTCATCTCTCGAAGATGCTCGGAAATATTTGGAATAAATCTTCTCAAGAAATTCATCTTACCATTAAAGGCTTGGATCTCCTTCTTGCTGCGTGGAAAATCTATTTGTTGAATAGCCTCAATCCAAGAAGGATCAATAAAGATACCATCTTTGGAGATGATATGATTGAGAAGCTTGCCCTCCTCCATGGAAAAGAGACTCTTTTTGGGATTGGGTGAAATACCAAATATCCTGCACTTTTGAAATACAATTCTCAAATGATACAAATGCTTGTCATCAGAATGAGAGAAAACTGTCAAATCATCAAGATACACAACTAAGAAAACATCGTTTTCATTTGCAAAGGAAATGTCCATCACCCGCTAAAAAGTGGCTCCTGCATGCTTGAGCCCTAATGGCATTTTATCATACTTGAATGTGCCCCAAGGTGTCATGAAAGCAGTCTTGTCTTGATCATCCTTATGCACTAAGATTTGATTATATCCCGAATATCCATCAAGAAGCGACATTCGAGAGGACCCAATCAATCTTTGTAGGATATGGTCCATCTTAGGAAGGGGATAATTATCTTTTAGAGACACCTTATTCAATTTTCTGAAATCAATACAAAGACAAATTTCTCCTGTTTTCTTTCTCATCAGAACAATATTCGACATCCATTTAAAAAATCTAATGGGAAAAATTATACCAGATTTAAAAATTATGTTTACCTCTTTCTCTATCGAGGACAACAACCTTGGGTTGATTCTTAAAATATTTCTGAATGGATTTTGATCAGGCTTAACTGGAATTGTATGTTGAATGATATTCTTGTCATATATTTTCAGATCTGCGTAGTCCCAAGAAAATACATCAAAAATTTTAGACAACAAAGCTATGTATTTATCTTTTACCTCTGGAGATAAGGACTTGGAAATCTTAACCATTTTGGGATTGTCTGTTGTTCCAATATTCACATGCTTGACACCTTTCTCAGTAGGAACCATGGTCGGCTTTCTAGCAACATCATCTTGATCGAACAACTCTTCCAAAGGTACAAGACCCCTTGGAATGTTGTTATCTTTCAGATATAACACATGAACCTGAGTAGCCTTGATCAATTGATTATCTTTATCATATACTTCATCAATAAAGGAATTCTCAAGTTCACCTTCCATCTGCAGAAAATTATTCACTTGTTTGTCATCCCAGAACACTTGCCAATACCTCAAGTTGTAAGGGACAGTTGGTCAGTGTTTGACATGAATTTCAAACTTCCTATTAGAAAATATGGCAATCTTAAAGTTACTTACTACTATAGCAAGAAAATCTGCCATAAGATTCTGACTTCTTGGTACAACTGACAATGTATATTCAGGAAACAATTTGAGAATGTCAAGTACAACATTCCTATATGTTCTCATTCTTGGATGCTTAGCCTGGTATTCCCTTTTTACCTGTTTGATTACAAGCTCGGATTCACCATAAACATAAATTCTTTTTGCGCCCAACTTTTTCAGAATTTTGAGGCCGGTGATCAATGCCTCATACTCAGCTTCATTATTAGAACAAGCGAAAGCCAAATTGTATGAACACAATCTCACAGTTTTTTGAATTTTACCTGATTGATGAATTGGACTATGGATTCAGATTCTGATGCTTGCCCCATCTTACCCTAAGGCACCGTCGAAATCCATGGTTCAAAGATCATTCTCATCATCAGGAAGTTGGAATTCTGCAATCTGATTTGTCTCTTCCTTTTGGGCCACTTCTTCAATCTGTTCTAAACCTTTTTCTGACTTTTTTGATATTTGCTCTGAAGAACTAGGCTGATTGCCTTGTTTTTCATCCGAAACTTCTCTGACACTATTTGAAATTTCCGGAATTTCCTCAAATTCTATAATCTGACTATCTAAATCATTAAAACCACTATCATTAAACAAAATAAATGACTCAAGACCAGTATGTACAACATTGATAGGGTGATTGTTTGGTTTCTCTTTACTAGTGATCATATACTTCATTTTTGTCTCCCGGTACAACTTCCTCAATTGCCCAAAAACCGGGATGGTGGCATAAGAGAAATCTAATTGCAAAGTACCTCTTAACTTTTCTCCCCAAGATCTTGATAGAAACATACCAAACCGTGGAGTTATATCAGCTACTACCACATCCATTAAGCAATTTTTAGCAAGAATTTGCTCAAGTGAAACTACCAAGTCTTTTACAAGACTGAGAAAATGTACTATATTAGAATCAAAAGAGTAAAGATCATGGTAAGGTAGGTTATATCCATGCCCAATTTTTCCATTATGGCCTTTGGCATCAGGTTATGAGAAGCTCCGAAGTCAACCATGGAATTGTGGAGGATACATTGATGAATTCTAAAACTAAGATAAAATGGGGGAACTTCACTATCTTCTAGTTGACCATCTATGGCTGGACCAAAAATGAGCTCGGGTTGATCATCTTCAACAATAAAAATATCTGACATAGGGTCTACTTTCAACATTTTAGCAACATGAGATTTTCACTAATTATTTTTCACAAGCTCGGTCAAGGGGATAGAGACTTTCAACTTAGATATTTCATTTTCTAAGCTAAACATATTGGTTTGTTTATCTACCTATTTTACAGATTTGTCCCTCTTGTCGGGCTGGTCCTTTGTTGCAGATTCTTTCTTTCGACCTTCTTTTTCTTTGCTTGGTATAATTGTAGATGCTTGATTGATCTTGATCTGATCTGCAGTTGCAGGCTCCTTTCCCTTGTTCTGACTAGCTTAGGGATTCTGCTTGGGCTGAGTTTATTTTTGCTCGGATGTACTCTTCTGGATAGGAGGGACAACAACATATATATTTCTCAATGAATATTTCCTCTACTGTCAGTTGAGTGCATTAAGATAACCCCTCCAATAATCATCAAATTGGACCTCCAATTCATCATCATTTTCAACTCTGTAGTCTTCATATTTCAACAAATCTATTTTCTCAATTTATTCTACATCCTCTATCAAGAAAATAGGTTTTCCATCTGCTGTGAACAAAATATTTTCTTCCACAATCTCAGATTCTTCTTCAATCCCTTGAGCATAATTCCGCTGCAAAGGAGTTTGGATCTGCTGTTTTGCTGGATGCTCTGGAGCTCTTTGTCCCCTCTGCTTAATCCTAAACTGAGGCTGCTATTGCTGACCTTGGAAATTAGGATTCCGAACCTGTGCTTTTGGTTTCCTTTTAGTGATAGACATTATATCCACTATTCTCTCCATAGTCCTGTTTGACCTCAGAGGATGTGGATGGTTCTTCCTTGATTGTTACCTTTCTCTCAACTTTGGTCTTTGAATTTTTGATTGTCAAATTTGCTTCGACAGTAACTGCATTTCTTTGCATCTCCTCTAATGTTGCAGGACTTCTCTCCCAGAGCTAGTATGCCATATCCGGATCAAGAGAATCTAGATAATGCAAGAGATCCAAAGCTAGAGGAGGTTTGATCTAATTGGGAATTGAGTTATACACGCGGTTAAAGCGAGCAGTAAAATCATGAACATACTCATTTGGATTTCTCTCTAAGTTGTCATACTCGGAAAGAATATGAAGTGGATAATTTTCACTTCCCATCTAGCTATGAATGTATCAGTCAGTTGCTCTGGATTTCCTATGGAATTGGCAGTCAAAGAACGAAACCATGTTTTTACATCCCCAGAGAAGATTTGGGTAATTATCCTTATTTTTGCATCATCGACATCATTCTCGTCTAAGTTAATGAAATCAATGACTTTGACTAAGTGTTTTCTGGCACTAATCTCTAAGTTTTCATCAAAGAGAAGAAGTCTTTCACCATAACCTTGTGGTAAGGGTGAAAGTTGACGAGGTAAAATCAGAGGTGCAAATCTTGCCATGAATCCTGTTGAGCGTGGTGCAGGAGTAAAAATGGGAGGGGTAGACTGAGAAGGTCATGAAGTAGAGGGGATGGAAGATAATGCAGAAAATCATTGAGATTGTGTTGGGATGAAAAAATACCCTTGATGATACTGAATGATAGCTTTTTCAGATGTATATTGGATTTGATTAGCTAATTTTTCAAGTATATCAAACTGACTCCAGACTTTCCTATCAAAATCTAATTGAAATTTGGATTCTTCGGATAGTAGGATATCTTCAAGATTAAGGGAATCAAATACTACTTTAGATAATGATTTAACTTCTGACAATCTCAAGGGATCAAACACTATATCAGATAATGAAGTTTCCGACTTCGATATAAACGAAGACAATTCAAATTTCAAATTGAATGGAATATCTTCAAGTGATAATACCTTTTCAGGTAATGATGAAGATCTTACCAATGAGGATGGATCCGACTGCAAATATGAGTGTTGGGATCTCTGCTTTCGGATGAGTTTCTATGGATCTTCAACTGGATAAGCTAGATGAGGATAAAGATTCGATCTTGTGTATCTTTTCGAAGCCAGAATGTTCTTTATTTCCGCAACTCGGTTCTGTGAAATTTTTGAATCAACCTTCACGAAGATTAGAGCCTCTCACCCATAGGCCTATAATTTCAATGAAAAATATAGAACACCCAGGGAAGATCTGTCATTTTGTTCCCCGAAAATGACACCAAGATGTTAGCACTCCACCAGTCTTCTGAAGGCTGAAAAGGAGACCAACAAAGGTAACCACAAACCACTTTGACCTAGTAGCTACCCCTACTAGGCTAAGAGGGCTCTCTCAGTGAGATTACAACCCATTTACTGGATCATGAAATATTTTAGACTAGATATACAGATTAGGGTTTGATTGATTTGATGGTTTTGTGCTAGATGGTGGTTTAGGTCTAGGAGGACTAGGTCAGGGCTTTGAAAATTAGATTTGCAGAGATGTAATGGGGCAAGGTGGACACAGACTTTATCAATTTAAATGTATATTTGTGTATAGGGTATCAAAATGAGCATTAATATCATGAATTCATTTATATCAGAAGAAAATGAACATAAATGTGAAAGCTTCTCCAAAACAGAGCATCAAAATCGATGAATTTTGTTGATCGTCTTAGAAATCAAACAATTAAGGCATGGAAATGGAAATGGAACTTACAATAAATTCAAACATATGATCAAAAAAGAAGAAACATTGCTAAATCACATACCACATGAATCCCACCACAATAGCTTCAAATTCTGTCTATTAGTTCCTGCCAAATTCACAAATGCACTAGTGTCCAACGTTCAATTCCATAGCATCCAACCTTTGAAAATTATTACAAAGTACCTCATATAGCCACTGAGGTCGAAATACTCCCTTGGAGGTCGAATTTCCAACAAGAAAAGCCAAATAAATGCACCTATCCAAAGTCTGCTACACACTAGGGAGGTTACTCAACCAATTCCTCCTTTTCCTAACCATCATGAGACATATCCTTAAATCGTTAAATGGAGTATAAGACACCTAATAAACCCTATATTATACATTTACATTTAATTTTGATCATTTACATTCATCTAGTTTGATCTTTTTACTTTTAAAAAAGTGAAACTGGAAATTGTAAAAAATTACACTGTGAAAATTTCTTGAAAATTGCAGAAAATTGCAGAAGCGCAGTGAGCTGTTGGACGCCATTTTTGAGTGTCTTTCTGAAGTCAAAATCAAAATATAAGACCCGTTATGGAAATATTTGAGAGTTTAGATGTATTTTGACTATTTTTTCATGCACAATGACCCATTTTTTATTGAGTTATATCCATTTTCCCAAGGTGTCTCGAGAAGCACAACGAAAGTTAAAAAAGGAGGCAGATTGTTGATTTTTGACCAATTTTCTTCACTTTTCTCAAAATTGAAGGCTTGAATAAAAAATATGAGGAAATGGGTTTTGAAAGGGGGTCATTAGCTTTCTATAAATCCTGACCTTTTTCCATTTGGAGGCTTGAGGAAGAAGCGCATCGTGAGCTCGTTGCACTTATGGACCTAGTGAAATTTCTGAGTTTTTCAAATTTGCACCAAATTTCACTAAACACACAAAAAATTCTCAAAATATTCTCAAATTTTGTCCAGAAGTGATAAATGAGGCGTTTCATGCAATCATGGAGGAATCAACAAGTAAATATAACTTACCCCTCTCCTCATGGCTGATTAGGGTTTCCTTTAGTTTGGCTTGTAGTTGTTTGACCTTGACATTACAAATCTTATTTAGGGCATAATAGTGGTCAGCCATGTGCTTATGAATCTTGTTATCCCTGTTGGCCTTTCCAAGGAGCTTCTCCAAGTGGATGTTGACCTTCTCAAGACAAAACTCCTTGTTCTCATTGATCTCATTGGCTATCCTGTCTTGAAAACTGAGTTATTCATCTGTAGGGTCTTATTCTCTTTCTTTCTGCAATGCTCTTTTGAGACCCATGGTTCTTGGCCTCTTTCTTATTACTTGTTTTTCATGATAATCATGTTCATCATGCTCATCTATGTCAGCCACTGCTTTTCCCTTCTCATTATGCTTGCTTGCCTCAAACCGAATTTTCTCCAAGGACAATTGTTTTGCCTTCAGTTGCTGGTTTTCTTGCTCTAGAAATGAAATGATGAAGTTTTCTCTTGCCAAATTGTCTTGGAGCTCTTTGATATGTGCATCCTTATCTTTGATAACCCTTGGTAGGTTTTCAGGCTCATCACTAGCCTCCTAGCCTACTAGGTCAAACTCAAGCTCTTCCTCACCATGAATGGATGTCTCATGTTGTGCTGATATTCCCTGCTCTGCTGGTGTGGGCTTGGATCCTTCCTAAATTCGAGGAGAAAACACAAGCCTTGTGCCTCTATGATATGTAGGAGTGACCTTAGGCCGAGGTATCTTTTTTAGTGCTTCTTCTTTGCTTGATGAACCAATCTCTTGCATGGTAGATGGAATGTTTTGCTATTGGTTTGATGTAGTAGTTTGTAGGGTTGCCTTAATGAAGGAATCCCATGTCATGTTATTTTTTTCCAGCTGATGGAGAACTACGACCTTCACGAAAATATGATGCAAGAGACTAGGATAATGTTCTTTGTTTTTCACTTGTACCTTTTCAGACATCTTAATCACACTCCTATACAAGAAATTGCACAAATTGAGGGACTTAAAAGCTGTGAAGTGCATGAGTAGTCTAATGTGGTATTGATATAATATTGAAAACCTTCCCTCACTTGTGAAAAAATTCATGACAACCTTTATCAATGGTGAATATCTCTCCAGAAAATATCTGAATGGGAAAATATGTGAATGAGCTCCTTTGTACTATGATTTCAAGTAGGGTTTTTACTGCTCAAGGTCTAGGTTCACGCCTTTGAACCAATACTCACCATGATTTTGAGTTCCTGTAGCATTAGATATGGAATATATTAAGAATATGAAATCAACCACTACTATGGTGACCTTTTCTCCTTTCAAATTGGTGGAAAACATATATGTGAGCTGCTCGTGAAAACCTACCTCCTCCACTCTTTGAAAAAACTCTAAACAACTAACATCTTTAAAGAATTTTATGATGAATGGTGAGGAGGTAATTTCATTTTAGTTGGAGGGCTCAAACCTCAGTATCTTTCCCCCTCTATTATATTTTCTCTTCTCTGATGGTGAGGAGTCAACTTCCATGATAAAACCCCAGATGGTAGGAGGGAAAAACAGGGAAGGACGTAAAGGGATAAAATGAGAGAGTTAGGGAAGGCGATGGGAGTAGGAAAATTTAGGGAGATGGGAAAGGGTCTTAGGGATATTTATGGAGTTATATGGAGAGAAATGAGTGAGGTAAATGGGCTAGGAAATTCAAACACAGTCCTAGCTAGGAAAATTTCCCAAATTGCCAGAATGGGCTAGGGTTTGTAGGGAGAGTGATGAAAATGAAGGGAAATGGGTATGTAATGGATGGAAGTGATATGTCAAGTGCAAAAATAGGTTTAAGGGAAATAAATATAGGGTTTGGTTCAACAATTTAACACTTGGGAAGAAAAACCACAAATTTCAAGCAAACCCTAGGAGGAAATTTGTTTCATTAAATCCTCTTGAGAAACAATGCTAGGGGGGTATGAAAGGCTTCACTTACCTTTGGAAGAAGCTTGAAGACTAAAATGGATGAAGGAGTACCTTCAAAAACCTATATTGATGACCAAAGATGAATTTTGCACCACTCTTCCCTATGCGCAGCGCAGGCTTTCTATGCGCATCGTGCTCCTCTAGAAGCACAACACAGTCTCTGTATGCACAACAAGAGCCAATTTTCTCCAGTATTAGGTAAAAACTCAAGTTTCCTTTCCAAAATGATGGATGAACTCGATGGTAGGAGAACATAGGAGTCCAAATGAATCTTCCTTATGTCTTTTTGGCTCTTTTATAAACTTGAAATGACTCCCTTTTGAGGGATGATGGGCCACACATGTATTTTTCTAACATATCTTTCATGTTCTAGAATTTTGTAACCTTGGACTGTTATGGCTTCTTTGGAACATTGAATCTTTCGGAACCTTGAAATTTCTCAAAACTTGAACTGCAGCTTTAGGAACATGAAGTACTTATTACGTATAGAAACATTAAATTACATTTTGAAATTAACACTTTATTGAAGAAACTTCCTTATTACTGCTCCTCCAATTGCCGGATTTTATGCAAGAAATGGCAGATTTGGCGACCTTGAAACCCTAATAACCTAATGGAGACACTAAACTGAATAAAATCATGGTATTGATGACTAAAATGATGATGATAATCTCTAAATGATGATACACGCAGTTGAGTGATGGCCTAAACCAACATGTGAAAATTTTGGAAGGAGTGGAAAATAGTCCTAGAACTAATACCCAGTGACCAATTTTTTTTCTTGAAGACCTAATGAAATGAAAAACATTTGGCTATGGGACCCTAATAGGACATGATGAGAGTCCATTTGATCACCGGTGACAGGATGTAAAGATTGACACTAACAGTAGTATCACTACTTGGGCTCAAATGTTGGAAGCATTAAATACAAAATGAAAATATTACTATAGAGCAAGGAACATAAAATAACATATCTTCAAGATGACTCAAGGGCTAGATGAGTCCCTTGAGGGATTTGAGGAAATATTTTAACTGGGCTATAGGAGGGATAATTACACCCTTGATTTATAATCAATGAAGCTAGTGTTATTCCGAGGGGTTAGGGAAGAGTTGATGGAGACCCTCAACATGTTTTATAATGAAGACATTTACCATCTCAATTATGAGGAAATCAAGATAGTGTTCAAAAACCACTTCAAGGTTGCATGGAAAAGAGGTAGATCTAGCCAAGGTTTGGTAAGCTCTTCACCTTCTACCTCAACCATCAAGAATGAAATACGAAGTATGTTAGAGGATTTTAAAAGAGAAATTTTACATAATTTGATACTTTTTTCCTTGCATATGGACACAATGCATATCAAGAAGAAACCATAAGAGGTATAAAGGGCATTAGCCATATTTTTCCCTAGATGCACGAAGAGGCACCCTAGAAATGAGTGTCCATTGAATGTGAAAGAAATATTCTATGTGTGTGATGAAAATCATGCGACTGATAATTGTCCATCTCTTCTAGGTTTGAAAGCAGTATATCTGTTATCACCAAATTGATCTTGATTGGCTGCTCATAAATCAACTCAATGTAGCTCTTTCAAACCACTTCTAACTGAAGTTTAGCCTCTTCAATTTGAGAGTGATCTCTCAAAGGGGGTTTATGATTTTGAATAAGGATGATACTAGATGGCTAACTCTATGAATTGTAACTTGGTTTTGTATGATTGCAGGTTGAAAAATGAAGGCTTGCCACCATTGGGCTATGGAGTCAACATCAGTAATTTTAGTGATAGTGGTTCTTCACATGGAAGCTGAGGCAGATAGAGGTTTTTAACAAAGATAATTCATACACATAATAGAAGGAAAACACAGTAATTTCACCCCTAAAGGAAGTTAGAGCATAATATTATGAATTCTGAGTAATTAGAGATAAAATCCACTGCAAGTGATTAGACATAAATATACAGAGCAATAACATCAAAAACCTCATGAGAATCTCAGGTCTGGAAGTAGAATGTCACTGTATATTACTGATAATGGATAAAACATACAAGCAACAATTTGGTGCAATATTCTCCAACCCTTTGCTCTTCCATGTTTAGTCTATAAATAGACATTATTTACAATGTATATGATTTTCCCAGCTAGCTATATCTTCGAATTCTACTCTGACACCTATCATAACTGAAACCACTAACTTGAAACAGAAAAAGGACAACTATCCTTAAAGAAAACAAACTCCTTATAGGACTCTATCTCCTATTTATTACATTCAGTTCTCCTAACAGTGAAACAGTTAAATAATGGATATCACATGTTCGAGGGATAATTCACCATAATTTACCACCACTTTACATCTTCAAAACACCCCTAGATCCGTGGAACATAATCCTACTTTTTAGGGAGGGATGACCTTCACTTTAAACACTGTTTTGACTGATGAGCTGGCTGTGTGGCACTCCTTTTGAGCCATGAATCTCTGCTGGTATGGTCTATTGACATGCTGGAGGTATCCAGCTGGCTAATGTGCTGTTGGGATGCTCAAAACTCTTCAGAAAGCTCCTCGCTACGAAACAGGGCATTTTAGGCAGTTTCGTAGCAAGTTTTAGTAGTGTATGAAAACTTGCTTTTCCATCTAGCTTTTTAACACCTTTGTTGTTCCAATACCTTTACTATGCCAGGACACCTTGAAAAAAATCAATATCCCTCCATAATACGTGACAAAACTGAGTTTAAAGGCAAAAATACAACTACAGGAATTTTTGTAGCATTTTTCTAGCCTCAAGCTTGAGGTACGCTACGAAACTGTCCAAAAAAACAGAATTTTTTGAATTCAAGATTGTGTTCAAAAATTGATATCCATCTGCAAAATTTGGTTTCTATGCATGTTATGAACCTCATCAAACATATTCCATCTCAATTTTTACTCCTGTGGTGTTTCATCTTCATTTACAATCAATTGGCTGATGGGTTCTTCTACCACTTTCATCTTTAGCCCTTTCTTTTCTAACTCCACTTGAATCAAATCCAGCTGCTCCTGAAGATCTTCCACTTGATTTTTTAATGCTCTGTTTTTGGATTGTAAGTGAAAGTTTATCCTTTTGATGTGTTTGACCTATCCTCTTAGTGGTTGAGTCCATTTTATCAATTTTTCTGTATTGTCCAAGGTTTTTGAAACACTTGTGACTTGTTATTCCAATATTTTCCTAATTTGTTCAAATTGAACCTTCTCAGCTTTGTGTTTCTTTGCCTCCAACTTTAAAACCGATATCTCTTTACCTGCTTCCTTCAACTTCTCTTTGAAGGTTTCTATTTCTGACATTTCAATCATTTTATCTTTACCCTTTCTTTGCTTGATAACCAGTTCCTCCTTTGCTAGTGGAGACACATCTATGATGCTTGGTGGCTGAGCAGCTTCATTGATTTTATCAGTATCTTTGCTTTCCATGACCTTCTTTTCATGTCTGTTCATTGGCTTCCTTGGTTGAAAAATGAAACCAACATCATTACTTGCAAAATACAGTTTTTTAGCAGTCTTACCTTTCTTCAGCTTTCTTCTTCCATCTTCAATATCTTCAGCTTGCACAATGGGTGACTCTTCAATTTTAATTGCATGCACAATATCCTCCAAATTTCCTTTAGCCAATGTTTGGCTTCTAGTGACTCTCTTACTTCCTTATTTGCTAACTGTATGCTTATGTTTTGTAGGTGTTGTTTGAGGTGTGTCAGTATCCTACAAAGGTTCTGCTTCCATGTTCACTGGTTCTGGAGGAGATGATCTATTTTCTTCTTCAACTTCCTCTGCCACAGTTGGTGATGGAGTAGTTCTAGTTTTGGAGGCTTTATTAGGAGTAACCACATCAATTTCATAACCACTCATGAACAAGAAGGAAGTCCAATCTTTGTCTAACCTTCTCAATTCCTCTAACACTAATAACTTAATTAGACCATGATGAAAAAGAGAAGTTTCATTACCCTATGTTTGTATTTGAAATTTGTCTGATATTTTCCCTAGACTTCTGTACAAATAGAAAGGTAGGTCAAGTGACCTCTTACCTACAAAATGTAGAAGAAGTCTGAGATTATAGGAGTAGACCATGTGAAACCTTCCTTCATAGGTAAAATAATTTTGAATGATCATCAACAACTTTTCATAATTATCCTTCATGAAACTCCTAGGGATAACAATTGTCAAATCGATTTCACTGTGTTCTTGCTTGATGAACCCTTTGCAATATTGAATTGTGAATTTGATACCTTTAAACCACTATTCAAATCCTCTAGGGATTCCTGTAGTTGATGCTATGCTCTTTGGAGCCACTGTAAGGTTCAGAATTCCAACCGTTGAAGTTGTTCCTGTGAAGCTGGTGGAAAAATCCTTTGAAACATGTAAATGAAAACCCTGCAACCTCTGACAGAATTGCAAGCAACTAGTCCTTCTGAAAACCTCCATGGAAGTAGGATCTTCATTGAGTAAATTCATGTCCATGGCTCATACCTATGACAATGGCCACCCTTATTTGTTTTTCTTCTTGTAGCCATGGATGCTTTATAGTCTTCACTGCCTCGCTTGCTTATGACACCTGCAAAGTTAAAATTTTCCAGCTACCTGCTTGGCTTGATGAAGCAGCTCTCCAAGGATCACTTACATGCAAGGATAAATCGAAATATGACAAAAGGATAATTTAGGTAACTTGGTTTAATGGTTTAACTGACAGCTCAAGCTTCAATCATGACTCATACAAGCCCGAAAAGGTAATGATGACATCAAACACGACTATTTACATTTGAATTTACCATAACAACCTTGAATGATCTGTACCCTTACAGATCTAATTAGGAAATGACACCTCATAAAATTCTGACAAGTTAGGTTAAAAAAAGGATTTTTGTAGTGAAATTAGTTAAGCCTTTGACAGATTCACTTTGGAACTATTAGGCAGTTTTGTAGCGAAATTTGTTGTTTTCCTGTGTAAAACGCTACAAAAATCTAGAAAAGTGAAAGATGTGCCCTTTTTATTTTGAATTCATGGGAAATGACAACTAACACCATATGTGATTGATTTGACTGAAATGGCATAAATGAAGGTGATAATGAAACTTAGGATATGCTAAAAATGTAAAAAAAAATTCTATAACACATTGAAATGGCTTAGGAAACCTTATCCGTTTGGTGAGTGACCTATATGACCCTATCAATAAATGTTTCACAATTTAATGAGTGATAACAGTATCAAGGAGTGGAGGGACGCATGGAGAAACTTTGCTTTATCAACCAAAGGATGCCACAAGGCCCTAGGACATATATGCAAGGTATACAAGGTATACACTATCCTCCTTCTTTCGACTCAAGTCATAATGCACCTTTTAGTCTTGGTATCCTCCAAAAAAGTCACCATGGTACATGCCTTCACCTTTTTCCTATCCTCCTTAACTTGTTATCCACCTTTCCAACCATACCGACCCCAACCTCCTCAATGGGGTAATCCATCACAAATATGGAGGCCCTAGGAAACTCAACCACATGTCTTAATGCTTCCTCCTTAAGCATAGATACCCTAAAACAATCCAAATAAGAAACCTAAACTTCCTTCTCAACCTATTCTGAGCCCAAACCACAAGCATACCCAACAAGTCTACAATGGAGAAACTTCCTATCCTACCCGTGCTCTAGAAATCCAAGAAATCAACCTCAAGTACGGGAAGGAACTTCCAAATTCTCATCCACCTCCTCCAAAAAAATATCTTGAAGAAGCGAAGGAAGAAAGTACTCCTCAATCCAATCCACCTCCCTATCCTAAAAGGTTGGTCGATCTCAAGTCACACACCCCAGAAGAGGTTGAACTTTTGTGAAAATTGAAAAACCTGTGTGTCAAAATCCTGCTCCTACATGCCATCAAATATGTTCCCATACATAATAAATTCATCAGGGAAGAGTGTTTCAAGAGGCTAGGAAGGAAGAGGAGAGCTTACCCTACTATAAATGTTGTTGGGAAATTAGCAGATCTAATGCTTGGGAAGGTAATGTCCCCAAAGTATTTGGATCTTGGTAGCTTGATACTGGATGTACATATTAACAACATTGTAGTCCCCGACACACTCATTGATCTAGGGGCTGAAATAAATGTCATGACCATGGAAACCATGCTTAAGCTCAACCTTTAAGGATCCCTAAGGATGTCATTGGCGATGTTATGGTTTCCATCGATTCCTGGGAGTACCCCACTGATTTCCTTTGTAATATTCCTTTTTTTGGTATCACCCATGACAGGGCTAGGAGGGACTTCATGGTGTCTGGAGGCATTCGATTGATATACTCCATCATCCGAGTAGTTTGGCTTTCGTTCTGATGTATTCCGATAACTTTCGGAATTTTGAGTTATTTATGGGCTTAATTCAGCTGATTATGCTTAAGGTGGCATTCCGGGAGGAATACATGATGGAACACCTTAGTGTAATAGCTCATTGGAACCAGGACGAGAATACCTACATGATGGGATAGTTAGACACGGATTTCAGTGACCGGAGGAGGCGTGGTAGCCGATTTACCCTTTTCTGCATTAAGAAGGAATATTTTAATAAAAGGGAAAAGTGCTCCATGAATAAAATAATAATAATATAATGCTCTAGAATACTCCAAGAGATCTATAAAAGAAAGGGAGGAGATCATTTGCTTGTATATGAGAGGTTTGAGGACGTAGTTCTCTACTTCAGCCGTAGCCCCATGACAGAAACCCTCGGGTGATTTGTGAGTGTTGGACGGAAACCCAATAATCTTGAGGATACTTCACTTAGGAGTTTCACAGAGCTTCAAAGATTCGTTTGAGGATCATTCAGATCTTCAACTTGTGCTTCAGTGGGTTCAGTGACAGTTTTGCCGTAGCCGATTTGCGGCAGTCTTCTTGCCGAGCCGTCTACATCATTGCCAGCATCATTCATCAGTTGGGCTAGAGATCTTTTTGGGTTTGCTCTGCTTGCTTGGCAAGCTCATGTTCCGCTGTTCCTTTTTGCTGATGTACTTTTTATCATGGATTAATAAAATGGCTCAGTGATTTTATCGGCATCTATTGTGTTCTATTGGTGGCTATGTGTATATTTCCATTTATTTTGCCGCTTAAGTTTATTTCTGCAATTTTAGTTAAAATATCCCATTTGGGATATTACAGTGGTATCAGAGCCTCAATCTTGGCTCAGCCTGCGGGTTTTAGTCTCCAGTTGCAGAGAATATTGAAGTGAATATTGAAAGGTTTTTGCCGAAGGAATCGAAAAAGCAGTCCCTACAGCAAAATGAAAATTGTTTCGATCTAAGTACTCAAGTAATCGACAAAATTGATGGCACTAATGTTGTCTTCAGAATATTGATGCGAAAAATTTAAAGCCCAGCTTTGCTGGAGGCCGTGAGTATAAGCTTGCTGCATTTTATTTGCATGGCGGGGAGTTCCGTCAAAGTATTTTGTGAAGGTCGAATCGATTAATTATGCAGGGCTCTGTTGTAATGTGGTTGTTGCATAATTTTATGAAAGAGCTGGAGATTGAAAAAATTTCAAGAGCCAAATGTATTAGTCGCAAACCCTTGGCACACCGAGACCAATCAGAAGGAAGAGCGATTTGGTGTTTTGATTGTGCGTATGCGAGTATATGGAGAAATTGACATAGGTTATACGACTTGGTGGGGGCCACAAAAGAAAAAAAATCATTCACGGCCAATCTGCTAGGCGTATATATTATATGAGGGCCGTAAATTATTAAAACAGGAGTCCAATTTTTAAAGTCGGCGGCGTGAGCAGACTCAAGGCGGGGTCCATGAATACTGTGAGGTAGGAACAACGTCCGTGAATAAGAAAAAGAAATAAATAAATAAATTCTGAGGGCCGCGACAATACTGAGCATGAATGTTTCACGACAGTGGCCGAATTCCATCAAGCTTACTCGGGAGATGCTGCTAGTCGAGGAGCTATTTCCAAGTAAATTGAGTTCCCTATTGAGAAGTCGATTGTTTCTACTTGAGGCCGAGATTTATTTAGAAATCGACTTGAACAAGAGTCGTTCACAATTTTTCTAAAGCAGCGTTGGTAGGCACAAGAGCCCTCACATGTTAATAAGAGGTCTTGGAAATAATTCGCAACTACCGTATTAGCGACAGAACGCTAAAGGAAAGTTTGAGTGGGGCCGCACAACATAAGTGACGGTCACAACGAGAGTTTCGTGAGGAGCTCACGGCCCTCGCAACAATCTTGGACAAATTGTTCCAGTGCTAGATTGATTTTCATCACCTAGGTTGCGCATTGCTTGTGGAAAAGACCGATAGAGCTGAATATAACTCTCACGCTAATAATTTCGAAATTTTCCAGAAGGTCAAATTCTTGGTGTACCGTCAAACTAGGGGTCGGATGAGATTCAAATCGAAACACAAAAATTGTTGGGTGCTTTGTACCTGGAATAGCATATTCATCGGTGGGGTCTCTAAGCAAGCAATCCTGATCCTGTGCAAGTCGTGTTTGGGCATTCATGTGGCAGAGAATATACCCATACCAATATATCAAGTTCCACGTTTTAATTCCAGAATTGTGCAAATTCCAGGTTTGCGTTTTGTTCACTGTGTTGTATTTACCGCTAATTTTCTTTAGCAGTGGGTAGACAAGAAACATTAATTCCATAGTGTATAACGGTGTTGTAATGGGTAGCATTGTTAACCAGTGGGATATTTTTGTAAAGATCTGGTTAATGATTAAGTTTTGAAAATTGAGATCTATAAAAAAAAGAAAAAATAAATAAAAAGAATCCAGGGTCAAAGGTTTTTGAAGTCATCTTGTCACTCATTCTCTAGCTAGAAGGATGTCATAAAATGAATTTATCAATCTTGATTACATTGGTAACATGCATACTAAATGTGGTTGTGAGCCTTGAAAAGACAACAAGATTGCTGAATCCTGTCATAGAAGTGTTAGGCATATGTGATGTTGAATCATGATGTTATGAACCTTGTATTGAGTCACAGTTGAGGAGGTGTTTGCATTTTAGTGCATGAATAGTCACAAGCATTGTACTATTCAGCCTTCATATTTATGATGCTGCTAGGATATAACAGTTCAGCAGAGAGTTGGTTGGAGTGGAATGTCCATTACATATGCAATACTGAATCACAACAGCTTAGAAGTGAAATACTGAGTTGAAACAACTCAGAATTGCACGTGCAACATTGTGCAAGCAATCTGTTTGATAAAACATTTCACTGGGAAATATAGAAAACTAAGAAAAACAATGATCTTTCCATTGGCTAAACCATGGAGGGATTCCTAAACATATTGATGAAAATAAAAATAGAAGTTGGTTCCTTAAACCACCATGCAGCAAAAAACAAGAAAAAAAAGCCAAACAACAGACCCTTTTCAAGAGGAATTTATGCCATCCTTCAAAAAGGATAGCCAAAATATTTGCAGGAAGAATTGGAGATTGTTTACAAAATTTCTGCACTTGGGACAGATCTAAAACACATGAAGATGTCATGGAGAGTTTTGTCCAAACTAGAAGAGTTTAATGAACTCATGTCTACAATAGACCAAGAAGAAGGGAAGAAACTAATTTGGGCTCTAAAGCCTGCTATGCTTGCTTTCATACAGCCAAAATTCTTGGAGGAACCTTGTGAAGGGGTCACACTTCCAGTTGTAGCTTGCCTCAGTAACATCATGAAATTGACCGCACCTATAGCCCCATATAATGATGATATTATGAGGAGGATTATGAGGTTGATTGTAGAGACTTTTCAGGATTTGGACAACAACGCAGGCTCTACCTTCGGGAAGAAGCTTGAGATTTTATGGGGTATGGCTACATTCAAGACTTATGTCATCATGTTTGACCTTGAGTGTGATGACTTGATTTTGCAGATGTTCCAATGCTTCTTCAACATTAGGAGACATCATCCTGACACCGTCATAGCACACATGCAGTCCATATTTTCATCATGTATGATAGACCATGAGATCATTGGCCGAGAGTTGCAGACCCGATTGTTGAGCATTTGGAGGAGAGAGCAGTTGGTCTCGCCCGCTGCTTATGAGCTAGCCCAAGGGCTAGTTGAGCAGGACATTGAGTTTCTCAGAATACAGTTAACCAGGGAGGAGCGGCTTCATTTTGGTGGGTCAGGCAACAGAAATGAGCTGAGGAGGAAGGGACTTTGCTTCACTTGCAAAGAACCTTGGGGGTCTAATCACTCATGTTGGAGAGATGCAGGTGATATGGCAGAGACAGGATAGGAGGACATTCCTTTTGTATGCCAGGGTGAGGGCACTTCTTCAGATGAGTCCGTGGGATCAGTTAAGGATGCTTCTGGGGAGCGAGAGCGGTCATGCAAAGAGGATGACAGTAGACCGGAGTTGTGTTCCAGTGTGCAGGGCGAGCAGTCACGGGACTCTATGAGAGATACTCTGGGTGATGAGACACTTGTGACGATTCAGCCAGAGCAACATATGATGGAGCCTGAGTCAACAAAGGAGGATACTATGGACATTAGACATGACATTTCCTTGGGTGAGATCCAGATGGCCGCCCACATTGAGCCTATGATGGATATGCGGCTAACATTGGGGTCAACCTTTGCGGAGGAGCAGTCAGATGCACAGACACCGAGTACAGTGACGACAGTTGCAGATCCATATCCTCTAGAGATGTTGGAGGTCGATGGGATAGTTCTGCAGGGAGCTAGGGGACAGCAGGAGTTTTACATTCCTGATGAGAGGGATGAGTTGTTGGAGATGGTGGAGCATCCATCTTTGGGCCGACACATTGATGAGGTACAGATAGATGTACATACAGTCGGCCGAGCTGCAGTACTTTCAGTGAGTAGTACTCTCCAAGAGTACATTGATGGGGCTTGAAGCATGTCTTGCCCACTTTGGTCGACTATAGACAAAGGGGCTTCCTTCTACAGGCAGCTTCCATTGGCAGACAAGGCAGAGCAGTGGGAGTTGATTATGGGCTGGCGGAAACACCCTGGGCATGTTCCATTTGTAGTTGTTGCTACATTGGATTCTTCTTCTAGGATGGACTAGCGGGAGATCATGAGTTGGTACCCTCTTGATGGTACGGTATTTTTCGTGGGGAGCACAACGGAGCAGGGGCCCTTAGACATAGTAGATGTTATAGATTCCAGTTGGCAGGAGGGCACCGATTGTCGTTTCTTCAGCACTCCATCCTGATTTCAGGAAAGCAGGATCAGCGTGGGATTGAGTCAGGACTTGGATTGGAGAGAGGTGATGAGTTGGTACACAGTTGATGGGACGGCTTACACAGTCACAGATACAGCACAACAGGGGTCATGGTATTCACCTCTTAGAGCATCAGTCATAGCCAGAGGCAGTGTGCAGTCCGAGCCGTGGGACTTGGGCGATGATTGGCCATGGTGGAAATGGGATCCGGGAGGATTGCTGGTTGGATGGTACAGTGAGAGATCAGTTTGGGATCCCGGCATTGAGGGGACTATTCCGAGTGGTTTGGCACAGGTGCATAGCAGCACCCAGAGATTTGTATGGGATCCGGGCATTGGGTCTCAGTTGCGGCGGGCCAATAGAGTGTCCCACATATTTTGATTGCTTGAGGGCAAGCAATCTCGGGGCGGAAGGTCTGTAATATTCCTTTTTTTGGTATCACCCATGACAGGGCTAGCAGGGACTTCTAGAGTTAGGAGCAGACAGGTCACATGTACAGATTGGTGCTATTAGTGGGCTCAGGAGCTTTTCAGAGGAGTTTTGAGGAGTTTTCATGGTGTCCGGAGGCATTCTCTTGATATAATCCATCATCCGAGCAGTTTGGCTTTTGTTCCGATGCATTCCGATAACTTTCGGAATTTTGAGTTATTTATGGGCTTAACTCAGCTGATTATGCTTAAGGTGGCATTCTGAGAGGAATACATGATGGAACACCTTAGTGTAATAGCTCATTGGAACCAGGACGAGAATACCTACATGATGGGATAGTTAGACACGGATTTCAGTGACCGGAGGAGGCGTGGTAGCCGATTTATCCTTTTCTGCATTAAAAAGGAATATTTTAATAAAAGGGAAAAGTGCTCCATGAATAAAATAATAATAAAATAATGCTCTAGAAGGCTCCAAGAGATCTATAAAAGAAAGGGAGGAGGCCATTGGGAGATATATTTTGGAGGAGATCATTTGCTTTTATATGAGAGGTTTGAGGACGTAGTTCTCTACTTCAGCCGTAGCCCTAGGACAGAAACCCTGGGGTGATTTGTGAGTGTTGGACGGAAACCCAATACTCTTGAGGAGACTTCACTTAGGAGTTTCACAGAGCTTCAGAGATTCGTGTGAGGATCATTCAGATCTTCAACTTGTGCTTCAGTGGGTTCAGTGATAGTTTTTCCATAGCCGATTTGCAACAGTCTTCTTGCTGAGCCATCTACATCATTGCCAGTGTCATTCATCAGTCGGGCCAGAGATCTTTCTGGGTTTGCTCCGCTTGCTTGGAAAGCTCAGGTTCCGTTGTTCCTTTATAATGGTGTACTTTTTATCATGGATTAATATAATGGCTCAATGATTTTATCGGCATCTATTGTGTTCTATTCGTGGCTATGTGTATATTTCCATTTATTTTGCCGCTTAAGTTTATTTCCGCAATTTTAGTTAAAATATCCCATTTGGGATATTACATCCTTGTACTCCAACATGTAGCAACCACCTCCTAAATCCTCACCATAACACTGATTAAGATAAGGTGGTTACTACGCTGACCCAATATCGAAGGTGTCGTTATGGAAATGGGGTCTAAAAATTTTGATCTTTTAAACTTACTTAAAACCTTAGTTTGAAATCACCATTGCGTTCATCTCGTCGGGAAAATTCCAGTGATATAAAACTTTACCTCTATCTGACCTTCAGATCATGAGATCTGACCTTTGAAGTTTTAACGAATCAGAGAGAACCACCTTATCGGTATGATAACGTGGCTATACCCCCTATTTATCCTCCCAATGCCACTTGGAAATTACTTGTTGGATGTCGACCCATTCACGGGTTTAGGGTCCACACCCTGGGTTATGATTTAAAACAAACCTTATATATATATATATATATATATATATATGCTACTAACCACTTGACGGGTCGTTAGTTGCCAACAAAATTACTATCTCTCATGCTGTGTTACCCAAACTTTGCAATCGTGCGCTCGTATTTTTTCTTCGGGGTTGACCCATATGTAGGTCCATGGAACTCCAATGGATTTCTTTCCAAGTGTGTCTGTATGCCACTGCAACCCGTCTCACGTCACCCTACTCCTCTTTAAAGTGTGCTCCATTATATTCCCTCTAGGAAGAGTCTCCGACGATGAAAGAACAAGTTCAATGGGTATCCTCTCATCCTAGGGAGACCTTGGTTATCCACTATTGATGCTTATATCAATTGTAGAGCTAGGAACATCAAAATCAAGAATGTGAAGCTCACAAAACAAGTTGTATTATATCCCCCTGCTCAACCCCTTATTGAGCATGATTTTCCTATGTGGGTAGAGGAGGAAGAAGAGGAATAATTATATCAATCACCCCCCTACACCATATATACAATAGAAGACATTGTTTTTTTTTAACACAATCGGTTGCTATATTATATTCCAAAAGATAAGAGGAGCTGAAACTCCATGGTTACATGCTAGATTGCTTATGGAGCAATAGAGGAAATGACTATAGCTGAAAATTACATTTCCTTTGATTCTTGTTTTTGAATAGAACTGAAATACCGTAGATGCATATATTCAGACAAACTAAAAAAGAAGAAAAACATATTTGCAAGACATGCTGAAATAGAGACAGATTAGTCGATATTGATGTGGCTGATGTGGCGTGCTGTGGAATCCTCAGGGTTTTCATTATTTCCTACATTCCTTAAGTTGTTGGAGCTGGAACTGGAAGCTGAGAGCTTCTCTAGCATGTATTTCAGAATTTGCACTGATTCTTCAGCATGTGCGCATTGATTTGAGAGATTGTCGAACTGAGATTGAAGAGAGGAGATTCTTGCAAGAAATACCTTTACATCTTCCTCATGCTTGTCATCCAAGATTTTTACCTCATTTTTTAACTTTGTTTCAAGGATCTTTTGATGGACCCTGATTTGCTCCAGCTCTGACTAAAGATCCGCACAGTGAATACAGTTTTCACTGTGAAGCATGATGGATAAGTTAGAAAATAATCTACAGCAAGACCTAAGACTTACGCTGAGTTGCACGAAGAGCCTGACGGAGTCACCACTAGAGAATGCAGTAGAAGACTGAGGTAACATAACCGCATAGAGAAGACGCCTTTGTATGAATAAAATAAGCAGATACACAGTAAGCGGAGAACTTAGCAGAGGTATTAGGAAGGCAGAGAACGCGGAGTAGAGAGGGGAGTGAATCGCTGAAGGCAAAGTGTAGGAACATATAGATGATTCTAGAGATAAGAGAGCAGCACATGGGTAAGCCCAAGGTGAAGCGATCACGGGCAAGGTGTGAAAAGAAGAACCAGAGACGCTCCAGAGTTCAGATAGAAAAGAGGGGAGGATCGAATCAAATCTATGAGATGTAAGAGTCATGATTACGACAGGGGGTAAATATCTAAGGAATCATTACACATAAACTGCCCAGGGATACGAACGAAGGAATTATTTGCAAATAGGTCTGACTCTTTATTATGAATTCGGAGAACGTGGAAGAAATTTAACTTTGTCATATCTTGAAAAAGATTACGACACCTGCTAATAATTTGCTGAAGATCTATGTTTGTAACAGAGCAATCATAGACCATTAGATTTATGACAATGGCGGAGCCTCCAAAGACCATGGCATTTTTGATTTTGAGCTTTTTTAGTTGATGTAGACCTTGGTATAGAGCTAGAACCTCTTATCGGTTGTTTGATAGTGTGCCAAGTCCCCATTCAAATGTGGTAAGGATGCTTCCATTTTCACTTCTTATGATACCACCCGCTCCTGCTATCCCTGGGTTAGAATTTGAAGCCCCATCAAAGAAGAGAGAGGGTCTGAGACTGCTCTTTATCCAATCAGCAAGGTCATTCTCTTTTAATCTGATTTTCCAGCTTGCTTCAGTTCTGTGGGGTTGGTTTATAAGGTGATTGCTGTTGTTGCTTCTGCTCAGTAAATCTCCAAGAAATATATTTTCCTCCACATAAAGTTCATTATAATTAATCCGGTAGTTGCCTTTGGAGTAGATTGCTTCAATGGTGAGGCTCCAAGATTTTCTGCACACTTTCCTAGCTGATGGCTCTTTGTCCCTGAAGATTTTATTATTCCTGGATAGCCAAATATTCCACAACACTACATAAGGAAGGGTATCCCATACCCGTTGCAAAATTTATTTTTCTTTCTTCCCCATGGAAAGCTGTTTTTCCAGGATTTTAGAACCTCAGCAACTGAGTGATATTGTGTCCAGCAGGGTTGAATAAAGGAGGTGAGCTCCGTCCTATAGCTAGAAGCAAAGGGGCACCAGATGAAGAGATGGGGGATTGTCTCTTCTTCATTTTGATAGTTTGGACACATGGATGGTCCTATAATACCTCTTTTTTTGAGATTATCCGAGGTTAAAATTTTGTTTTTTAGGAGAAGCCAAATAAAGAATTTGATCTTTGGTATATCTTCAGCCTTCCAAACAGTCTTCCATAATTGCCAGATTGGCATTGGATAGTTTTCTTTGCAGAGATACTGATAGGCAGATTTGATGGTAAAGGAAGTACCAATGGGGTCCCAAAGATAACCGTCAATGTTCCATTTTTTGATAGGTGCAGTGCCATGAAGGTAAAATTGGAGATTTTTGAGGTCATCTGCAAGGTGGGAAGGGAATTTAGGGAAGTTCCATCCAGTCCAAATTTGAGTCTGAGAGTCCCATTTGGAGAAATGGCTTAGGAGGTTGAGACCCATGTTGTTGAGGAAGAGGAGAATGCGCTGCACACCAGACCTATCCATAATGGGAATTTGACCCATAATCTGGTCAGTTCCTATGTTGATGGTGTTGCCTCCCATGGGAACTTTAGAAAGATTATGAGCAAGAAATGGAATGGATTTTTTGCATAGAGACCAGATTTTTGAGCAAGGCTTGTTGGGAATATCATGATAAAGGAGCTGTCTTGAGGTGTTTAGGTACTTTACTTCCAGGACTTTTTTCCACCAAGCTTTACCTCCATTGATAAGACGCCAAACAATCTTCCCACCAAAGGATCTATTTATGAGTTTGGGCGAACGAACACCAATACCTCCATGCTCCTAATCTTGAATTACTTGCCTCCAATTAACGAGATTGTATTTCCTTTTATCATTATTTCCTCCTTGCCATAAGAAATGCCTGATGATAGCTTCTATTTTGGCATGAATGCTAGCTGGAGCTTGAAGGAGAGTAAAGTGGTATAGAGGAAGGGAGGAGAGAACAGATTTGAGAAGGATGAGGCGACCTGCTGGATTGAGCCATGATGATCCCCATTGATTAAATTTTCTCTACATTTTATCAATTGTAACATTCCAAACATCTGCCTTCAAAGAGCTGATACTTACAGGCATGCCTAAGTAGGTGAAATGGTCCCAATTTATTTTACAAGGAACACCAAGGATATTATCTATACTATGCAAGGTTTGAATGGATGCATTCTAGCCATAGACAGAGCTTTTATGATTGTTGATCAGGCCACCAGAGTAGAGCATGAACTTTGTCTAGGATATTTTTAAATCGCTGTGCTATAATGTTGGTAGCTCCTCCCATTAGTAGAGTGTCATCTGCGAATTGGGAATGATTCATGTTTTTAACTCCATTGCCATATTTGATGCCAATAATGAGACCCACCCGTCTCATATGATCCAGAGCTCTGCTGAAGGATTCCTCCATAAGAATGAAGAGGTAAGGGGAGAGAGGACACCCTTGCCGTAAACCTCTAGTGGATTGGAAAAAAGGGGATGGTCTACCATTGATAAGAGGTGATATCCAGGGTCCAGAGATGCAGGAGTTGATTAAGGTTAGGAATGCTTGATCAAAACCCAATTTTTTGAGCACAACAAGAAGAAAGGAGTGCCTGACCATATCAAAAGCATTGGCAAGATCAAGCTTAAGAATAAAGCCTTTTTCGTTGCGGGAAATTCTGGAATGTATGGCTTCTTGAACAAGGGGGATAGAATCAGTTTTTTGTCTTTAGGATATAAACCCTCCTTGGTTTTCCGAGATGAGGTTGTGAAGATGGGGCTTAAGACGAGAAGCTAAGATTTTAGTGAGGAGCTTGTAGGAGGAGTTGCAAAGGGATATGGGCCGAAATCTAGAAAAGGAGGAGGGGCGATTTTCTTTGGGAATGAGGGCCAGAAAATTAGAATTAGTATACCCTCCAATTTTATTTTTCTGATGAGTCCACTGTATCATTTTCATCAGATATTTTTTTTATAAGATCCCAGTAGGTTCTATAGAAGGAGATCGAGAACTCATATGGCCCCAAATATTTATCCGGATGCAGGGTCCAGATAGCGTTTTGGACCTCATCTTCTCCAATTTCTCTGTTGAGAGATTGGTTTATCTCTTCTATGATCAAAGTTGGGAGGTGCTGTAACATGTCGAGTAATCTTCAGGCATTTTATTATTAGTGAGAAGCTCTTTAAAATGTGTTGCGACAACCCTTTTAATGGCCTCTTGATCTGTTTGAAGATGCCCATCATCATCAATGATGGAAGCGATTTTGTTTTTAGCTTTGCAGACTGTAGTTTGCTTATGAAGAAAAACTGTGTTCTTGTCACCAGCTTGGAGCCATAATTTTCTTGATTTAATACACCATTTCTCCTCCTCTTTTCTGTTGGTTCGATAGAGCTGCCAATAGAGATACTTTTCTTGGTTATGGATGTCTTGGTTGAGGCCTTGTGTTTCAATTTTGTCATGAACTTCATCTAGTTTGGATATAATTTCATGTTTGACCTTATCAGGTTCTTTATAATGAGTTTTAGCCTATTCCTTAAGAGCTAGTTTTGTTTTCTTCAGTTTGGTCTCCCATATATAAACTGGTGAGCCTTCAACATGCTGCATCCACACACCCCGCACCAAATGATTAGCTTCCAACATGTCATTCCAGAGTGGGCTATATTTGAAAGGAATAGGTCCAAGGGAGTGATGGTCGCCACTGGAAAGAGTAATGGGATAATGATCCGAGGCTGAAGAAGTGAGAACATTAGTAGCAGTTGTGGAATAGTAAGAAAGAAGAGTGATTGCTATCAAGATTCTGTCGAGCCTTTCCATAATATTATCTATGCCTATTCTTTTATTACTACAAGTGTACCTATGATTCTTTGGCGTTATGTCCACCAACTCATGGTCGTGCATAATGTCTTCAAGCTAATTTCTAAAAGGATCATGACTGAAGTAACCTCCTCTTTTCTCATTTGCATGGAGCATTAGATTGAAGTCTCCTCCCATTACAATGTTGTTGTTTTCCTCATTGTTCATGTATTCCTTTATGGAGCTCCAACATAACTCTTTATCCCTATAATGGTTTGGACTGTATACATTGTATACAATGATATTTTTTTTATCTTTGCTATTTTCTAAGATTACTTTGAGCCAGTTTGGATTTACCATGATGCCTTTTTTTTCCCATATGCTCTGGTCCCAAAGGGTAGCTAATCCACTAGAAGCTCCCCTTGACTCAGTCAGTGTGCCATCATAACAATTTTCTTTGCTTATTATTGTCTTCATTTCTAAGTTTCCCTGTTTTGTTTCCTGCAATAAAACAATTTCTGGTTTCTCTTGATTTATAAGATCCCTTAGGGCTGCTATTTTGGAGGGGTGCCCTAGTCCCCTGCTATTCCATGAGAGAACTTTCATCATTGCATAAGGTTTGTTCAGAGAGTTTCTTTCCCTCCCTGTTCCTTTTTCCCCAGTGTCTTTGCTGTTCTGTCCCAGTATGTAGTTTTCAATGGGGTTATGAGTTCCCACTACTATGTCCTTTTGTGCATTTTCGTCACACTGTTGCTTCATTTTTCTTCTGCCAGGTCCCTACTTTTTTTGAGTTTCAAGGCTAGCTCCATGCTCAGACGATTTTCTGGTGATTCTGATATTGGATGGTTCTTGGGAGGAAGTTACAAGGTCAGGGATGGAAGGAGAGATAAGAGGGGTATCCTGAGAGGAGATGGGGGGAGGAAGGGTTTCATCATCAGTGGGGGAAATGGCTAAGAAGGGATTGGAAATGTCAAGTGAATTATTGGGGGGTTGGAAGGAGGCTGAGGGAAGGTTGGATGGATCTAGAATCTTGGGAGAAGAGGACTGTGTGGTGTTGGGCTTAGGTGGGGGAACAACTTGAGAGGAGGTCTTGGGGTTTGAGTTAGTTTTATTTTTCTTAACAGTTTCCCATTGCTGGTCAGTTTCCGGTTTTTCAACATCAATAATTTTTGAACAATGATTAGCAATGTGACCATATTCGTGACATACCTTACATTTGAACGGAATCTGCTCATAGTCGATCTGCTGAATGTGCGTCCATTCGTCGACTTTTATTTTTATTTCCTCAGGGAGACCCTTGCCCAAATCCACTTCAACACAGATCTTGGTGCATGCTTGCATGTTTTCCTTTGGTTTACTTTATTCAATGAATTTCCCAATCGCATTTCAAATGGCTCTAACAGAATCATCCCCACAACAGTGTAGAGGGAGGTGCAGGAGGCGCATCCAGACAGGGACAACATTCGGCACATCAAGTTCAGGATCAAAGTCTAGCGTCCATTTGTTGAGGTACAAACCTCTAGTATCCATGAAATAGGGAACATTTATAAAGATCAAGTCCTTTTATTCTTTTGTTTCAAAGTAGAAGGTGTAATAACCCCTTCCACATAACCTGATTGAGATTTTTCCGTTGATCTTATCTACCCAGTTTCTTTCAATCCATCTCTGAACCGTTTTCGGGGAGGGCTAGAGCCTGATAAACTGTCCTATTAATCCCTTCTCTTCCAGGGAGAGAGAAACCATACGAGGAAGAGAGGGAGGGAGAACAACTTCCTGTAAACCTTCTAATTTTTTTACAAACTTTGAGATTGCCGGTCTAGGTCTCGATGGAGCCAAAGAACTGATAAGGTCCGAAAAAGCACAAGCCTGGATTAGGGAGGCGTCCATCTCTGGGGATGACTCTGGAATGGCCATGCAGAGCGATGCAGGCTACCAGCAAAGCAGGATAAGCCAGCCAGAGGACAGAGCCGAAGGGCTGCAGCGGCCAGTCACGGGCGCAGGGGCGCGAGAAGCTCCGGTAGAATTGTGAAGAGGTTTAAGGACTTTCATATGAATAAAACACAATAGAAGCCATTGTTGGAAGTAGGAAACTGGATGAATATAATCTTATTGATAATTTTCTACAAAATAAACACCCTATTTCCATGAAAATTGATGAACTAGAAGAGGATTATTTAGGGAAGCCTGAAAACAGTCCATGGGCAGAATTAATCACTACTCTTTCTGAAAAATACTGTTCAAAATTTTGGAAATCATCCCATCTAGAACTCTCAAAACTAGTCCTTCCCTTTCAACATAACAATAAGAACAATTGTTCACTATCTTAAGGCGACAACTTGATGCCTTCACTTGGGATTACAAAGAAATGAAAGGGTTCCATCCCTCCATCTGTGCACATCACATATACATCAAATAAGACCACAAACATGTTCACTAGCCCCAAATAAGGATTAACCCTATAGTTAAAGACATAGTAAAAGAATAATTATAGAATTTTTTAGATGCAAGATTCATTTACCTTATTTCAGATAATGAATGGATATTACCTCTCGTTATTGTGCCAAAAAACAATGGGAAATGGAGAGTTTGTGTTGATTACAGGGAACTTAATAAGTGTACTAAGAAATGTCATTTTCCCTTACCTTTTATTGATCAAGTTTTGGATGTTCCTGTCGAGAAAAAGTTCTTTTCATTTCTAGATGGTTTCAGTGGGTATAATCAAATCCAAATTAATCCTAACGACCAAGATAAAATTTCCTTCACATGTACAAGGGCTTTGATAGAACAACAACACATTGATAAACTAAATGATTTTATATATTTGGAATAGGTGGACCACCAGGATACCAAGATGAGGCTTTTTTCTCAAATTTTTTTGGGAGAAGTTAAGAAACGGTTCAAAAGTTTTCTAGCTGCAATTATTACCAATTTACAGCAGCTTGAAGAAAGCTTTCTTTCCAGGTGGGAAGTAAAAACGAATCCTCTTAAAATATTGGTTGAGTATGAAAAATTGAAGAGAGCATGAGTTGAATCGGTTAAAGATTTTTCATCCAGGTTTAATAAATTCTAAAATATAATACCAGCTGAACTAAATCCCCCTCCAGGACTGGATTTGCTTCATTACCTAGATGGTTTTGATGTTGAGCTTTCCTATCAGCCGAGGGAAAGGAATCCAAATAGTTTGGATGATATGAAGAAAAATGAAGTTGGAGTGGAGGCCAATTTGTTGAACAAGAAAGCCAAAATTAAGGTTACGAAATGAGGAGCTAAAGAGGAGGCTTCATCTTCATCAGACAAAAAATTGGAGGTCATGGTGAAAACAATGGAGAAGTTGGTGGAGAAATTGACTCTATAGAACAAAGGTGTTGGTAGAGATCATCAAGATCCTCAAGTAATAAATCCAAAGTTTCGAAGGCCCTAAGTGAAGATAAAGAAAATAGAGCAAAGAAACCAAGGAGATCAACAACAGATCAAGCCTCATTTTCAAGAGAACTATGCAGAAGACGAGGAAACAACAGGAAATCGAGGTCAAATTCACTATTTCGGTGAAGAAGAGGATGATGTATTTTTGACAAAGGAGGAACAAGATATGTTTTTTTAGCCAAATTAAGGCATCATGCATATGGAATTAGAATATTATAGTATGGGGTACCAAAATTCCATCATGGAGGTATAAAGACAGTAAAATTTTAGAAATAAAAAGGTGCCAATAAATCCTCCCAAGAAATGCCAAGTTGATGCACCTACCTCCATCCAGAAGAAGGTTGATCCTCCAAAGGAGATTCCTAAAGAGAAAGATGCAACCACCAAAGAGCTAGAAAGAGGTCAAACATCTTTCATTTTGGAAAATGATATATCAAAATTAAAAATTTCCATTCCTTTTAATGAACTAATTAAGAATGATGTATATAAGAATCAAATTGTCAAAGAATTGAAGATAAGAGAAGTTTCAAACATTGTCAATTTGAATGATGATCATCCTGAATTTATTTTTGGCCCAAAATTTGATGGTGATTCTCAAGATGTAGATGTCCCACCTTTTTATGTCAGTTTGAATGTGCATGATTTGATTTTACATAATGCAATGTTAGATTCAGGTGCATCAAACAACTTAAAGCCAAAGGTTGTCATGGAAAATCTTAGTTTAGATATTAAAAGGCCTTACAAAGACCTTTTCTCCTTTAATTCAAGTAAGGTAAAATGCTTGGGTTTGATCAAGGATTTGGTGTTCCCTCTCACTCAAATTTCAACAAAGAACTTAGTAATAGACATAGTTGTGGCTAGCATTCCCCCAAAGTTCGGGTATGTTGATGTCAAGATCACGGTCTGCAGAATTGAAGGGTATTTTGAAGATGGAGATGTCATATGCCACAATTCTTGTTTGTGGACAACCAAGGATATTGTACCGATAAAATTTGATGAAGTACATGGTAAGTGGCAAGGAAAGGCCTAATAACCATCCTATTTATTCGGTGCATTCTGATATGGATTCTTTCATTTTATATAATGATCTATGTTTAGAGGATGATGGTAAAAATAGGGACAAAAAATCAGAGTACAATGTAGGTGAATTGAAGGAAACTAAATCAAAGCATAATGAAGATGAAGAGGGCCTTTGGAACATGGGTTTTGATGGAGTATTCAGTAAATAAGGGGTTGGAGCTGGAGTGTGGATAATGAGCCCAAAGGTGGGAAAGTCAAGGGTATGTTATTACAAATTAGCCTTTGTAAGCACAAACAATATGCTGGATATGAAGCGTTGATTATAGGATTGAAAACTTTGAAATATTTGGGAGAAAAGATAATTTCAGTCCATGGGGATTCAAAGTTGGTTATTTACCAAATCAAAGGCGTGTATCAAAACAAACATCCTAGGATGAGAGCCTATAGAAATGATGTCTTAGAAATGCTGCAAATGTTTCATTAATATAATTTTTCATTAATTCCTAGAGAACAAAATGAAATTGTTAATGTATAGGCCACCTCAGCTAGTACATTTAAGATTCTTGTTGATCCTAATAGAAAATATGAAATACAAGTAAAAAATAGGCCATAAGTCCTTAATAATGTGAAGTATTGGCAAATGTCTAAAGATGATAGAAAACTTGTTAGTTTTCTAAAACTAGTTGAATAATTTTCTAATTCACATATAGATCAAGAAAACTATTTGGGAGGGGGGAGGTGAAAAAAAAGATTTAGGATCAGATTTGGATGATTTTGTAAATTAGATATAAGAAAAGGATGATCGTTTGTAGATTTATGTGGTATAATTTGTGAGATTGAGAATTTGGATTAACCACAGTCTCCATTTTTCTGTCAACGTTACGAGTCTAGAACCAAACTCATCTGAAGGACGAATCCTACAAAGAAGAGAAGAAACCAAATATTATAAATAATGAATGGAGGAATGAGAGGATGAGAGGAGCTGACCAAACCAATTTTAATAATTAGAAAATAAAGATAAGCATGTTATACAGTTGAAGAACAACACAATTCCGAAAGGTTCAGTTCCTCTTCAAGAATTGTTTGATCAGAGTGATGTGGAAAAGAATCCTAGAGTAGCTCCCGTTGAAATGGAAGTAGAAGACTGAAATATAGGAAAAAAATAGTAGCCTAATATTGTTAAACTTTCAAGATCCTTAACTCTTGAAATTAGAAAGAAATACCTTGATGTCATGAGGGAGTATTCATATGTTTTTGCATGGGGGTATAAAGACCTCAAAGTGTATGATAGGAGTATGCTAGGTCCCTATAATACTATTGTATCCCCTTATTGTTATTATTAGTGCAACCCCCTTATTGTTATTATTGTGCCCATGTATTCCCCATATTGTTATTATTGTGTCCCACAGAAGCCCACTATTGTTATTTTTGTTCCCTTACATTGTTATTGTTATGTTGGCTAGGATTATATTGTGACCCCTTGGACTCCTATATATAGAAAGGAGGTTTTTTCATTTGTATCATCCAAGAATTGTTCATTTATGTAATGTACAGGAGGTTTCCCCCTCAAAGAGGTTGATTTGTAAGTCGTTGATCTATCTTTTCTTCTATTTTGTGAGCTGGTTTCATAACATTTGGTATCAGAGCTTTGGATTCTAGGGTTTCGCTATTGCAAACAAATAATCTTGGAATTTTTGCTATAATTTTTTTTCTATGAAGGTTCAAAAGCTAAAAAAAAAAATTGAGCTTAAATTCGGAGGATTGTCATGTAAAAATTTCAGATCTTGGTTTGATATATTTTCGGAGATATGATCTGAGCAAGTTAGGGTTTTTGCAGGCTCCAAAATTTCATCTGAAACAGGTGGCCAAGGGAAAATCGTCAAAAATTTTGTTTCAAACATCAGATTGGAATTTTGTAAAAATGATTGAAATTGCATGGAATTTAGTTTCTTGGGTATCGATTTCAGAGCCGAAGGGAAAAATAGTGACACATGGTAGGTCGTACAAGTTCTCTCTGCTGAACCAACCCATAATTTTTCCATTGTGGGAGATTGAGCATAACTTTATCTTGAAGAATCCAAATTAGGTTTGGCCCATGGCATTGGAAAGAATACTCAAAGGGATATGACATAACCAAAGTTTAGATCTTGGAGATCCGAAATTATAGAGATACACTAGTTTCAATATCGAGCTCCTCAAAAGCAATAAAAATGTGTGTATCTTTTTTTTTAATTGCTAAGTATTTTTTGAAAAAACAATTTGAAGTGATTCCAAGGACATATTGAAGCATATATATCAGTATTGGGTTCTAAAATTCCCCCCAAAAATAATTCCACACCCATTAACCGTCAAAAGGCTCTACTACGACTCATGAAGAGGAAGAAGTGCAACATGATATATCAAAATTACGAGACCAAGTGCAACAAATTTTTCTCTTGCAAAGAGTAACAAAAATGAAATGGAAGTGAAGATCGATGGTTTTCTAGAAAGTAATGGATGGATTGAAGAAAGAAATGGAAGTTAAGATCGATGTTTTGAAGAATGGTGTGGAAGCTAAGATTGATGTTATAGAAGAAAAACTGAAAGGCAACATGGAAGACATGAAGAATGGTCTAAAAGAAGACATGGAAAGTTTGAAGGAAGGTTTGAAAAAGCTGCTACAAGAAATGATTCCTAATGGAAAAACGGTAGTAGATGAAACTCATGGTGAGAATAAAATAAATGTTAATCATGATTTCATAGACTCTAATGTTGGATTTAAGACCCATCATATTACCAAGATCGATATGAGGAAGTTTGATGGCAAGGGTCCAGTAACATGGCTTACAAATGGAGCAATATTTTGATCTCCATAATGTGTAAAACACAAAAAAGGTATGCATTGCAACTTTATATTTAGAAAAAAATACATTTGTATGGTATCAATGGATTTTCTCTCGTAAAAACATTGTCACCAGGTAAATTTTCACGGAGGAAATGATAGCACATTATGAGGATACAAAGAGAAACACCTTCTTTAGCCAATTGATAAGTCTCAAACAAAAGGGTTCAATGGTGGAGCACATTGAGGACTTCAAAAAATAGAATATAAGGGTAACCGATATTCTAGAGGAACACATGATTGATGTATTCATAGGGAATTTAAAGGATAACATCCAACATGAGGCTTGCCTTTAGGAAATTGATTCATTGGAGAAGGAATTTAGGTTGGAAAGAAAATTTGAAAGCAAAATTATGGTGACAAGGAAGCCTACCACTCACAATTATAAATATGGAAGTGTTGCTACTTCTATACTTCCACAACCTACAAGGTTGACACCACAAAAATTTGAAGAAAAAAGAGTAAAAGGGGTTTGCTACAGTTGTGATATAAAGTACACTAAAGGTCATAAGTGTGCCGAGAAAAAATATTTTACATCGATTGTGAAGAGGAGGAAGAAAAGGAACAAGAAACTTCAAAAGAAAAGGATATACACTAGGCTCCAACCCTAGAGGAAGGAGAAATTAATTCGACCATATCCAGTAATGCATTGGTAGGAATTACCACTCCTCAAACTCTCAAGATAGAAGGACATATCAAGAAGAAAAATGTAATAGTGTTGATTGATTTGAGTAGTACCCATAATTTTATTCATTGTAAGGTAGCCAAGGAATTGAATTTCTTCCTATAACCAACACCAGAGTGTCAAGTGATGGCTGCAAATGGAGGAACTATAAATTTCTCTCGAAAGTGCTATAATATCAAACTAACCATGGGGGAATATGTATTTAATAGTCCAATTCTCTCCATCCCAATGGGTGGATGGTCTACTATGAGTACAATGGTTACAATTTTGGGGATGATAGCTTTTAATTTTCAAGAACTTTTATTGAAACTTTTTTCATAAGGAAAGGAAGTTGAATTACAAGGTATTGTAGGGAAGCCAAGAAAGATAATCAGCTCTAATATCATGACAAAGTTTTTGAAGAAATAACAATGAGGAGTAATTTCATAATTATTCTCACTAAGGGTTCAAACATCAAAATCATCTATTTCTCCAGATCTCAAAAGTCTTGGACAATCATTCCAACGTATTTGAGACTACCAAAGGACTCCCACATATTTGTGATCATGATCATGCTATTCATATGATTCCAGGAAGTGTTCCTCCAAACATCAGGCCTTACAGATATCCTTATGCTCAAAAGAGTGAGATTGAATGTATGGTTGCAAAAATGCTAGGGGCTGGTATAATTCAACCTAGTCAAATTTATTTCTCTTCTCTAGTAGTATTGGTGCACAAGAAGAATGGATCATGGTGTATGTGTTTGGATTATAGGGAGCTCAACAAGCTCACTATGAAAGATAAATTTACCATCCTCGTCATTTCTAAATTATTAGATGAATTACATGGAGCAATTTAATTCACCAAGCTGGATCTTTATTATCGATATCATCAAATTATAATGAAGACTGAAGACATTTCAAAAATAGCATTCAGAACTCATGAGGGTCATCATGAATTTTTGGTCAAGCCTTTTGGCCTTAATAATGCACCTTCCACATTTCAAGGTTTGATGAATTCCATTTTCAAACCCTTCCTTAGAAAATTTGTGTTAGTATTTTTTGATGATATACTAATCTACAACAAGTCTTGGAAGGATCGTGTTCAACATGTTGACATGGTGCTCAAAATATTGGAGGAGAAACAATTATATCCAAAAACCTCCAAATGTTTCTTTGGAGTAAAGAATGTGGAATATTTGGTTCAGATTGTATATCATGAGGGTGTTAAGGTATACCCTAAAAAAGTTAAATCCATTAAGGA
The DNA here is from genome assembly GCA_034641835.2 of Pinus albicaulis. Lineage (NCBI taxonomy): Eukaryota > Viridiplantae > Streptophyta > Pinopsida > Pinales > Pinaceae > Pinus > Pinus albicaulis. Next base: position 149,203,725 of record CM076569.1, read on the forward strand.
ATGGAAAATCCCTACAACCATAAAGCGTCTTCGAGGATTTCTGGGGTTAACAGGGTATTATCACAAGTTTTTTAGGAATTATGGGAGAATATCCACACATTTAGCATCTTTACTGAAGAAAGATGCATTTTATTGGACTCCAAAAGCAACTAAGTCATTTGAACATATTAAAGAGGCAATGTGTCAATCACCGGTCTTAGCTACGTCGGACTTCACAATTTTTTTATTATTGTGGAATGTGATGCCTTAGGAAATGGAATTGGTGAGGTTTTAATGCAATAAGGAAGACCCATTTCTTTTGAAAGTCATCCAATCAAAGGAAATTATTTACTGAAACCTATTTATGAGAAGGAAATGTTGGAAATACTACATGCACTAAAGAAATGGTGACCTTACCTAATGGGAAGACAATTAAAGGTAAAAACAGATCATGATAATCTTAAATACTTTTTGGAACAACTATTATCTTGAAAAGAGCAGAAAAAATGGGTCACAAAGATGTTGGGTGATGACTTTGAAATCATCTACAAAAAAGGGAAGAAAATGTTGTTGCAGATGAACTCTCAAGAAAGGATGAGGATGTGGAAGCATTTCTTTGTGCCATTTCTATTATCCATCTTGAGTGGATAACCGAAGCAAGGGATTAATGGAAGAATGATGAAGAGGTGTGGACACTCATTCAAAACTTGCAGCAAGATTCCAGTACATATGAAACATTTAGCTAGAAAAATGATTCATTATGGTACAAAGATCATTTATATATTTGTAAGAATTCCCAACTCAAACAAAAGATTCTTTTGGAATTGCACACCTCTCCCTTAGGAGGGTACTCAGGATTTTTAAAAACTTACCACAGGGTCAAGAAGGAATTTTTTGGGATGGCCTTAAATCTGATATTCAAAAGTTTGTGGAAGAATGTTTGGTTTGCCAAAAAAATAAAGTTGAGACAATTAAGACCCCGGGTCTGTTACAACCTTTATCCATTCCAAGTCAACGCTGGGAGGAGGTTTCAATGGATTTTATCACAGGTTTACCCAAGTCGGAAGGAAAGGATGCCATCATGGTGGTAGTTGATAGAATTACCAAGTATGCACACTTTTGTGCATTATCTCATCCATTTAAAGCTAGTACAATTGCTACTTCATTTATGGAAATAATTCAAAATCTACATGTAAACCCAAATATTATTGTAAGTGATAGAGATCCCATTTTTACAAGAAATTTTGGACAAAATTATTTTCTTGTTTGGGTACTCAATTAGCTCATAGCTCATCATATCATCCTAAATTTGATGGGAAAATTGAGATAGTGAGGAATTTTTTTTAAGGATATATTCACTACTTTGTATCTGATAAACATACACAATGGGTCAAGTGGTTACCTCTTGCTGAATGGTGGTATAACACTTCCTTCCATACTACAGCAAAAATGACCCCATTTATGGCACTTTATGGATATCATCCACCCTCCATCACATCATATTTAAGAGAAAATTATAAGGTTTAGGCAGTGGAAGATCACATCAAGCATCAACAACAAGTTCTACAACTCTTAAAGGATAACCTCACCTTGACACAAAATCAAATGAAACAACAGGCAGATCAACACCGCAATGAAAGAAGTTTTAATGTAAGCGACAAGGTATTTTTACGGCTACAACCATACAAAAAAATTTCCCTCAAGCAAGCTAAGAAGGATAATAAATTATCACCAAAGTATTGTAGTCCTTACAAAGTGTTGCAAAATATTGGTACTATGGAATACAAATTGGAGCTTCCTGCATCTTCCCGAGTGTTATCACTAAAAAATTCTCAAAACATGATTGTGTCTGCACTGTTTTTGGTCATGTTTTCAAGTAGGTCTAAAGGTCATTTTAGGTCTTGGTAAAGGGTAGGTCATAGTTTTATAAGTTTTAAAGGTCATCTTTCAAGTTCAAATAAAGTCCTTTAGGCTCATTTCATGATCAAAAAAGTCATATTTTTCATTTAGGGGTCATGCCATGAAGTTTCGAGTTGAATTCTGCATTTAGCCAGGAATCCGCAGTTTCGTAGTGCAGCCAGTTCAAAAATTAGGAAATGTGCTACCAAAAGCGCTGCTACTTTCGTAGCGCAAAATTCAAATTTTGCACTAAGTGCGCTATGAAAGTGCGGTTAGCTGTCATGTCAAATAAGCCAAAAAATTGTCAGATTCGTTTGGGAACGATAGGATAGGAGTATGGTGAGTCAGTTAGTCATCAAATCAATTTTACCCACTTGTCCTACACTCATCATAATCATGATAGGAATTCAAGAAAGCATCATTTGGTTATGAAGGAATATCTCAAATTCAAATTCTTTGCCTAATTGAGCCATCCTCAATTCATTTATCTCCAAAGCAACTGCATGAGCTCTAAAACAGTGACAATTAGTCATTGGTTGCTATATACATAGAAAATTTTTACTATAATCAAGTGAGGCTGCTATATCAAAACAAGCAAGGCTGTAATCAAGAGAGGCTATTTGCAAGCGAGGCTATTTTGCAGATTTCTAAAGAAACTAACAGGTTTTTTCTGAAAGAAACATGGCCAAGGAGAAAAATATCCATAGAGGGGGTCATTTTCTGAGATATGAACCTGAAAAAAGAAGGTTAAAAAGACAGGTCGAAGGTCTGGAGATACAGTTGACAAACTCTCAAGAAAGGTTAAAAGGGCAGTGAAACAGAATGATAAATCCACAAGACAATCTCTGATCAAAATCAAGGTAAAATTTGATGAAGATTGTATTTTCAGGGTCATATTGTTGTGTTTTTGAAATGGTACTAATACTCTTAAAGTTTAAGTATCTCCAAATTAAAAATTTTGAAGAAATTTTCAACAAAACTGCCCACACAGCAATTTCGTAGTGCAGCTAGTGCAAATTTGATCAAATGCGCTACGAAACTGCTGAAGCAAATTTTTCACCATAAAGAGAAAAACTCTGTTTTCTGGTTTTAGTAGTCAACTTCCAAGGGGGTTTCTAGGAAACGGAAAATTAATTTTTGAAAAATGAAAGAGGTTTGCTTCCTAACATACCTAACTAGAAAAACCTCTCTTAGTTTCTTCACAAGTGTTATTGTAGAAATTTGAATAACTGAGATATTATTCATGGATATTCTCCTGATCACACACTATTTTAGCTTCATGCATGATACAAAATCTCTTCTACCATTGATCATCACATGCGGAAATAAAATCAATTGCATGCATACATTAAAACCACAAACAATCACACATATGAGCACAATATTTAATGGGAAAGCTTAAAGCTGAAAACCCCAACTATCTGTATATAATATGTCATGGAGATCATGTAACAATCATAGTACAAAACTCCTCATAAGCTCTCAGCACTACCTCCAATTGCTACACACTATCAAGCTAGATATAGCAAAACACATGCTCCAATCTTTTGCCACTTGATAGCCAGCCTCTATTACGTTTTCAATGCTATGGGATGGATTCATTAAATAGATAAACCACCTGGGTTGAACTGCACAATCCTCATGGGATACTCCACCTATCTGTGTGTTGCAAATAGCAACTGTATAGTCACAACTGATAGTTAACCTGCTCTTTCACCTATTCTTGCACTGGTCTCCACTGAAACTGTCCATGCACTGAAGTTAACTGATGCATTATTTAGTTGATTTATGAGTTTATAATTAGTGAATTAATTAATAATCAATTCACACCACTCTCACTAATTGTATCAATTAGTTAAACTGAATACAAATAGCTCAACTATGTTTAGATTAGTTAAACTGAATACAACTCCACTAACTTCCTCAATCAACTCCACCAAACTCTGTCACATGAGTTCTAACTGAAGCATCCATGCAATAGCTCCACTTAACCCTTAGGAATAGCGTAATTCCTTCTGTCAGCTCCTGTGCCACATCTGTGCACTTAACTGAAGTGCTCCAAGAGAATAAGATAATTTTTAGAGTCTAAATATTATTAAGAGCTAATAATATTTGACATATCTATTTTTAGACTGGCAATCTAAAAATAGATTCCACCCAGTATGTCTAAAAATAGAAGTCCATCTATTTTTTCCGACTTGACCAACCATCCACAAATAACATCCTGCAACTCATAGAACATGATCCATATGTCTAAAAATAGACATAGTTTAAAAATAGACTTTGCGCCAAAAATAGCCTGCGGGCCCACTTAGTGAAGGCGACTCCTTTCCACTAAGCTCATCATCTTGTTGCAATATCAACACTCCCTCTCAACAAGATATGGATTATCTGCAACCCCTATCCTGCCCCTGTGGTATTCGAATTTTCTCCTAGTGAGCGCCTTCGTCAAGATATCAGCATCATGATCCTCCGTAGGAATGTATGAAAGTAACATGATTCTCCACTGCACACAATCTCTGATATGATGATACCGGATGTCAATGTGTTTAGATCTATCATGAAATACTGGATTAACCGAGAGTTTGATGCAACTCTGATTATCACAATAAATCACAATAGGCTCTAAGTGTGAACCGAACAACCCGACCAGGATCTTCCTCATCCATATAGCCTCGCATGCAGCCAAACTCGTTGCCATATACTCGGCCTCTGCTGAACTGAGTGCCATGGATCTCTGCTTCCTGTTGTACCAAGAAACTGTTGTCGACCCGATACTGAAAATCCCTCCAGATGTGCTCTTTCTGTCCGTTGGGCTCCCTGCCCAATCTGCATCCGTGAAGCCACATAGCCTCACCTCATCCGACTATCTGTACCACAATCCATATCCCGATGTGCCTCTGAGATATCTCAATACATGCTTCCCCGCCTTCCAAAAGAGCTTGGTAGGCTTAACCATAGCTTGTGAAAGTTGGTTAACTGCATAGCATATGTCGGGTCGTGTATTGACCAGATACATAAGCGACCCCACCAAATGTCGATAAACAGTGGCATCCACTACCTCCGCCGAAGTAGCATCCTCCTTCCTCCATCCACCAGGAAGAGGAGTATCAACAGGCTTGCAACCATGCATGTTGAACTTCTCCAGTATCTCCCGGGCATACTTGCCTTGAGAAACAAACAGTCCATCACTGCGCTACCAAATTTCCAATCCCAGGAAATAATGAAGGAGGCCCAAGTCCTTCATCTCAAACTCTTTTTCAAGATCATCCTTGCATGAGAGTATCAACAGCTCATCACCTGTCAAAATCAAATCATCTACATAAAGTACAATGATCAGCAACTTACCCTCCACCACAATTTGGTATAGGTTAGGATCCGCCTCACTCTTGGAGAATCCAAGTCCGATGAAATAACTGTCTATCCGTGTGTACCAAGCACGAGGTGCTTGTTTCAACCCATACAACGCTCTCTTGAGCCTGCACACATGTGACTCGCTGCTGAAGATCTCGAAACCTTCGGGCTGCTCTATGTACACCTCCTCCTCAATGACTCCGTTGAGGAACGCAGTCTTCACATCCATCTGATGAATGTGCCACCCCATCTGCGCTGAGAGAGCAAGAATCGTTCGTATGGAAGAATACCTTGCGACAGGTGAAAAGGTCTCCTCATAATCGATCCCCTCTATCTGTGAGAAGCCTCGGGCAACAAATCTTGCCTTGTACTTCTCCACACTCCCGTCAGCTGCCTGCTTCACTTTGTAGATCCATCTCGAACCCACCACTGATTTCCCCTCTGGCCTTGGGACAATCTCCCATGCACTGTTTCTGACAATCGAATCATACTCTTCCACCATGGTATCTACCCATGCGGGGTCCTCCACAGCTTCCTTGAAAGAGGATGGCTCTGTCACGATACACTTGCTCACAAGAGCCATGTATCCAGTATACCGGTCAGGTGACTGTCTCTGTCTGCACTGTGATGTAGGTGCTCCTACAACCTTCTCTGCATCTTGAGCCAGTCGCTCAGCTTCTATAGTGTGCTTTTGCCCTCTGATGGTTGGCGCTGCTTGAGTGGTCTCTTCCACTCCATGAACCTCATCTTGTGGCTGATCCACATCCCGAGACTCATCCTTAGGAACTAATAGCTCCTCATCTGCATGCAAGTGTGGCTCCCTCTCAAGCAAACACTTCATGGCTTTCTCCTCCTGAAATTTTATATCCCGTCGCACAACAGTCTTGCGACTGTCTGGAAAATACACACGATAGTTGTGGGGCGTATCAGTGTACCCCAAAAATATCCCAACCTCCGCAGTCGGCTCCAGCTTCTTCTTGGCATCCTTCGTCACATGAATGTAAACAGGTGAACCAAAAATCCTCAAATGGGAAATATCAGGCCTCTTACCAGAAAACGCCTCCTCGGGTGTACTCATGCCAAGTATCTTGTCAGGACAACGGTTCTGCACATATACTGCATTATTGCATGCCTCCGCCCACAAGTGAATGGGTAGGCCCTGATCATGCAACATCGCCCGTGCAGCACCCACGATCGTTCTATTCTTCCGCTCAGCAACCCCGTTCTGTTGTGGGTTATGAGGTGCTATGAGCTCTCTTCGAATTCCTTCTGCGCTGCAAAAGTCCTTGAATTCTCCATAGATGAATTCACCACCATTGTCGCTCCTAAGAGCCTTCACCTGCTTCCCCGATTCTTTCTCAACCAGTGCCTTGAACTCACAGAACTTTGAGTATGTCTCGCTCTTCTTCTGCATGAAGAAGATCCAGCACTTCCTAGAAAAATCATCAACAAATATCACATAACATCGCGTTTTCGTCGTCGAAGCTACCGAGAAAGGTCGACACCTTCACTTAAGACTGGCAATCTAAAAATAGATTCCGCCCAATATGTCTAAAAATAGAAGTCCATCTATTTTTTCCAACTTGACCAACCATCCACAAATAGCATCCTGCAACTCATAGAATATGATCCATATGTCTAAAAATAGACTTTGCGCCAAAAATAGCCTGCAGGCCCACTTAGTGAAGGTGACTCTTTTCACTAAGCTCATCATCTCGTTGCAATCTCAACACTCCCTCTCAACAAGATAAGGATTATTTGCAACCCCTATCCTGCCCCTGTGGTATTTGAATTTGCTCCTGGTGAGCGCCTTCGTCAAGATATCAGCATCCTGATCCTCCGTAGGAATGTATGAAAGTAACATGATCTTCCGCTGCACACAATCTCTGATATGATGATACCGGATGTCAATGTGTTTATATCTATCATGAAATACTGGATTAACCGAGAGTTTGATGCAACTCTGATTATCACAATAAATCACAGTAGGCTCTAAGTGTGAACCGAACAACCCGACCAGGATCTTCTTCATCCATATAGCCTCGCATGCAGCCAAACTCGCTGCCATATACTCGGCCTCTGCTGAACTGAGTGCCACGGATCTCTGCTTCCTGCTGTACCAAGAAACTGCTGTCGACCCGATACTAAAAATCCCTCCAGATGTGCTCTTTCTGTCCGTTGGGCTCCCTGCCCAATCTGCATCCGTGAAGCCACACAACTTCACCTCATCCGACTGTCTGTACCATAATCCATATCCCGATGTGCCTCTGAGATATCTCAATACATTCTTGCCTGCCTTCCAAAAGAGCTTGGTAGGCTTAACCATAGCTTGTGAAAGCTAGTTAACAGCATAGCATATGTCGGGTCGTGTATTGACCAGATACATAAGCGACCCCACCAACTGTCGATAAACAGTGGCATCCACTACCTCCACTGAAGTAGCATCCTCCTTCCTCCAACCACCAGAAAGAGGAGTATCAACAGGCTTGCAGCCATGCATGTTGAACTTCTCCAGTATCTCCCGGGCATACTTACCCTGAGAAACAAACAGTCCACCACTGCGCTGCCAAATTTCCAATCCCAGGAAATAATGAAGGAGGCCCAAGTCCTTCATCTCAAACTCTTTTGCAAGATCAGCCTTGCATGAGTGTATCAACAATTCATCACCTATCAAAATCAAATCATCTACATAAAGTACAACGATCATCAACTTACCCTCCACCACAATCTGGTATAGGTTCGGATCCACCTCACTCTTGGAGAATCCAAGTCCGGTGAAATAACTGTTTATCCGTGTGTACCAAGCATGAGGTGCTTGTTTCAACCCATACAGTGCTCTCTTGAGCCTGCACACATGCGACTCGCTACTGAAGATCTCGAAACCTTCGGGCTGCTCTATGTACACCTCCTCCTCAATGAATCCGTTGAGGAATGCAGTCTTTAGATCCATCTGATGAATGTGCCACCCCATATGTGTTGAGAAAGCAAGAATCGTCCGTATGGAAGAATACCTCGTGACAGGTGAAAAGGTATCCTCATAATCGATCCCCTCTATCTGTGAAAAGCCCCGGGCAACAAATCTTGCCTTATAATTCTCCACACTCCCGTCAGCTACCTGCTTCACTTTGTAGATCCATCTCGAACCCACCACTGATTTTCCTTCCGGTCTCGGGACAATCTCCCATGCACTGTTTCTGACAATCGAATCATACTCTTCCACCATGGAATCTACCCATGCGGGGTCCTCCATAGCTTCCTCGAAAGAGGATGGATCTGTCACGATACACTTGCTCACAAGAGCCATGTATCCAGTGTACCGATCAGGTGACTGTCTCTGTCTACGCTGTGATGTAGGCGCTCCTACAACCTTCTCTGCATCTTGAGCCAGTCGCTCAGCTTCTGTAGTGCGCTTCCGCCCTCTGATGGTTGGCGCTGCCTGAGTGGTCTCTTCCACTCCATGAACCTCATCTTGTGGCTGATCCACATCCTGAGACTCATCCTTAGGAACTAATAGATCCTCATCTGCATGCAAGTGTGGCTCCCTCTCAAGCGAACACTTCATGGATTTCTCCTCATGAAATTTGATATCCCGTCGCACAACAGTCTTGCGACTGTCTGGAAAATACACACGATAGTTGTGGGGTGTATCAGTGTACCCCAAAAATATCCCAACCTCCGCAGTCGGCTCCAGCTTCTTCCTGGCATCCTTCGTCACATGAATGTAAACATGTGAACCAAAAATCCTCAAATGGGAAATATCAAGCTTCTTACCAGAAAACGCCTCCTCGGGTGTACTCATGCCAAGTATCCTGTGAGGACAACGGTTCTGCACATATACTGCAGTATTGCATGCCTCCGCCCACAAGTGAATGGGTAGGCCCTGATCATGCAACATCACCCATGCAACACCCACGATCGTTCTGCTCTTCCACTTAGCAACCCCGTTCTATTGTGGGTTATGGGGTGCTATGAGCTCTCTTCGAATTCCTTCTGCGCTGCAAAAGTCCTTGAATTTGCTAGAGATGAATTCACCATCATTGTCGCTCCTAAGAGCCTTCACCTACTTCCCAGATTCCTTCTCAACTAGTGCCTTGAACTCACAGTACTTTGAGTATGTCTCGCTCTTCTTCGCATGAAGAAGATCCAACACTTACGAGAAAATCATCAACAAATATCACATAATAATTCGTGCTTTGTCGTCGAAGTTACTCAGAAAAGGTCCACACACATTCGTGTGAATTCTCTCAAGGATCGTCGTGGCGTGACTATCCTTCTTGTGAAAGGTGGCTTTCACAAATTTTCCCAAGATACATCCCTTGCACTAATCTGACTGCGCAAGAGTACCCTTAGGAAGCCCAGTAGAAATCTGCTGCAGTATCTTCAAACCTCCATGGTGAAGGTGGCCCAATATCCTATGCCACAGCTCGCCATCATCCCACCACCACTCCTTCGCCTTGCTCGCCATTGTTGTGCAGCCATCTACCTGCAATTGATAAAGGTTCTTAACTCGAACCCCTATCCTCTGGGTCTCACCAGTTGCCTTACTGCGCAGGAAAGCCTTTCCCTCGCTAAAGACAACATCATATCCCATGTATTCTAACATCGCCACAGAGATAAGATTATTCTTCAATCCTAGAACATGCATCACTTCCTTCAATATGAAGGGTTTACTAGACTCCCTCTCAAAGGAAATGGTACCGATACTGGTTGCACTGTATCTACCATCATCGCCCATATCGATGTGCACTCCAAGAACTTTCTCATCCAGATCAGTAAACAAATCTCAATCTCCTGTCATGTGAAAAGATGCACCACTGTCAAGAAACCACACTGAACCCGTCATACTTGAAACCAAGCATGCGATCAGCGAAAAATCCAACTCAAACTGCGAGGCTAAGGCCTCTCTAGCTGCAGTCCCAGCAGCCTGCTTATTTTTCTTCTTCTGTGGACAATTAGTGGCAGTTCTAGCTTTCTCCATATTTATGTTTCTGAGTCTATCCTTGAGCACCAACTTCCTCTGGTCGCTCTTTCTTTGGAATAAATCTGTCAAGGCTTTCCACATCAAGAATGGAGAAGCCTTACCATGAAGGTCGCATACCATGTGATCCTTCACACTCCTCCAAATGCAACCTTCGACACTTCTTCACGTAGTGTTCTCGCCATGCGTCGTTACCGGCAGCACTCCAGGCGCGTAGGCTTTGGGACTTCGCATCTATGAACTCCTTCAACCCATTGTCATCTAGCACTGCCTCCATCCTGTCCTTCCATGCAATATAATTTGAGCTGCCCTCAAGGGCATACTCCAATCGCAATCCATTGAAAGAAATCTCAACTTCGACACCAAGAAAACACTGCTGCAAATTCGAATTCCACCAGCACAAAACTCAAGCGGTTCAATGTTTTGCAATTGCTCCAATGATCAATATTGCTCCGATACCATGTAGAAATTTGAATAACCGAGATATTATTCACCGAGATTCTCCTGATCACACACTATTTTAGCTTCATGCATAATACAAAATATCTTCTACCATTGATCATCACATGCGGAAATAAAATCAATTGCAATATGCATACATTAAAACCAAAAACAATCACACATATGAACACAGTATTTAATGGGAAAGCTTAAAGCTGAAAACCCCAACTATCTGTATATTATATGTCATGAAGATCATGTAACAATCATAGTACAAAACTCCTCACAAGCTCTCAGCACTACCTCCAATTGCTACACACTATCAAGCTAGATATAGCAAAACACATGCTCCAATATTTTGCCACTTGATACCCAGCCTCTATTGCGTTTTCAATGCTATGGGATGGCTTCATTAAATAGATAAACCACCTGTCTTGAACTGCGCAATCCTCATGGGCTACTCCACCTATCTGTGTGTTGCAAATAGCAACTGTATAGTCACAACTGGTAGTTAACCTGCTCTTTCACCTATTCTTTCACTGGTCTCCATTGAAACTGTCCATTCACTGAAGTTAACTGATGCATTCTTTAGTTGATTTATGAGTTTATAATTAGTGAATTAATTAATAATTAATTCACACCACTCTCACTAGTTGTATCAATTATTTAAACTGAATACAAATAGCTCAACTATGTTTAGATTAGTTAAACTGAATACAACTCCACTAACTTCCTCAATCAACTCCACCAAACTCTGTCACATGAGTTCTAACTGAAGTATCCATGCAATAGCTCCACTTAACCCTCAGGAATAGCGTAATTCCTTCTGTCAGCTCCTGTGCCACATCTGTGCACTTAACTGAAGTGCTCCAAGAGAATAAGATAATGTTTAGAGTCTAAATATTATTAAGAGCTAATAATATTCAGCATCTCTATTTTTAGACTGGCAATCTAAAAATAGATTCCGCCCAATATGTCTAAAAATAGAAGTCCATCTATTTTTTCCAACTTGACCAATCATCCACAAATAACATCCTGCAACTCATAGAACATGATCCATATGTCTAAAAATAGACATAGTCTAAAAATAGACTTTGCGCCAAAAATAGCCTGCGAGCCCACTTAGTGAAGGCAACTCCTTTCCACTAAGCTCATCATCTTTTTGAAATCTCAATAGTTATCAGTTGGTAGATACAAATATTTCTTTGAAGCCCTATTTTCAGAAAATAGAGTTTTCCTGTTTTACACATGTTCTTCAAAGACAGGTTCTAGACAGCAGGAGAGGTATTTCAAAAAACCAAGAGAGGATTTTATTCAAGATGGAATGGAATAAAAAAACATCCTTCTGTTTCTAAAAATACATCATGGATAAGAAGATATAATCTCTGTTCCAAAACCTAATTTTCAGGAAAGAAACAGGAATAATTTGCTGAAGCAGTCTTTTCATCATTTTTCACAGCGAATTTTGAAGGAATTTTTGTGAGTTTGGTTTTGAAACTTCTTGTGGGAGTGTTTAAAGTGAAGATAAAGGCTATCATGAAAGAAAAATATTGAAATATGTTGAATAAAGGAGTGAAAACACTGCGCTACGAAACTGTGCTACTTTCGTAGCGATCCATTTTCACTGTTTTGAGAAGTTCAAAGTGGATTTTGCACATCTAGCATGAAGGGATGACTTGGGACTTATGCTAATCATGTTCCTAACATCAATCAGCTTCGAAGTTATCAGTTAGAAGTGATCAGAATATCTCAAGAAACTAAAAGGATCCTAAGCCTAAAAATAGGAAACATGTTTCTTAATTTATAGGACAGTTTTATCATCAGCAGCAGGGTGACTTTAAGTGAATGATCAGCATCAAAATTCGAATTCATGGGATAGAAGGTGTCAAAGGATGAATTAAAGACTAGATAAGGTTTTTAGAAGCATATTTAGGAGTTTCAGTCCTATTAGAATTAGGACTTTTCAAAGGCAGTATAGCTGTCATTTTGTAATTAATAGCATGTTTAAGATTAGGAAAGGTGTCAAAGCATGGGAATTTGAATTCTATAGTGAAGGATGAAAGAATCCTATATTGTAAATGTTCTATATAGAGCATGAGGTCGAATTCTATAGGGGTTGGACATTTCATTAGCAAAGGAATGTGTTTTGTATATCACTGTTTTACAGCTTAATACAAAGTTTCTTCTTAGAGAACTCAAGATTCATGAGGAGTTATTGTGTGTTATTGTTTTGATAGCATCCTTTCAATTCTTCTATTACAGTGGTGTTTTATTATGATACTTAGAATTCATCAATGATACTATGACTTCCTTCATAATTGAGTTGACTGTGTGTGTCACTGTTTTACATGTTTTATTCCATTGAATTGAACTCTAAATGTCTTGACTTCCATGCTAGGTAGACTGTGTTGATTTTGTTGAAGATTACCATGACTCCATAATTCCCAATGTATACATGCTGATGTTAGTTTCAACCTACAGGTTGGAAAATTTTATCTAAGCATACCACTTTGTAAAGCTTTGGATTGACTGATATATACAGTAACAATACCACTTTCCTTTCACCTGAGAGTCTTAGTGTATTTCAATGAGTTTATGTCCTATCATTTGAAATGTTTTTCTTCCATAGTTTAAGTGCTTATTACTCAGAATTCATGACTGTTCATGCTCTGAATTCCTTTAAGTATTTAGCTATGGTGAAATCTCTTTCAGTATTTTTGTTTTCAATACCTTGATGTCTCATTACTCAGAATTCGTGTGCTACATGCTCTGACTTCCTTTGAACCTCAAGTTATTGAGATTTTTCTGAATGTGTTGTTCTTTCATTGAATTATATACAAGCCTCAGCTTCCACAAGGAGAGCCTTTGTCATCTTTATCCCTGTCACTGACTCCATAGCCCAATGGTATCAAGCCTTCATCTTTTCAACCTACAAAGATACAAAACCAAGACATAATTCATAGAGTTATCCATCTATATTTATCATTAATCAATGTCATTAACCCTTGAGAGAGCCCTCTCAGGCTGAGGAGGCTAAGCCTCAGCAAAAAGATTGGTATGAAATAGTTACTCAAATTCCACTTGATGAGCAGCCTATCAGGCCTGATTTTGTGATAACACCGAGTGCACCCAGTTTTCCATGTTTCATGCTTAAACAAGGTTATAGGTGACAAGCTCCCAGTTAAAAAAATATTTCTAGAACTTGACAAATAAGGAAAAATCATATTGGAACCTGAAGCAGTCACAGAAACAACAACTCGACAACTACGAAATCAATCAATTTCAAAGTATCTCATCAATTGGAAGAACTTACCCATTGAATATTTGACATAGGAGGATGAAAAATTTATATATAAGTAACCAAAACTACTCAAGCGTTGAGGACAACACTTTTTTGAAGCAGAGGGGCATCATAGGTCCCTGTTGAGAATTTGGAAGGCTGATGATTAATTCAAATTCTCTTCTTGATAATTACTTGTGAAATTACTTGGACTACTTATGTGTGGACCGTCGAACGATATCGGGGACGAGCGCGGGCATGTAGCGAAGGGAAAACAAGGGCGTGTGAAAATACAGGCGCGTCGCACATGGCCAACATATTGGATTTGGCATTGCGATGTTTATATCCGAAACATCAAACCATGAACAAATTGGAAAGATGACGCACCAAGGCGTTGGGTGGCTGACGTTACACGAGCCGAACACAAAGGAAAATGGAGGGCATCAACTAGCTCGCATCCATTGAGTTACCCACGCCACACACTTAGTACACATATTAATAGGCGTTCAGATGGTGGAGAAAATCATCAAAAAAAAATATTCAACAATAAAGGAAAGCGTTGGAAGCACCACGAGCAATACCAACAGCTCGTTGGTGGAAGAAACACAGCTGCGGTGAAAGAGGACGAGCGCGGGTCGATTTGGGCGACAGACGTGCAGGATATGCGGAACTTCCGCAAGGCGCATGCAGTGCAGGTTAGGTCGAGCAGGGCATCTACACAAACTGAACTTCAGTTCGGAAGTCATTCAGGGAACATCATAGGTCGGAATTGAGTGTCGTAAGTTGCAGTGGGTGCGTATTGACTGGCCACATATAACCATATAGTTTGGGAGTGGATTGGACATACAGGGAGCTCGGGGGAGGCCTGAAATCATTTGCAGTGCCGACCTGAGTGACCCGAGTGACCCAGTAGCTCTTGGGCAGACTTGTGCAGAAAATTCCCAAGGTGAAAACTCAATGTTGTAAATGATTGTTGTAGGCTAGTTGAATGGTTGACAAGCCTTGAAGCTTGGTCAAAAGGCTAACTTGCCTTGCCAAGGTGTAGAAGTGGCTTTTTCTGGATTGGAACTTATTATTTCATATCTATGAAACATATTATCGGGTAGACTCATTATTAACAGGGAGTTTCCCCTCCCTTGTATGTATGGGCGTACATGTGGTATGATAATGATGTTTATGTTTATTTCTGCATATTGAAAGAAATTTTTCTTAACTAATTTAACAAGTGTTGCTAAAGGTGTAGTCTATATACTTGAGTATTTTGAAAAAGAAAAAGTACAGTAGTGTCGCACCTGTTACACATAATTTTATTATCGTTGACATCTTCTATATGTAAATACATAATTACATAATCAACATGAAGACCGACCTAGTTACACTTTTCAACACTCCCTCTTAGGGAGGTATTCATACAAGTACACTGTTGCTTTCAAACTGAAAAATCTCATAAGAAGAATGGGATTGGTAATCGCATATGTATAGCATCATATCAACCAGCATTGTCCTAGTGCAAGGCCTTGAATAACAACCCCATATCTCAACGATAATATGGGCTACAATGCTGGCAAGACACATGACTTATAAACACCATAGTCATTTCCTCTCCAAGGTACATACTCCATCCAGGTGTTCCCAAAGTATGACCTTATTGGACTATTCTTCTCTTGGGTAGCCAACCCTCAAAGAATATCGGTCCTCGACTACTCTTATCTTGAATTCCCTATCTCATTCTCAAAGAGTATCGAATGCCATATGATTACCCAATCCTCCATTCTGTCTTCCAAGTGAAGACCAGAATGATGTGTCTATCCATTCTCTCCACATGGCCTTCACTAAGAATTACGGCTGTTAGTCTTAGTCTAGTGCATGAAACATGTATTATAGATTTACATATGTCACTCCATCTCAACTCAGGAAGGACATACTTCAAGTTTGTTCCAGGTAAGAAACTTACCACCAGGCTCCCTCTCAACCAGGGTCTTGCAGCAGCAATCCAGCTACTCATGAATAATTCTTCCCCTCGATGTCATGGATTTTGATATTGAGGAATATTCAACTTTTGGCTTCATAGGGCACAAATCATCCATCACTTTCAGTGACGAGTCATGTCCACTATCAGAAAGTGATTCATCAGTATTTCTCATCTGGTCCACCGTTATGCCATGCTTCTTTCCTTCGAATAATCTCCAAGGATCATACATATTTTCTCATGATTAGCATCCCTGCACAAATTCATCCAGATAAACATATACATATGAACTTTTAAAACAAAAGTTACCTCAGTGATGATCTTTCACCATGAAATCTTCCTGTAGGCATACACATCCTTTATTCAAATTGACACATCTCCTAATGATATGTTTTTTCAAAGGTCTTCTTCTTTACCAAACTTCTGTCAAAGTCTACATATCCTCCCAAGAGATATCCTAGTCACATATTCTAGGCTTCCGGATGATAACTGCCTCTTGACATGGTTGCATTTCATGATCTCTTTCTTTCTGCACATTATTCATTCCCAAGAACTTATACATTTTCTAGTTCCTCATTCATATACAACCACCTCATATTCCATGAGGATATATATTATGTTGATTTCATCTGTTATTGCATCGAGAGATCCTCCTTCATAGATCATACTTCTAAATATATAAGTCTATTTAACTGCAACCATATGACATGACTTCACAACATCCAGTGTCAGCATATAAATATATACATACCTCATACCTTTTTCATTTAATACATCCTTCAACAGTTTTACTATAATGAAGAGCTTCATTCTCTTTGCCTGCTCCATCAATATGTCATCACATCCTAGAATTTTTTTTTCCATGACGACCCTTGATCTTGATGAATGCCTTCCATTAGTATTGTTATCAGAGAGGTTTTCGAGGAGTTGTTTTGCCAAAAACTCCTACCATTATTTGATCAGGATGCTGCACTCCTTCCTATTATACAACCAACATAATCACTTAAAGAGAAGATGATCTCTATCATAGTGAATATCCTTCGCTTCTTCTTTCTTATATTTCTTTGCATCAGGTTCTTACCTCATTTATAAGACATGGGAGTCTTCCGAATTAGGGGAATTTTGAGGTCTAAAATGGGCCTCCTAAGGAAAATGTACAATCAAAATTCACTTTATGAGAACCAATGACATGTCAGGGGATGAAATCATTCCTAATGGTTGAGGTGGCATTGATTGAGTTAAAGGTACTTACTTGTCACATGCTCAATGGTGGATAAAAACTCATGGTTAACCATGGTAGTGCTTTAAATACTTTTAAAGTCATAAAGTAAAGTACTCATAATAAATGTCATTTCACACTTTTTGAATAAAATAATATTATTGTCATTTCATATTTCTTGAAAGAAACAATGCATATCCCTATACATTTATTATATTATATAGTATATTAATTACATGTTATGATACAATTTAAATAATACAAATTTTAATTAATGGCATATAATATAATTGAGAGTTTATAAATTTATATTTATGTTTTATTTTAAGTTATTTAAGTACAAAGGACAAATGCATTAGTTGTTCAATGATAATGATTTTTTCTTGAAAAACTCATTTTTATTTATAGTCACATCAATATAATTTTTCTATTAATTTTATTGTGGTACAACTTTTGAATTGAATTTAACTATGGTTACATGGATTGTGGTGCAAAAAGTGAATTGCAAATTCATAAATATTATTTTATTGGTTTAGCTATTATTTTATTATTTCCTTAGGAGGCCTATTTTAGACCTCAAAATTCTCCTAATGCCTATTTCTCTTGTCCTTTTGAGATTAAGGACAATCTCTTTTATTATGCCCAAGTTCATTATATCCAAAGCATCGTACTTTGTCCATATTTCTTCTTTTATTCTGAGAACCAAATTTACCGAATCTTCATTTCTTCCTGAATACTGCTACAAAGGCTAGATTCCCTTCACTTGATCCTGTATCAGCTTTGGCTTTCAATCTTGTTTCCTCTATTTACATAGAGACCATAAATCGTGGAATGGTGTGGCTTATTTCTCCCCCTATAAACCTAAAGTGAAGTTTCCCCACTGTTCTGGCAGAGCATTTAGTGTTAGACATTACTTCTTCCAGTTCCTATAGTTGATCTCATATTTCTTTTCCTGCAGTACTCACAGAGAATAGCTCCAAAAATTTCTCATATATTCCTTTTTCTGATTTTAGATTTGATACATCGGAGATGAGAGAGTCTTTTATGGATTCTGTAATAATCCTTTGGGATCTTATATCTCCCTTCTTGTATTTGGCATGACTTCATTGTCCTTGTCTTCCATGCAGGAGAGTTTGAAACCCTAACCAATTTGTTGCTTTCTTTGAAAAGAAAACATTTTGATAGATTAATATGAAGTCATAGAGATACTTACTTGAGTAGATGCATTTCTTCTTCTATCAGCTTCCTTGTTGAAGATGATGGTAGGAACTTCCTCTTAGATTTATTTCAGAGTAGGTGATCTTGGATCCTTGATGATCAAGGATTACCTCAGAATGAAGATGTATTCAAAAGTGTTGAGTGAAGCTTAATGATATGTCTTCCAACAATGTCTTCAATATCAAGCATCATTTATGTCAAAGATTACCTCCTCGATGTGTGGATTCTTTGAATGGCTTGAAGATTTCCTTGCAAACTGATTTGACCTTTCAATGTTGACTTTGATTTTTTCTTTGATGCTTTTTAGAAGAATGAAATTGGAACCTTGAGTGTCTTCTTATCAAATAGCCCTTTGTCATTAGCACCTTAGCTCTTATACCATGTTGAGAATTTGGAGGGCTGATGATTAATTCAAATTCTCTTCTTGATAATTACTTGTGAAATTACTTGGATTACTTATCTTTTTTTTTTTCTTATTTAATCTTTCATAAAGTTAATTATCAAAATACATGAGACACACAAATTAGGCTCCTAGAGCCAGGAAAAAATATATACCTCTTGGAGAGGAAAAACCATGAGAAACTCTTCTTATAGATCTTCAAATGAAAAGTACCATGACCCAGACTTAGACCCTTGACCTATATATTCTTCCAAGGCCTTGTTCTTTTTTCTTTGTCGATATTCAACACTGACTTTTCTTTTTTGCACCAATCTATACTGACTTGAACCAATACAAGAAAAGCTCACCAAGTCACTCGGGACTTATTTTCTTCTTGAAGTTACTTCACTGTTATATGTATATCAAAATGTTATACTTCATGAACCCTTGTCTGAATACCAGAATTGACTTTGACCTTGATTGGTCCGAAGTTTTCTTTATCATGCAACCTTCTATTTATTTTTTGCACTTGAATGCTTATTGAACATCACACTTCAAACATCAATTCAATCTGCACTCTAATACTTTATGAACTGTGCACTGTAGTACACTTCAGAAATTCGTACTTTGATTTCACAAGATAGTCCACAATATACTTCAAACTTATTCACAAATTTTTCTTTATAGGAATCCGTAATTTATAATCTGTAACAATCTCATGAAATACAAACTGTTTTTCAATTCAGAGAATCTGCACTTAATGATTGAGTGATCCGCACTTTCTGCTCGGGACAGTCCGCAATATCTTCTTTAAGCCATCCGAAATCTGCCTCAAGTTGGAGTGATCTGCATTCTTCCTTAGTGTGATACAAATTTATTCTTTACAATGATCTGCATTCCTTGTTATGTTATCACATATTACTTTAGAGAGATAACCGAAAATTATGTATCTCAATGGACCGTAGAACAATGATATTTATAGGGACAAATCCATTGTCTTGAGGCCGACCATACTACCTTCAGATTGTAGGCAGACTTACCAACTTTAGGGAGGCCGACTTGACACATCATTTAAAATTTTCTTCTAGCATTTCAGTGAGGGCTAATTAGAGCCATACTTTCACAAGGTCTTGTAGCATTTAATGACGACTAGGTTCTTCATATACATGACTCTGAAATACACTTATAAACAGAAGACAAACCATAAATAGACATCAATAAGAAGTCTATTAACCTAAGATAAAATATTTCTCATGAAACCCATGAGGCAAGTACAACAAATATACATTTTATTATCTTTGTCTTGTTCTTTACATAAAATATATAATTACATAGTCCATATGAAGACAGACCTAGTTACACTTTTCAACAGTCCCTATAATACTAGTGTATCCCCTTATTGTTATTATTAGTGTAACCCCCTTATTGTTATTTTTGTGCTCATGTAGTCCCCATATTGTTATTATTGTTCCCCATAGAAGCCCACTATTGTTATCATTGTGCCCTTACATTGTTATTATTATGTCGGCTAGGATTATATTGTGACCCCTTGGACTTATATTTATAGAAAGGAGGTTTTTTCATTTGCATCATCCAAAAACTGTTCATTTATGTAATGTAATGGATTTCCCCCCCTCGAAGACGTTGATTTCTAAGTTGTTGATCTATCTTTTCTTCTATTTTGTGAGCTGGTTTCATAACATAGTATGATTCAGCATACCATCCCAATAAAAAAAGATCAAAATCCTTTCAAATAGAAGTTGAGAAGAACGAACCCTTTTTTACTCCCCCTTATTGAAAAGGAAGTCATAAAATTTTTTGAAGCAAAAATTATTGTTCCTTTGAGGTTTTCAAAATGTCTTTCTAATTTGGTACCTGTAAGGAAGAAGACTAGAGAGATAAGGCCTTGTGTTGAATTCAGAAATCTCAACAAGGTCTCTCTTAAGGACAACTACCCCTTGCATAAGATAGACCACATACTGCAAAGGGTGGTTGACTCAAGAAGGATATCTATGCTTGGTGGATTTTCAGGATATAATCATATTTTGGTGCATCCCGATGACCAAGAAAAGACAGATTTTATCACTCCATGGGGAAATTTTATGAATGCCAAAATTACCTTTGGGCTGATGAATGTGGGGTACACCTTTCAGAGGGCCATGGATATTGCATTCACCGATGAAAAGGATAAGTTTCTTTCCATTTATCTTGATGATATCACTATTTGATAATATTATTTGAAGCATTTAAGGCACATTTTTGTGAAGTGCATGAGGTATGCATATTCTTGACCCACAGAAGTCTCATTTTGAAATTGAGGAGGGAAATTTTATCAGGCATATCATCTCAATATATGGCATCAAAATTGATCCAAACAGAGTGGCTACAATTCAAAAAATTGCAATCATTTTTGGGCCGAGTTAACTTTTTAAGGAGGTTCATTCCAAATTTAGCGGAAATTATAAGATTTTTGACTCACATGCTAAGGAAGGAAAGCACAATTAGATGGTTTGTTAAAACTAAGAAATATTTTGAAGACATTAAAAAGGCCTTTACTTCTACTCCTATTTTGGAAAGTCCGAATTATGCTAAATATTTCATAATTTTCACTTTTGCATCGAAACACACCATTGCAACGGTCCTCGTGCAGAAAAATCAGCAAGGTAATGAGAAACCCATAGCTTTCTTTAGTAAAGGTTTGAGATATTATTCCCTTCAGTATATTATTATGGAGAAGCAGAAACATGCATTGGTAAAAGATTTGAAGGATTTTAGAGTTTATGTGCTCCATTCACATGTGATTTCATATTTTCCAAATGCTATTGTGAAGGACATTTTAACACAACCTAATCATGAAGGTCGAAGAGGAAGATGGATAGCAACAATCCTAGAGTATGATGTGGAGATCAAGCCTACTAATTTGATAAAGGGTGAAGGGTTGGAAAAATTGATGGTAGATCCAAATCTCAGTGTGTTAGACATAAATTTTATTACTGGTTTTTCCAATGACAACAGTGTAGAATCGACTCAACAGGTTTCTGAAAGGTTTCTCTCTTCCCATTGGTATGCTAAAATAGTTTATGTTTTGCAACATTTAAATGCTCCTCTAGAGTTCACCAAAACAAAAGAAAGGTTTCTAAAATTGAAGGTTGTAAAATTCTGCATTTTAAATTAGTTTCTCTATTGGAAAGATTTAGGAGGTGTGTTGTTAAATTGTTTGTTGGAGGATGAGGCCCAGAAGGTTATGGAGGAATTTCACAAAGGAGATTGTGGAGGTCATAATTTTTGGAAAGCCATAGCCAATAAGATCTTGATGGCTAGTTTTTCTGTTGTGTACAAAGTGGTATCAAAATTCCATGAGTGCCAAATTTTTGAAGGAAAGAGAAAGCTCTTACCCTTACCGTTGAAACCTATTCTAGTGGAGGCACCTTTTCAACAGTGGGGTTTGGATTTCATTGGGTAAATCCATCCTTCATCTTCAGGCCAACACAAATGGATTCTAAAAACCATGGAAATGATACCAACCAGACAATAAATATATGCAATCATCATTCAATTCCTGGAAGGTAAAATTCTTTCAAGATTTGGTTGTCCTCATAGAATAATCACAAACAATGTTATTGCCTTCAAGTCTAAAATAATGGTTGAATTTTGTCACAAATACCACATTGTACTTGGTCACTTTTAAATTTATTTAGATGTTCTATGCTTGATGCAACTTTACTTTCTCTTCTATTTCAGACAACAATCACATAAACAATAAAGTAAAATGCTAATAGAACATACTAGTAGATCGACAAAAGACAAGCCATAAATATATATTTGTGTTGGTGAATTACAGTGGTCAACATGATGATTCAACCAACAAAGTCTCAGTATGGTCAGCTAACCAGCAATGTCACACAACCCTCAGGACAGCCAAATAATCAACTCAAAAGTCAACCCCGTACTTTTTCTTTTTCCAAATATCAAGTATATAGACTACGCCTTTAGCAACACTTATTAAATTAGTTAAGAAAATGTTCTTTCAATATGCAGAAATAAACATAAACATCATTATCATACCACATGTGCGACCATACATACAAGGGAGGGGAAACTCCCTGTTAATAATGAGTTCGCCTGATAATATGTTTCATAGCTATGAAATAATAAGTTCCAATCCAGCAGAAGCCACTTCTACTCCTTGGAAAGGAAAGTTAACCTTTTGACCAAGCTTCAAGGCTTGTAAACCATCAAAATATCCTACAAAAATAATTTACAACATTGAGTTTTCACCTTGGGAATTTTCTGCACAAGTCTGCCCAAGTGCTGCCTGGTCACTCGGGTCACTCGGGTCAGGACTGCAAATGAGTTTAGACCTTCCCTCGAGTTCCCTATGTGTCCAATCCACACGCAAACTATATGGTTAGATACAACCCATCAATACGCACCTATGGCAACTTACGACACTCAATTCCGACCTACGATGCTCCCGGAATGACTTCCGAACTGAAGTTCAATTCGTGTAGATGCCCTGCCCGACCCGACCTGCACTGCAGATGCCCTGCGGAAGTTCTGAACGTCCTGCACGTTTGTCGCCCAACTCGACCCACACTCATCCTCTTTCACCGCAGTCATGTTTCTTCCACAAATGAGCTGTTGGTATTGCTTGTGGTGCTTCCAATGCTTTCCTTGATTGTTGAATGATTTTCGTTGATGATTTTCTCCACCATCCGCATCCTATTAATACGCGTACTAAGTGTGTGGCATGGGTCACTCGGTGGACCTGAGCCGATCCAACGCCCTCTATTTTCCATTGCATTCGGCTCATGTAACGTCGGCCACCTAACGCCTTGGTGCATCAGCTTTCCAACTCGATCATGGTGCGACGTTTCGGCTATAAACGTCACAATGCCAACTTCAATATGTCGGCCATGTGAGACATGTCCATATTGCTGCACACCCTCGTTCTCCCTTTGCTACACGCCCGTGCCCTTGCCCGCTATGGTGCGATGGTCCGCACATAATGTCGCACAACGCCCGACATATTCTCTACATAAATACATTATTACATAGTCAACATGAAGACCGACCAGGTTACACTTTTCAACACTCCCTCTTAACTAGGGAGGTATTCATACAAGTACATGGTTACTTTCAAACTGAAGAATATCATAAGAAGAATGGGATTTTTAATCGCATCTATATAGCATCATATCAACCAGAATTTTCCTAGTGCAAGGCCTTGACTAACAGCCCCATCTCTCAATGATACTATGGGCTACAATGTTGGTGAGACACATGACTTATAGACACCATAGTCATTTCCTCTCCAAGGTACATACTCCACCGAGGTGTTCCCAAAGTGTGGCCTTCTTGGACTATTCTTCTCTTAGGTAGCCAGCCCTCAAAGAATATCGGTCCTCGACTACTCTTATCTTGAATGATCTATCTCATTCTAAAAGAGTATCGAATGCTAGATGATTACCCAATCCTCAATTTTGTCTTCCAGGTGAAGACCAGAATGATGTGTCTATCCATTCTCTCCACATGGCCTTCACTAAGAATTACGGCTGTTAGTCCTATTCTAGTGCATGAAACATGTATTACAGATTTACATATGTCACTCCCTCTCAACTTAGGAAGGACATACTTCAAGTTTGTTCCAGGTAAGAAACTTACCACTAGGATCCCTCTCAACCAGGGTCCTGCAGCAACAATCCAGCTACTCATGAAGAATTCCTCCCCTCGATGTCATGGATTTTGATATTGAGGAATATTCAACTTTTGGCTTTATAGGGAACATATCATCCATCACTTTCAGTCACGAGTCATGTCCACTATCATAAAGTGATTCATCAATATTTCTCATCTGGTCCACCATTATGCCATGCTGATTTCCTTCAAATCATCTCCAAGGATCATACATATTTTCTCATGATTAGCATCCCTGCACAAATTCATCTAGATAAACATATACATATGAACTTTTAAAACAAAAGTTACCTCAGTGATGATATTTCACAATGACATCTTCCTGTAGGCATCAACATCCTTTATTCAGATTGATACACCTCCTAATGATATGTTTTGTCAAAGGTCTTCTTCTTTACTAGACTTCTGTCAGAGTCTACATATCCTCCCAGGAGATCTCCTAGTCACATATTCTTGGCTTCCGGATGATAACTGCCTCTTGACATGGTTGCATTTCATGATCTCTTCCTTTCTGCACATTCTTCATTCCTAGGAACTTATACATTTTCCAGTTCCTCATTCATATACAACCACCTCATAATCCATGAGGATATATATTATGTTGATTTCGTCTGTTAGTGCATTGAGACATCCTCCTTCATAGATCATACTTATAAATATAGAAGTCTGTTTACCTGCAACCATATGACATGAATTCATAGCATCCAGTGTTAGCATATAAATATATACATACCTCATACCTTTTTCATTTAAGTCATCCTTCAATAGTTTTAATAGAATGAATAGCTTCATTCTCTTGGCTTGCTCCATCAATATGTCATCACATCCTAGAATTTTTTTTTCCATGATGACCCTTGATCTTGATGAATGCCTTCCATTAGTATTGTTATCAGAGAGGTTTTCGAGGAGTTTTTTTGCCAAAAAATCCTACCATGCTTTGATCAGGATGCTGTACTCCTTCCTATCATACAACCAATAGAAATCACTTAAAGAGAATATGATCTCTATCATAGTGAAGATCCCTCGCTTCTTCTTTCTTATATTTCTTTGCATCAGGTTCTTCCCTCATTTCTAAGACATGGGATTCTTCCCTATTTCTCTTGTCCTTTTGAGATTAAGGACAATCTCTTTTATTATGCCCAAGTTCATTAAATCTAAAGCATCATACTTTGTCCATATTTCTTCTTTTATTATGAGGACCAAATTTACCGAATCTTCATTTCTTCCTGAATACTGCTACAAAGGCTAGATTTCCTTCACTTGATCCTGTATCAGCTTTGGCTTTCAATCTTGTTTCCTCTATTTACATAGAAACCATAAATCGTGGAATTGTGGCTTCTTTCTCCCCATATAAACCTGAAGTGAAGTTTCCCCATTGTTCTGGTAGAGCATTCAGTGTTAGACATTACTTCTTCCAATTCCTGCAGCTGATCTCATATTTCTTTTCCTGCAGTACTCACAGAGATTAACTCCAAAAATTTCTCATATATTCCTTTTGCTGATTTTAGATTTGATACATCGGAGATGAGAGAGTCTTTTATGGATTCTGTAATAATCCTTTGGGATCTTATATCTCCCTTCTTGTATTTGGCATGACTTCATTGTCCTTGTCTTCCATGTAGGAGAGTTTGAAACCCTAACAAATTTGTTGCTTTCTTTGCAAAGAAAACATTTTGATAGAATCATATGAAGTCATAGAGATACTTACTTGAGTAGATGCCTTTCTTCTTCTATCAGCTTCCTTGTTGAAGATGATGGTAGGAACTTCCTCTTAGATTTATTTCAGAGTAGGTGATCTTGGATCCTTGATGATCAAGGATTACCTCAGAATGAATATGTATTCAATAGCGTTGAGTGAAGCTTAATGATGTGTCTTCCAACAATGTCTTCAATATCAAGCATCATCGATGTCAAATATTACCTCCTCGATGTGTGGATTCTTTGAATGGCTTGAACATTTCCTTGCAAACTAATTTGAGCTTTCAATTTTTACTTTGATTTTTGCTTTGATGCTTTTTAGAAGACTGAAATTTGAACCTCGAGTGTCTTCTTATCAAATAACCCTTTATCGTTAGCACCTTAGCTCTGATACCATGTTGAGAATTTGGAGGGCTAATGATTAATTCAAATTCGCTTCTTGATAATTACTTGTGAACTTACTTGGATTACTTATCCTTTTTTTTTTTGCTTAGTTAATATTTCATCAAGTTAATTATAAAAATACATGAGACACACAAATTAGGCTCCTAGAGCCAAGGAAAAATCTCTCCATCTTGGAGAGGAAAAACCACGATAAACTCTTCTTATAGATCTTCAAATGACAAGTACCATGACCCAGACTTAGACCCCTGACCTATATATGCTTCCAAGGCCTTGTTAATTTTTCTTTGTCGATCTTCAACACTGCCTTTTCTTTCTTGCACCAATCTGTACTGACTTGCACCAATACAAGAAAAACACGCCAAGTCGCTCGAGACTTATTTTCTTCTTGAAGTTACTTCACTATTATATGTATATCAGAATGTTATATACATCTACACTTCATGAACCCTGGTCCAAATACAAGAATTGATTTTGACCTTGATTGTTCCAAAGTGTTCTTTATCATGCAACCTTCTATTTATGTTATGCACTTGAATGCTTACTGAACATCACACTTCAAACATCAATTCAATCTGCACTCTAATACTTTATGAACTGTGCACTGTAGTACACTTCAAAATTTTTTACTTTGCTTTCACAATACAGTCCGCAATATACTTCAACCTTATCCGCAAATTTTTCTTCAGATGAATCTGCAATGTATACTCTGTAACAATCTCATGAAATACACATTGTTTTTCAATTCAGAGAATCTGCACTTAATGATTGAGTGATCCACACTTTCTGCTCGGGATAGTCCGCAATATCTTCTTTAAGCCATCCACAATCTGCCTTAGGTTGGAGTGATCCACATTCTTCCTTAGTGTGATCCACATTTATTCCTTAGAGTGATCTGCATTCCTTGTTCTATTATCGCATATTACTTCAGAGAGATAACCGAAACTTATGTATTTCAATGGACCACAGAACAATGATATTTATAGGGATAGATCTACTATCTTGAGTCCGACCATACTACCTTCAGACTGTAGCCCAACTTGGCAACTTTAGGGAGGCCGACTTGACACATAATTTAAACTTGTCTTCCAGCTTTTGAGTGAGGGCTGATTAGAGCCATACTTTCAAAAGGTCTTGTAGCATTTAATGACGACTAGGTTCTTCATATACGTGACTCTTAAATACACTTATAAATAGAAGACAAACCCTAAATAGACATCAATAAAAAGTCTACTAACCTAAGATAAAAATATTTCTCATGAAACCCATGAAGCAAGTACAACAAATATATATTTTATTATCTTTGTCTTCTTCTTTACATAAAATACATAATTAGATAGTCCATATGAAGAAAAACCTAGTTATACTTTTCAACAGTCCCTATAATACTAGTGTATCCCCTTATTGTTATTATTAGTGTAGCCCCCTTATTGTTATTTTTGTGCTCATGTAGTCCCCATATTGTTAATATTGTGCCCCATAGAAGCCCACTACTGTTATTATTGTGCCCTTACATTATTATTGTTATATCGGCTAGGATTATATTGTGACCCCTTGGAATCCTATTTACAGAAAGGAGGTTTTTTCATTTGTATCATCCAAAAACTATTCATTTATGTAATGTAATGGATTTTTCCCCCTCAAAGACGTTGATTTATAAGTCATTGGTCTATCGTTTCTTCTATTTTGTGAGCTGGTTTCATAACATAGTATCATTCAGCATACCATCCCAATAAAAAAAGATTAAAATACTTTCAAATAGAAGTTGAGAAGAACGAACCCTTTTTTCCTCCCCCTTATTGAAAAGGAAGTCAGAAAATTGTTTGAAGCAAAAATTGTTGTTCCTTTGAGGTTTTCAAAATGCCTTTCTAATTTGGTACCTGTAAGGAAGAAGAATAGAGAGATAAGGTCTTGTGTTGAATTCAAAAATCCCAACAAGGTCTCTCTTGACAACTACCCCTTGCATAAGATGGACCACATACTGAAAAGGGTGGTTGACTCGAGAAGGATATCTATGCTTGGTGGATTTTCAGGATATAATCAGATTTTGGTGCATCTCGATGACCAAGCAAAGATATATTTTATCACTCCATGGGGAAATTTTATGAATGCCAAAATTACCTTTGGGCTAATGAATGTGGGGTCCACCTTTTAGAGGGCCATGGATATTGCATTCACCGATGAAAAGGATATGTTTGTTTCCATTTATCTTGATGATATCACTATTTGATAATATCATTTGAAGCATTTAAGACACATTTTTGTGAAGTGCATGAGGTATGCATATTCTTGACCCAAATAAGTCTCATTTTGAAATTGAGGAGGGCAAGTTTATCAGGCATATCATCTCAAGAGATGACATCAAAATTGATCCAAACAGAGTGGCTACAATTCAAAAAATTGCAATCATTTTTGGGTCGAGTTAACTTTTTAAGGAGGTTCATTCCAAATTTAGCGGAAATTATAAGATTTTTGACTCACATGCTAAGGAAGGAAAGTGGAATTATATGGTTTGTTAAAACTAAGAAATATTTTGAAGATATTAAAAAGGCCTTGGCTTCTACTCCTATTTTGGAAAGTCTAGATTGTGCTAAATATTTCATCATTTTCACTTTTGTATCCAAACACACCATTGCAACGGTCCTCATGCAAAAAAATCAGCAAGGTAATGAGAAATCCATAGCCTTCTTTAGCAGAGGTTTGAGATATTATTCTCTTAAGTATATTATTATGGAGAATCAGAAACGTGCATTGGTAAAAGATTTGAAGGATTTTAGAGTTGATGTACTGCATTCACATGTGATTTCATATGTGCCAAATGCTATTGTGAAGGAAATTTTAACACAACCTAATCATGAAGGTCGAAGAGGAAGATGGATAGCAACAATCCTAGACTATGATGTGGAGATCAAGCCTACTAATTTTATAAAGGGTCAAGGGTTGGAAAAATTTATGGTAGATCCAAATCTCAGTGTGTTAGACATAATTTTATTACTGGTTTTTCTAATGACAACAGTGTAGAATCTACTCAGCAGGTTTCTGAAAGGTTTCTCTCTTCCCATTGGTATGCTGAAATATTTTATGTTTTGCAACATTTACAGGCTCCTCCATAGTTGACCAAAACAAAAGAAAGCTTTCTAAAATTAGTTTCTCTATTGGAAAGATTTAGGAGGTGTGTTGTTAAATTGTTTGTTGGAGGATGAGGCCCAAAAGGTTATGGAGGAATTTCACAAAGGAGATTGTGGAGGTCATCATTTTTGGAAAGCCACAGCCAATAAGATCTTGATAGCTAGTTTTTCTTATGTGTACAAAAGGGTATCAAAGTTCCATGAGTGCCAAATTTTTGAAGGAAAGAGAAAGCTCTTACCCTTACCCTTGAAACCTATTCCAGTGGAGGCACCTTTTCAGCAGTGGGATTTGGATTTCATTGGGGAAATCCATCCCTCATCTTCAGGTCAACACAAATGGATTCTGACAACCAAAAAAGTGATACCAACCGAACAAGAAATAGATGCAATCATGATTCAATTCTTGGAAGGTAACATTCTTTCGAGATTTGGTTGTCCTCATAGAATAATCACAGACAATGTTGTTGCCTTCAAGTCTAAAATAATGGTTGAATTTTGTCACAAGTACCACATTGTACTTGGTCACTTGTAAATTTATGTAGATGTTCTATGCTTGATGCAACTTTAATTTCTCTTCTATTTCAGACAAAGATCACATAAACAATAAAGTAAAATGTTAATACAACATACCAGTAGATCGACAGAAGACAAGCCAGAAATATATATTTGTGTTGGTGTGTTACAACGGTCAACAGGATGCCTCAACCAGCAAAGTCTCAGTATGGTCGGGCCTAAACCCCCCCCCCCCCCCCCCTCCGTCACCAATGGTCAACTCAAACAACAACAGCAAATAGGTCAATGTTTAAAAGTCAAAGTCAACGTCTTGCCTTGAAAATAGTGCCAAAAAATGCGAATTAGGGAAATCAAATTTTTGGGAGAGTTCGGGTCAAATTGACCTTGCGTTGACCAAAGTCAACGCTGGTCAAGTTTGCTGTAGAAACCTTAGACCAAATTCAGAAAGTTGCTGCTACAAGATTTCTCACATGTGGAGAGAGAAGAGACTCCAAGTGATTCAAACCAATCAGATGAGGAGAGAGAGATGTGTGAGGATGAGATGAGTGAAATGTCCTCCAACATTGACCTTATTTATATCCATCAGTGAGGGTGTGTGACACATTTGTTGGGGTACAAAATCTTAAAGCCGACATGCACATATTTTGAATACATTAAAAATAAATTCAAAATAAATGTTCTGCTCATCAGATTAAGATTATCTTTAGATCGATCTTGCACCTCTCCGAAAGAGGAAACCAATAAAAATATTGGTATCTTCATCTGAGCATCACAACATGGATTTTGGACCTAGTTTTCCAAAATTAACACTCCCTCTCAACTAGGGAGAACTCCATCTACCTGTGCAATCCAAACATCGTGCGTCATCCTGCCATAACTTGCTTTGATAGCTTCTTTATTTTTGAACAGAAGTGGGTTAGTAACAAAGACATCATTCTTGGCTGACAGATTCAGCCTAGAGGTCTGAAAACTCTATAGGATTCACAATGGGTCTCATACCAACCCGAAGTTTGTTTATCTAACCTGAAGTCAGCAGGAGGTCCGAAACCTCACTAGACTTGATCCCAGATCAAGTGGTTTGACTGTGCCATCCTAGATAGAGAGTATGACAATATATGATGTGTCCATCAGTCTTTGCTAATAGTCTCTAGCTTTTCCCACCTTAGTGGCCAAATGAGAGGTACTTCCCATGAGCCCTGAACTCAATGGGTAGGATGCATAGGGGGCACAGATAGTGAGAGTTGAACCAAATCAATCATCACAACAGTGGGGCAGAAGCACACCAACAAGGTTCAGAAAGCCTATCCCTGTGGTTGCTTATAGCTCCAAGAAGCTATCCCTAAAGCCCCCTAGAACTCCCAAATCTCATCATCCAACAAGACCCTTAGAATAGGGTCGTTCCACGATACCAAGACTCTCACGAAAGTTTAGGAACTTGAACTTCCCCAGGGGCTTTGTGAGAATATCTGCGACTTGCTTATCAGTTCTTATATGATCGAGCCTTACGACACCTCACTGTACCATATTCCAGATAAAGTGGTACCTGATATCAATATGCTTGGATCGATCGTGGAACACGAGATTCTCGGACAAGCAAATCCCACTCTGGTTATCACAGAGTATCACGGTGGTATCTAGCACATGCCCGAACAGCTCATTGAAGAGCTTTTGTAACTAGACTGCTTCACAATAGGACATACTCGCTGTAATGTATTTGGCCTCCGCGGTGCTCAAAGCCACCGACTTCTTCTTCCTTCTCATCCATGATATCGAAGCAGAACCAAGTGTGAAGCAGCATCTCGATGTTCTCGTACGATCCACCACACTGCCAGCCCAAACGACATCAGTATATCCAAGGAATATCATGCTCCCGACAGTGTATCTCAACCATGGTTTATCGTGCCCCGGAGATATCTCAGAAGATTCTTGGCACCAACCCAGTGAGTGTGATGAGGCTCAACCATCTGTTGACTCAAATTTTTCACTGCAAAACATATATTTGTACGGGTGTTCACTAAGAACATCAGGGCCCCTATGAGTTGGCGATACTCAGTAGGATTTTCTAACACGGGCCCAACAGTGCTACCACTCAACTTCTTAAAGTTGAGCTCCATCGATGTCGACATGGACTTACAGTCCACCATACAAAATCTTTCCAGAAGCTTCACAATGTATTTTCCTTGAGAAAGAAAAATCTCGCCAGGTCTCTACCAGTCCTCCAGGCCTAGGAAGTAGTGCATCAGTCCTAGGTCCTTCATCTCGAACTCAGTAGCGAGCTCCCTCTTGCATTGATGAATGAGAGGGTCAACACCTGTTAGGAAGAGGTCGTCCACATACAACACCAGAATGAGAGGCTTCTCTTTATCAACCTTGAAGAAAAGGTTCGGATCAACATTACTACGAGTGAGGCCCAACCTAATCAGGTAGCTATCTGTCCTCTCGTACCAAGCTCTAGGTTCTTGCTTCAGCCCATAGAGGGATTTCTTCAACCTGCAGACATGGGTGTCCCGATCCTAAACTTTGAACCCCATAGGTTGCTCTACATACACCTCTTCCTTTATCGCACCATGCAAAAATGCGGTCTTCACATCCATTTGATGAAGACTCCATCCTTGCGTAGCAGCAAGGGCTATGATAGATCAAATGGTGGTATATCGGGCTACAGGTGCAAATATGTCATCATATTCTATGCCTTCCATTTGAGAGAAGCCACGGGCAATGAATCTTGCCTTGAATTTTTCAGCACTTCCATCAGATCCATGCTTGATCTTGTAGAGCCATTTCGAGGTGAAAACTGCTTTATCCTCCAGTCTTGGAACTGTTAGCCCCCCTATAAATTTTTGACAAGAAAACAGGGGGCTAAAATGTTTCTGAGCCTTCAAGGAATGCATTTCCTCTGAAAACACATCATCCTTGAAGTCTCCTGTGCCTTTGCCTTTGATACATTCCCTCTGTTGACTCCCATTATAAGGTCTCACTGATTACAATAAAATTTGTGCTCCAAAAGGCCTACTTTTGCCCCTTGTACCCCTGCAGAATGCCCCATTTTAACCTTTGTTTTCCCCTTGTCAAATTCCCCTCTGATCCCCTAAATCCTCCCAAAATCCCCTTTACATCTTGCACACACCCCTTGTTTGGCCTAATTTCCCCTTCTTCCCTCTATCGTTACCTAATTCTGCTCTCAAATTTCATTAAAATGGGTCAAAATCCATTTTCCACCTTATGAGGTCTTAGGCCCCTTCGGCTGGCCCCTAAAACCGTCTCCCCCCATGTGATCTGGGCGCTAGAACCACCCGCCAGCCCGAAAAGCGCTTATCTCAAATATGTATCGGGGGCGTCGTGAGCCGTCGATCTGCACCGATTGGATGGTCATCGCGAACTCCGCAGCTTCCATTACCCTACCCTTTCACCACCGGTTCGTCGCATCACAACCGTTCGTTTACCCACAGATCAACGGTCCGCGGTACATCTCGCTTGGTGGTCCCCGCAGCCGCGCATATCTGAAAACCACCGGTATCTATCGCACCGTTGTTGGGAGGTGGGCGATATTTTTATTTTTGGAGCGATTCCACTCACCGCCCGACATGTGGCTCCATCACTATTTCAAAACCGACCCCCATCGCGCATTAACGTTCGACATTTGACCCGGTGCGATATGCATATCAACCGTCCGATCTGAAGCTCTCCATCCAACGGTCATCGCTCCGCAAAGTTGCGCAAGGGATAACCCTAGGAAATCATACCCCTAGCCCACCATCCGTCGCCCTCCGCTGTGTTTTCCACCGTCGATCTCCTCCCGAGATCGGACGGTCCAGATTCATTCGCCCTCCGCCGTGTACTCAGCCGTCGATCTCCTCCTGAGATCGGATGGTCCAGATTTAACTGCATGCGCCTGCCATCGACTGGGTCCTACCACGTCACCATTCCACTTTTTTTGTCACGTTTTCCTTCGTCCCCCTATATATTTCATTCAAAGGTCAAAATGTTAAGTTTTCACGTTTAATTTTTTGTGCTCCGCCACCTTTCGCCATGAACATTTTCCGCTGTTTGCGACCATTTTCCACCGTCTTCCTGCACTATTCCGCCATTTCACCAGCCCGCACGACTATTCTCATCATCCCCGCTGCATTCACCCACCCTGTGCATGATTTCTTGACCAGTTTTGTGTGTTTTGCAGGGTTTCGGGCGGCAATAAACCACCATAATTCACAGTCCTTGTCACAATGATAGAGAACACAGGAAAGGACCATTTGCAGGAGCTGGAATTATGGAGAAAGGGCCTAGGAAGGAGCCATGACAGGACTAGCATTAAAGGAACAGGGTTTAAACTCTGCAAAATCTTCCCCAGAGCCATTAAAGCACAGATTTCGCAGTCAGAGGCAAACGAGAAAGCAGCAAAGAGTATCAGTGGAAAAATAGAGTGTTTAAGGCCTGTAATTGCAAATTATAAGCCTTAATCCAATTATTCAAAGGCAAGGTACCAGAATCAAAGACCCCGAGGATCAATCAGAAGGTCCAAAGCACAAAAATAATACTAAATGGTTTTCACATCAGCAGAAGGTTCTTTCCATAAAGGACGATGTGCCCATACAGTTCTCATCCTATGCCGTGTTCTAGAGAGATTTTCCAGCCCTGAAAACAGTCCTATGCTACCATCGCATTAGTTATGCAGTATGGCAGACCCTAGCATCATTATTCTGCCTTTTTGTGAAATTTACCAGAACACTGTAGCAAGTACATCAGAGACATACTTGGAAGTAAATTACAGCCTAACGAAGACCATTCTTCTTATCCAAAGAGTACCAGAGATAAATGCTCAGAATTTAAAACAGAATGAGGCTTCGGCCCTTTTCCTCTTCTGAGTTTTAATGCTACATTTAGTTCTTCACCTACCTTCTCTGCTCCACTTGAGCTATACGAATCCCCGAGAACATATTGTAAAAGGTTGTTGTTGTTCGGTTGTTGCCGATTGTAGTTAGAGGGATTCAATTTTGACTGTTAGAACAGTTTTTGGAGAAAGTAGCAGAGTAGTTTGTATTGTAGTAGGCTGGGAGGAAAAAAATTTAGATTGTAACAGCCATTGAGCTCAGTTTATGTGACTGGTTTTGCATCAATTAATCAAGCACATTTCTTTGGATCCTGGTCTATTACTACGGGTGATGTTTCTCTTATCTTATCGTTTAATTACATTTTCATGCTGTTCATTGGTCTTCTGGGCTCGCATAAAAAATATGGAATAGGATTTACCTATTTTAGGTACCCTTTGTCTCTGCTTTCCTTGCCTTCAATGTTTTCTGCTGTATGTGTTATCTGAGGGTTGATTTCAGTTAATTTAACCAGTGTAGTGGATGTCATCACCTGCTAGCTGATGTATGAATTAATGAAATCTATCTTTAGTTGTTCTTGTTGGGTTTAAGCTGGAATATTTGGGAACACTGGGGATTAGAGTTAGCCCTGTCCACTAGGGTCCTTGTGTGACTAGCTGGCCTTTCTAAGATCTCTTGCTGGTGTCAAAGCATTGAAGGTTCAAAGTCCTTCTCTGATCTATAGACCCTAGCTCTGTTAAAACTTATCTTTGTTTTCCCTTGGAGCATGCTAAAGCTGACCTGGAGTTAAATGACCTCTGGTCCGATCTATAAGCTGCCCCTTTGTCCCTCCATTGAAAGCTGCCTTTGAGTATGTCCAAGCAGGTCTGGAGTTAAATGACCTCTGACCTGATCTATAGATAGAAATTGGGCTGCTTTCCTTCTTTCACTTTCAATCCTTAATGTTCCATTCCACCATATATCTAAAAAGATCCTTTAGAATAGATGACTTGCCCTCTGAAAGCCTTGGCTAGTGGTTTGCAAGTAATTCCCTTTCATGACTCCATAGCCCAATGGATGGAACTTTCTTGAGCTATCCTCTTTGCTGAAACATCCTGTTGCTTTGTCCTTTTTCTCCCATTACTTTCTCAGTCTATGATCTCATGACCAACCCAGCAACCAACCAACCAAATAATTTTAAAACCCCCTTTGTGCTTCATAACTAGCCTAACATCTCATTTGAGCTTTCAAGGATATATCATTCTTTTTTTTATTGGAGAGATCCCTCTTCGGGTCCAGGAGGGATAGATCCTAGGGCCCCAAAGTGGTTATGATGTTGTCTCATCTTTTGGTCTTGCCAATCTGGCCAAAACATGGGACCCCCAACAGGAACCACATCCCAGACATCATTCTTAATTATGGACTCATACTCTTCATGCATAGAATCCTTCCAGACTTGATGCTTTACGGCTTCCTCAAAAGATCCAGGCTCAGATTGTACAATAGTCCTCATGGCTACTAGATACCCTTGGTATCTACTCGGCTTCTTGCTTTCACGGAATGTCCCCCTTGGGGCCATATGTCCCTCAGCATCCTCGAGAGTGTCCCTGAGCCATGATGGTATCTTCCCCATTGAAGGAGGTGGATCAATCGGGTCCATCGTTCCTTCAGCATCGGGCATCATCTCATCCTTCGGTTCTTCTTGATTTCTAGGCCTTGCTTCATGGTCTTCCTCAGATCTCGGAAGATTGACTACTTTCCTCAGGGAAGCATCATTGTCAAAAGTGACATCGTGGCATATCTCCACTTCCTTTTGACCAGGAACATAGACTCTATAGGCCTTTCAAGTTTCACTGTAGCCCACAAACATTCCCTTCTTCCCAGAAGCATCCAGCTTGCTCCTCTTCTCTTTCAGCACATGAAAATAAACAAGACATCCAAAAACTCTAAAATGTGAGATGTCAGGTTTCTTATCAGTGAAAACCTCTTCAGGAGTTTTGGAGTCCAGAGCGGAATGCGAGCATCGGTTTTTTATGTACACAACATTGTTTGCATCTTCTCCCCACAGAAACTTCGGTAGACCCTAGTCACATAGCATGGCATGGGAAGCTTCCACAATGGTCATGTTATTTTGTTCAGCAATTCCATTCTTCTCAGGAGTATAGAAAGTTGTGGTCTCCCTCTTAATGCCAACTTCTTTGCAAAAGTTATTGAACTCGTTCGTCTCATATTCAGTGCCATTATCGGTCCTCAATATCTTGATCTTCTTCCCTATCAGATTTTCCACCAAGGCTTTGAAGGTACGGAACCAGATGAAAGCCTCATCCTTCTTCTTCAAGAAGTATATCCAGGTTTTGTGAGAGAAGTCATCTATGAACGTCATATAACAAGAACATCCTCCCAAGGATGTCACAGGTAGCATACCAGACAGATCAGAATGTACTAATTGCAAGACATCAGATGTCTTTGTGACGCTTGAGGGGAAAGGTCCCCTTGTATGCTTTCCTTCGACACAACCCTGACATACTCCTTCATGATTATTTGAGAACAAGGGCATCCCCGTCACCACCTTCCTTGCTTCGGGAAGGGCCTTGTATTGAAGGCGTCCAAACATCCGGTGCCATAGTTCAGTCTATCAGATAGTATCACATTTCATCGTTCCCAGTGGACTTCCTCCAACCTGGTATCAACTCTAAACTCAATCGTGATAGCTTCCTTGAAGCTCTTCTTCCACATGCACACCTTTCCATTAGTGAATGCCACATTGAAACCTTTGTCTTCCATGGCCGATATAGGCACAAGGTTCTTCCTCAAATTAGGTACATAGAGTACATCTTGCAAGTGGAGGACTTGACCTTGAGACAAGTGGAGGGTCAAAGTCCCTGTCCCTTTCACGAGATATGTGGCATTATCTCCGAGGATAATTTCCAGATTAGTATCCTTCACAAGTATATCAGGGAGTGCTTCCTTGAACCCAGTGATGTGCCTTGAGGCACCACTATCTATCAACCAGACATCCATAATGCCAGGTGGAGATGCAATAGAGAGGGAAGATACAAGAATTAATTCATTTCTTTCATCAACAACATTTGATTCCTCATACCTGTAATTTCTCGACCTTTTGAAAGGTTGACCATTTACGCTGGAGGGAGCCTTCCTCTTTCCCTTCAACCTGTTATTCCTTTGATTGACACTCCTTCGGTTGTTGTTGTTGTCATCACCATCGAGAGAATCCTTCTTGAAAGGGCAGTCTCTAGCATAGTGACCTGGCCTATGACAAGTGTAACAATTTCCCTTCTTCCCTTGGGCCTCTGCTCTTCCTTTGTTCTTTGGACCACCAAGGTTTTTCTTTCTAGAATGAGCAGTGTAGGCATCATTTCCTTCATTTTCATACTCCTTCATCCTTGTCTCTTCTTGTACGCATCTCGATAGTACTTCATCAAAGTCAGGTATCACATTTTTATTGAGAATGGTAGTATTGAACACATGCCATTCAGATGGGAGCCCTCCAAGTGCAGTGAGTACCATATCTCGATCAACTATTGTCTCCCCAATAGCTAGCAGATTTTTCTTGATCTCAGCCAGCTTCAGAAAATATGATTGAATAGACTCATCCCTGGATTTCTTTAGATTCTTCAATTGATTTTTGAAGAATAGGACTTGATTGCATTGGTGGCCTTGAACATGTGGACCAACTTATCATACATATCTTTGGATGTGCCCAGCTTAGAGATGTAGGCAACCAGACTCTTGTGAATTGATTCCCTGATCATCAGCTTTGCTTTGATCTCTCCCTTCTTATACTTTGTTTTGGCGGCAGCAGTTGCAGTGGATGGAGGCTCTTGGATTTTACCTTGCACATAGTCCATGACATCTTGGTCTTCCAACATAAGATCCAATGTCATCTTCCAAGCATGGAAGTCATCTTTCCCAGTCAGTTTGTCATCAGCCTTGAAGCCATTGTAGTTTGAGGAACCCATCCTCTTCTTCGGTGATTGCTACAAATTAGGGCTTTATCTTCACCTCATCTCCGATACCATGTAAATTTATGCAGATGTTCTATGATTGATGAAAATTTTCTTTCTCTTCTATTTCAGACAGCAATCACATAAACAATAAAGTAAAATTCTGATAGAACATACCAGTAGATCGACAGAAGACAAGCTAGAAATATATATTTGTGTTGGTGCATTACGACGGTCAACAGGATGCTTCAACCTACAAAGTCTCAGTATGGTCAGCTAAACAGCAATGTCACACAACCCTCAGGATAGCCAAACGGTCAACTCAAAAGTCAACCCCAAAAAATTCAATGATTTCAGTCAATGGTCAACGCAAACAATAGCATCAGCTAGGTCAACACTGAAAAGTCAAAGTCAACGTCTTGCCTTGAAAATAATGTCAAAAAATGTGGATTAGGGAAATCGAAGTTCTGGGAGAGTTTCGGGTCAAATTGAACTTGCATTGACCAAAGTTAATGTTGGTCAAACTTGCTGCAGAAACCCTAGACCAAATTCAGAAAATTACTGCTGCCAGATTTCCCACGTGTGGAGAGAGAAGAGACTCCAAGTGATTCGAACCAATCGGATGAGGAGAGAGAGATGTGTGAGAATGATATGAGTGAAATTTCCTCCAAAGTTTACCTTATTTATATTCATGAGTGAGGGTGTGTGACACATCTGCTGGGGTACAAAACCTTAAAGCCGACCTGCACATATTTTGAATAGATTAAAAGTAAATTCAAAATAAATGTTCTGCTCATCGAATCAAGATGACCTTTAGATCGATATTGCACCTCTTCGAAAGAGGAACCCAATAAAAATATTGGTATCTTCATCTGAGCATCACAACATGGAGTTTGGA
The DNA here is from genome assembly GCA_034641835.2 of Pinus albicaulis. Lineage (NCBI taxonomy): Eukaryota > Viridiplantae > Streptophyta > Pinopsida > Pinales > Pinaceae > Pinus > Pinus albicaulis. Next base: position 149,243,547 of record CM076569.1, read on the forward strand.
CTTAGTTGTCCAAAATTAACATCACTCAACTACATATTACCCATAGGGTAATGGTTTAGCCGAGTCCTCTAATAAAAGGCTGGTAAATATCATAAAAAATTTCTACAAGATAAAAAGAAACATGGCACAAAAAGTTAATATATGCCTTGTGGGATGATTGGGTAAATATTAAAAAATGAATTGGTTTGTCTCCTTTCCAACTAGTGTATGGGAAAAATGTTATTTTCCCTTCTTCTTTGGGAATTCTAGTCATGAAATTACTGCAGGAAGAGGAGACAAAGCCAAATGACATGCAAAGGAGGATTAATGAAATGATTCAGCTACAACAAACAAGAGAGGAGATGTACAACAACACTCAAACAATTTAGGAAAAGATAAAGAAAATATTTGATTAGAGGACAAAAGTTGAGGATTTTCAAGCTAGTGACTTGCTTTTAAAGTGGGATGCTAGAAATGAAGAAAAAGGGAAGCATGGAAAATTTGAAAACCTTTGGAAGGGATATTTCAATGTTGCCACATTTCACTGGAGCAATGCATACTTGCTACAAGATTTAACAGGTGAGTTTCTTAATGGAGGGTATGTAAATGGGAGGTTCCTCAAACATTATTTCACTTGAACTCAGTTGAATTTCATCACTACATTGTATATATCCATTTAATTTTCAGTAATGGAGATGTGGGGACCTGTCATCATAATTTGAAGCCCGAAGAGAAGGCCCTAAGATTTTGATGGTCTGCTTCCATTTTCAAAATGCAATCAGTTTTTGAGCCAGTTGTTGAGTCAATTTAAGTCAGTCTGAAGTTAATTCAAGGATTAAATAAGCCCAATGGATAGGAAATTGGTCTACGGTGCACTTGGCACCTCACAAGGAGGAATTAATCCCCATTGGAGCCAATGTTAATATCCTATAGTCATAGTAGTCATAAGTAAATTTTATCTTCCAAAATTTTTCAAATATATAAGGGTTTGGTTATGATCTTGTGGAAGATCAAGATTTAGATATTAGGTTGGAATAAATTTTCATTATTCATTGTAATATGTAAAAGTGTGTAAACGGTCATGAAAATGGTCATTGATGCCTTGATAGGTTTCGTTAGGTGGGTCTAAGGTCATGTTTCATCAAAAATATCATGAGTGAGTCATGTGTCATGTATTGTAATCACGGGCACAAATTTTTAGGGTCCCTTGGGTTAGTTAGAATGTCGAATCATTATCAATCATGACATCATCATCAATACAATGATTAGGAAGACAATGTTGCGCTTTTGCCAAGTGCTTCTCTTTCATTATTCAAGTTCAAATTGCAATCATCTCCCATCAAGTCTACCCTCAACCACCTTGGGAATTTAATTGCATGGTTTATCTTCAAAAAAACCTCACAGATCCTCATTTCTTCATCAAAATCTTGTTTTGTGGTGATTTAAGGTCGTTGCGCAAAGGAGGCAGGGGATCGTTGCACTCGCAAACAGGTGTTGTGTTTCTTTCAAGCCGATGGTTAAATAGTTTCTCCAGGTGAAAACACCTCTCTTATTCGAAGCTTTGGTCTTTGATGCCTATAAAATTGCATGCATATTCTTAGATAACACCTATAAACCCTGAAAAATCCTAAATTTCATGATCATTGTGTTTTCTGCATCACTGCAGTTTCTCTCATTTCCCTGCGCTTTCTCTCTGTGCTGCGTTTTTGTGTTTGTCCTTTCCAAAAAACCAAATTTTGGTATGCAAAATTCACATGAAAAGTTCACCATGTCATTCAACTAAATTGAAATTCCTTAACTAATCTTTGGGTTCCTAAAGGGTGATTGAGTTTGTTTTTCCCATGCACTACGCCTCTAGCATTGTGCCTGTCTTTTAAATTTCTACCACTAGGACCAAGCATACAGTAGTTGTTTTAGGGTTTTAAGGAGGTGATTTTTGTTAATTGATTTGTTTCATATAGTTTTATATTATCAATTGTCACTAAAACTTAATTTGGAGCTCCTTGTCATCATCGCTTTTTCACTTGTTGCACAAAATAAACCTCCATTGAGATTTCATTTTAGAAACCCTAGTGTATCCCTCTGATGCAAAAAACCATGTCAACTCCAAAGGGAAGGAAACATAAGGGAGGTGCCATTATCAGGTTTGAACCCCAAGACCTTACATTCATCAATGTAGACCAAAATATCATAATTGCATTTGAGCAAGTTAGATGTATCAGATTTTGTGAAAAAATTCGGGTTGTGCTGGAAGTGGTGTGTCATTTTAGTGTGTGTTATAGGTCAATTTGGGCATCATTCCCAATGAACTGGTTAACTGGGCATCATCTACAAGACCAATTTATAGGGTCTATCATCCCCTAACATTTCAATTGCTATATTCTCTAAGACAAAGAACAAGAAAAATCAATCAAGGACTTTCATCTGCAAAGGTTTCCAAGGTTTGAAGTTTATAATATATCATATGAGAGCTCACCAACGCTACCTCTAAAGGGACTAAGTGTGTTGCATATGCAAGGATCCCCATGCAAGGATGCTTTGCAAAGCACTTCCCGACATCTATGGGTGCGTTGGTCACATTGGGAGCAAAATTCTCATTGTTTACGAAATCTCCACTTGGCCAGTGCCTTCTAGAAGAGTTCACATGTGTCACAATTTGAATCCATGTGTCCATTTGACATCTTCAAGATTGGGAACATTTATTGCCTATTATTGGAAAATCATTGATTGTAAAACTACCTCAGCCTGTCTATAAATTGAGCACAGATCTTAGTGTTTGATAAGGAAGAATTTGTGTAGAGAAATGCAGGTGGATTTTTCATTGAGGAGATTGATTTGAGTGACAATTTGCTGGAGATATCTGCATTGTGATGCTGCTGGAGATGGTGACACTAAATTAGTCATTTTGTTGTAACCTCCCCTTCTATCATTAATAAAGAATACAACTTACTTTTCCCTATATGCATCTGTATTAGCTTTGATTTTCCATATTGCAAGATCTTAGTTGATGTATATGGTTTATGCTTTACTGATTTAGCAAAATAACTTGAATAGACATCTGTATTATTGCTATCTTCTGCTATTTAGTGTTCATTCTTGCAGGAAATATTTTGCACAGCCGGCTAGAACTTGAAGCTACAACGGAAGCGACAGAAGGAATCATTTGGAAGCACTTGGATTCCAAGTAAACATCTAATCCATTTTGTGTGTCTGTTCTTAGTTAGGAAAAGTAGTCGTATAGTATTTAACTTGTTGTTATAGATTAGCACCTGTCTAGGGAAGCATGTTTTATCCGTAATTCACAATTATGTCCAACAAATTGGTGACTCCGTTGGGGAGATTACTCTTTATCCTAGGTGTTTTAGCCTCTAATTTTCTCTGTTTATTTACCCAGTAGTTGTTACTCAGAAATATTAGGATTTTTAAGATCCAAATTTACAAAATAAGTGTGTTACACAGCTGTGTTTTTCCTTTGAAACTGCACCCAACGCACTCTTGGACAGGACACAGTGCTTTGCATAGCACTGTCTCCCTTTTAGGCCTGTGTTGCAAAGCACTGTCTCTCTTTAGAGACTGCGTTGTCTCCTGAAGCCATCCAAATTCCCTTGAATTTGTCTTTGCAGTTTTTTTTAGTATGTTTGCTGATGTGTTTTTAAAAGCTTGAGCCTCATATTGACCAGTGAATTCATCTACCGCTTCCTCCTTTGAAAGAAAATTTGTTCAATGTTTGTTTAAAGAATTTTTCTTTATCATTGGAAAGTTAATTTCAAAGTGTTTTTATTGTCACATTAGATCCATTTTCTTTTGAAAGAGGAAATTGTCGTAAAATCTTCATTTCCTGATAGGAGAAATTGTTGTTTCATTCCTCATTTTTCCTTCAAAAGAGAAATTATTGTTTGCATTCCTCATTTATCAAAAGTAAAAGGCATTTGATTTTGTTGATTTAGTGCACTTGGTTTCTTTTCTGCATTCATAACATTAAAGGAACTGAAAAGAAAAAATTGCATTTGCATGTAGTGGTTTTTGTGTTTTGCAAAAATGAACAATTTGGAAATATGCATTTAGTTTGTGTTCTTTGATTTGTTTTCTCGCAAATTTTTTGCTCTTTCCCTCTAGTAGCTAGGATTTTCATTGAAAAACTAAAAGTGAAAGATTTCTTATCATTCTTAGTTTCATTTTAGGAATTTTCAAATACATCATCGCGGTGAACCTTTGAAAGGAAAATTGTTAAGCAAGATCAACATAAAATTAATCTCAAATTACCTAACAAAGCATTGGAACCATAAAGATAACATTTAGAAGGTCTAGGCTAGAGACGTGTTCTGGCATCGTAAAACATAGCAGTTGTCGTTAGTTTGCGATACATTTTGAGTGTGATACCTCACTCCATGTATGTAATTATATCATATCTCGTCCATGTACTTTTAGGTATATTGGGCGGTGTTACAGTACGATAAGTATAAAGGGGTGCTCTCACTATGCGGTTTCGCATCAGAAACGCTAATACGGACTTGGGCCTCCACGTACCTTCGGGTATATTTGGGAGCACAAATTTTAGGTGCTATCCATCCATAGTGAACCGATTTGGCCACCTTGTAAATTGTGATACACCAAACACAACATTCGGGGAGATTTCTTGCCCGTATTTCTTGGTTCGCCTGGAGGTATTTTGCAGTTCACAGTTTCTTGGTAAACCATTTTGCCTAGCATTACCCTTTTTTTTTGTTTTTTTTTTTGTTTTGGTTAAAATAAATCAGTAATCATGGAAGAAAAAAATGCTTTCACCCATCATTCGCATAGACTAGCGTTAAAACCACCTTTACCACTAGAAGTTACTTCTGGTAGGCGAAGGCAATCACGATCTGCCGAATCATGTACAATTCATACCTCTGGTGAAACATCATCGTTCAATAAACCAGAGTTAACTCAAGTTGTTTCTACACATCCCAGTTCATCTACTGTTGTCGAAACGGAGTCTTCACAACTACCCGTGCTCACAATCCATCCAATTAGTGAGACCATACCTCCTGGACCTGACGTTGTTCAACCAGAAATTGATCCAGATCATATCTCTTCTTTGCCAGAACATCTGAATCTTGAAGTCGTACAATCGGAAGTTGTTCCTACCTTGGTCATCCCATAAAGTTCTATAGCTATTGAATCTCCCATATCACGCAGTCAACCACCTGAAATATACTTTGGGCCTGATGGTGAAATACCTCCCCCTGGTTTAATTGCGATTGAAGAAATCCCACAAGACGAGACACCTATAACTCCAACCCATTTTGGTGAGGACCTTTACCTGTATGAGTATTTTTCTCAATCGACACCCTCTGCTTTTGTTGATCCTGTTCCTTTTCAAACTCTCGTTGATTCAAAAGGGTATACATTTGGTCAAGTAACCATGAATGAACAAACATATTTGGTTGGGCCATCTATTCAAATTACGTCAGCTCCTGCCCTAGCTACCCGTCGATGTTGACAACTTCACTAGAATCACATTTTCATGGTGGCCCTTTGGTCCCATCAGGTTACAAATCATTATCTGGAATTTTCTCTGGTGCATCTTCAAATCCATGGACTTTACCAATGTCAACATCTAGTATTTTAACTGGTAATCCTATAGTAAGTACTGAATGACTTGATTCATTATACACATCTTCAGGGCAATATCAAGCTGGTCCTTCTGGGTCTATTCCTTCAAGTACCATATCAACTGGACTCCCAACATTTGGAGAGAAATATTTTCTGTCTTATTATCCTCCTCATGTTGGGGGGAAATCTTTTTTCACCCAATATGACAGTACTTTATCACTTTTAGGTCAACCTAATGTCGAAATGCACGTTTTTCAATGGCATCCCACTCTGCCTATCCAACCACAAACGGTTATACAATCGTATCAACGATTTCAACCTGTTACACCCGCATCATTACCACTTGTTAATACATCTTTACCCCTGTTACATAATCAAAATGTTGTACAACCTTATCAAGTGGGTCCTTGAACTCAATATCATCAAATTTTGGGTCCACAGACTCCAAATCCTTCGGTTAATTTACAACAACCTGCATCCAGAATCATTTATTCACAAGTTGGTTTACCATTTTATGGGATGTCACAACCGCAACCTGGTTATACCTATCAATCGAATCCAAGTTATCCTAATTTGGGTTATAACATTGGTGGACAAACCCCTTGGCAGCCATAGGTGTAAATTCCACAAACTTCATTTCGACAAGTATCATATCCATGTTTTGGTCAACAAAATCCTTAAGCGTTTTCTTTTCAAAACAACCCCTATCTCGGTTACCAACATCAGATTCCTTATGCTGGTGCTCAAAGGCCTGTTTCTCAAGAAATTCCATCTTACCCTGGCTATGCTCAACCTGACCTTAATCAACAATTACCCTTTGTTGCAACTTTAGAGTTACCAGATTTAAATCGGCTAACTAATGATCCAATTAACTATGCTCCTTGGTGGCCGATGATACCTCACAAATTACCCTCGGATATTCCTAAGTTCAATGGAAACCCTAGAGAAGATCCATCAACTCATGTCATGAGTTATCATTTATGGTGTTCATCAAACTCCTTGAATGATGATATTGTTCAACTACGTCTTTTCCAGCGTACGCTCACAGGTCCGGCTGCCAAATGGTACATTGAATTACCTACAACTTCTTTTGATAATTTCATAGCCCTAGCTACTATCGTTTTTCCTCATTTCTAGTTACCCATCAGATATGAAACTGGAACGGAACTCTTGACCAATTTCAAACAGACTAATGCTACTCACATCTCTGATCATATTCATGAGTGGCGTCGTCATCATCAAATGGTTAAGACCGTTGTTCCGGATCAGTTCCTTGCTGAATGGTTCATCAAGTCCTTGTTACCATATATAACTGAGGATGTGGCTAAGGGTGGCATTTTCACATAAGAGCAAGTCCTCGCTCGTGCACAATATTTAAACTTGATTTACACTTAGTCTGACACGCTCTATGAAAAAATTCCTAATGCGTTGAGATCTAATTTTAATGTTCCTCCTCAATTAAAAGACTCTCATGCCAAAGATGGCTTGATAGGCACTGCAAGCACACACCACATTACTACATCTGATCCTACTCCTGCTTCCGAAATTAATGCCGTGTCATTTGACAAAGGAAAAATTGACAAGCAACCCGTAAGCAAGAAAAAGAGGAAATCTACGAAAAAACAAACTTCTAACCTGCAGGAAAGATCATCTGATCAATCGTCTAGAACTAGGAAACCTTGTTATCCATGCATAATATGTAATGAGGAACATTTTGTTAGGGGTTTTCCTCACTGCGTTGAAGTCTCAAAAATCATCAAGACTTCCCATGCGTCAGCTATGTTGACAGACCCATTTCCAAATCCGGACACAAACATGGTTGCTACAGATCCAGCTCCTAGTTCCCAAGTGTTAATGTTATCTGTCACAAAACCTTCGAAAAATATTTTTGCGTCAACGCGTAATAAATATTATGGTATTCAGGCCACTGATCAACCTACTACATCAACAACAAATCCGTCTATGGAATCAGTACCACCTACTACTATTCCTGAATTGACAATTAAGCCACCAAAGGGAGTAATTCATAAATCGACATATAATACTTGAGCAAGAGTTGCACAAAATTATAATAAATTTGAAGGTTTGGCTCAATCCCCTTTAGCTATGTTTGCTCTTGAGGTATTACAAAATTGTCCCTCTGAAAAACATGCTTTATTGTCGGCTATTGGTGGAATTGATCTGACTAATTCTAATATTGTCGTCTTTAATCATAAGGGCTATGTGCCGCAACTACCGACAGAATTGGCATTCTCCATACAAGTAAATGTTCTCGATCACCTTGTTCATCGCACTATTATTGATGAGGGATAATCTACATGCATTATGTCTCTAAATTGTTGGAAGTCACTTGGCTCTCTGCGCTTATCACAATCATCAACGATGTTGAAGGCATTTGATGGACGTACATATAAACCTTGTGGTATTATTAATAACCTGCATGTTAAACTAGGGGGAAAAACAATGAATATTTATGTTGAGGTTGTTGACAGACCCCTTGACTATAATATTTTACTTGGAAGGCCATGGGTATATGCAATAACTGCAATTGTTTCTACATATTTTAGAATGATTTCCTTTCCACATAAAGGTACTATCAAAGTCATTAATCAGCTATACTTCTTTGCCTCTGCTTCGTAGGTAACTGGAAGCGTTCCGTTCGTTCACATACCCCAACTAGAAATTCAGAACATTTTTGTAGGACTCTTAAAGGATTCCAATTTAATGGGAACCTTTGCATTATCTCTGCCCACAACGTCGGAAGAAATTGCAAGTATAGAGACCTGCTACATGATCTCTTCCACTCTATCTGGCTTAAGGGAGAGTACGAGTGATTCTGAGATTTCTACGTTGGATGAGTTTCTGCCACCGAGCCCTATTGAGCTGGCATAGCAATCAATCTATCTGGCTTGGGCGGAAAATCTGAAATCAGCGTTGCCGAGTGTTTGGGTTGATTGTTCCTTACATTTTGGTACTCCATCTGATCCATTTTCCTCAATGTTTTTGACATATGAGAATATTTTGGAAGCCATGATGTCAGAAGGAGAACCATGGGAAGATTATCATCATCGTTCCCATCTTCCTGATTATGAGCAAAATAATCTTAGTGAACTATATCACCCATCCATAAAAAATTTCTTTTCGAATTCTTTACCCATTAATGCAATCGATTTCGAGCGAAATCTGTCAAATATTGAAGAAACCATTTCTATCGATATTTCTACAAAACCTGGCGTTGTAGAAAATATTCATGTCGGTGTATATTTTTCTCCATCAGAACTCGAATCATATCGCTCTCTCTTTCGTGAACTCCGTGATGTATTTGCTTGTTCTTATGAGGAAATGCCAGGCATCGATACTAGTATAGTTGAACACACTATTAATATGTATCCTGATGTCGAACTGGTGTGTCAATGGCTTTGTCCTGTTCATCCGAAGAAAGCCGTTGCCATCAAAGCAGAAGTTGAATTTTTTTTGCGTGCTGGTTTCATATACCCTATTCCGCTAACTAAGTGGGTTTCCAATATCGTTCCTGTCATGAAAAAACAAAGCACCATTAGAGTGTGCGTCGATTATCGGGATGTCAATCTTGATTGTCCAAAAGACAACTATCCTACTCCCTTTATCGACGAGATTATTGACGATTGTGCTGGATGTGAAATATTTTCCTTCATGGATGGATTTTCCGGCTACAATCAAATCAATATCCACCCAGATGATCAACATAAGACAACATTCATCTGTCCCTGGGACACATTTGCTTATAGGAAACTACCGTTTGGTTTAAAGAACACTGGGGCAAATTTTCAAAGAGAAATGGATTATGCTTTCAATGACATCAAGCACATTGTTCAACCATATCTAGATGATTTACCAACGCATTCACGAAATCAGACTAATCACCCGATCCATTTGAGAGCCATTTTCTTACGCTGCCAACACTAAAAAATACGCCTCAATCCACATAAATGTGTGTTTTGTGTTGGTTTTTGCCGTTTGCTTAGATTCATAGTCTCAAAAGAAGGAATTCAAATCGACCCATTGAAGGTTCAGGCCATTCTTGATTTTCCTACGTTGTCAAACTTACTTCAAATACATAAACTTCAAGGAAAGGCTAACTTCCTAAGAAGGTTCATTCCAAACTACGCCGAAATGGCTAAAGGATTTACTCAAATATTGAAAAAGGGGGTTCCCTTCCATTGGGACCAAGTTGCGCAAGCTTCTTTTGATGCTGTCAAGGAAAATCTTGTCCGAGCGTCATTAATGTATCCCCCTAATTATCAAAATGATTATTTCCTATATATCGCCGTGGCTGAAATGAATATTGCTATGGTATTAGTCCAAGTAGAAAATGGAATTGAACATCCAATATATTATTTGAGTCATAATCTCAATGATATGGAAGTTAAGTATTCATAAGTAGAAAATATTGCCTTGGCAGCTGTTCAAGCTGTCCAAATATTTCGCCATTATATCCTGCTCCGAAAAACTACTATAGTTTCAGATTGCAACCCCATGACTTATATCTTATCACATAAATTGTTGGGGGGAAAATATTCAAAATGGATTGTCATTTTGCAGGAATTTGACTTGGAATTCATCAAATCTAAGTCAAAGAAGTCTTTAGTTCTGGCTGAGCTTCTCTGTGACCTTCCCTCTGATAGTACTACAACTACGTCGGAACCATCAATTCTTGACGAATCTCTGTTTCTGATCTGATCATTTGATCCTTTCTATGGGGATTTCATCATTTATCTCCAAACCCAAAATTTTCGACCTGATACCTCTCGCATTTAACAATGATGTATTCGATACCAAGCCAAATATTATTTGATCGTCGGCGATACACTTTATCATCGTGGTGTCGATACCATTTTAAGGAGGTGCCTCACTCATGAGGAGGTCGAAAAAGTGTTAAATGATTATCATACTGGGGCTTGTGGTGGAAATTTATCTGGTTATGCTACCGCGTAGAAGATACTCCGCGCTGATTACTTTTGGCCTAGTATTTTTCAAGATTGCATCCTCGCGGTTAGAGGTTGTCATGCATGCCAGATTTTTGATTGTAAAATCCGCAAACCACCAGCGCCAATGCATCCTGTTGTCTCCGTGGGACCATTTTCGAAATGGGGTATTGACTTCATGTCCTGTAACCCTCGTTCGTCTGGGGGGGCACGGTTATATTATTGTCACAGTCGACTATTTTACCAAATGGGCCGAAGCGATGCCTACATTCAACAACACCGGACAGACAACTGCATTGTTTTTCTTTAATCATGTTATCGCACATTTTGGGCTCCCACAGGCTATAGTTACATATCATGAAACCATTTTCACAATCACATGATGGCTGAATTGACTGCCAAGTTAGGATTGTCACATGATAATTTTACTCCTTATTATCCACAATCAAATGGACAAGTTGAGGCTATCAACAAAATTCTTAAATGTATGCTTCAACGAATGATAGGAGTTCGTAAAAGAAACTGGAATTTGATCCTGTACTCCTCCTTGTGGGCATATCGAACCTCGGTGAGAAATGCAACTGGCTTTACTCCTTTTAGGTTGGTGTATGGTCTACAAGCTATCTTACCAATCCAATGTGAAATATCGTCGTTAAAACTTGCGATTGACTTGTTACCAGACACCTCAGAAGAAGAAACATGTCTCCTTAACCTCATCCATCTTGATGAAACGTGTCGTGAAGCCCAATGATCTAAAAATGGATTTTACTTGAAAAGGGTGCAAGGTATCCATTTTCATTTATGTAAATGAGTGCAAATACTCCAAATTTTAAATCTGAAAATGTGAGAACTTCTTATTTCTAATATAGAGATAGACTGTAGTGGCATATACCGGATATGTCACCTTTCAAGGAAAGGATGAATCTAGAAGCTACCTGGCGCTCTTACAGACTCTGCCTAAAGAAATGATAGAAGTAAACACTCAGACTTAATTAAAATGACCTTACTCAAACTTGACATTATGCGGAATTTTTTCTTGGAAGAGGTGTATGTCTTTTCTTCTATTTATGTGTTTTAAGTTTATTTCTTTTTGCTAAAAATTAACATGTATATCAACAACATAATTCAGCCATAGAATAACAAAACAAAACAGCAATATAATATAGGATTTCACCCCAACTCTTGGGCTACATCTCCTTTGAGCTTCGTCAACATGACTAGACTCTTTGGGATTAAGGTAATTCAATTATTTTACAAGCTCCAAAATTAACCACAATGAATATGAAAATGATTCAAAGGGCTGAGAATACCATTTTAAATCCCTTTAATGGTTGTCCAATTCCTGCAAACAACTTTAGGCTTCCATGGACACACATCCTTCTGTCGGTGCACTACGCTTCTCTGAGCTTCTAAATGGCACAAAATCCCTCAGAATTCTATTTATGTCCCTGATACCACTACTTCTGCATCCAATAATGATCATACATCAAATATCAACTGATAAATTGCTTACATTAAGCACAACATCCCCAAAAATGGCTCTCCTCCACGGTTTGCCCAGGGCTGCCCACGAATTCATATCAACTTCTCGAGCTGTATAACTACTAAAAATGATCTGAAACCACTTCCATTGGTTCCAGAATGAATGAAATAGTCAAGATAGAGTTTTTTTTCATCAAAAACGGCCTCCGGCTGCTCCGGTTTCGCCTACACACTCTATTTGGAAAATGGCCTCTAGAACTTAAATGAAGATTTTTGGCTATCTAAAATTTTTAATAGGCTATGAAAACCATCTAAACAGATTCAGAAGGCATGAAATAGCGAATAATTCCTATTCATTTACTTTAAACAAAGAAACACAGTCCAATACACAGCCTTCTCCTTCCAGGCCCTGATGGCTCCTTCATTTTCTTCGATGCTTAAACCTCTGAAGATCACCTCTATTAGATTTCAGGCCTGCTCCATTGAGTCCAGAAGGTCAAAGAGACCAAAAATAAAATAAAAAAAATTCACTCCAAAAGGATCTCCCATGTGAAAGATATGGCCCAAACAGTATTTTACCCAATGTTAGGCAAAAATCCCACAAAAGGTGGGCCAAATTTAGTTAACTGCAGTTAAATGTGGAGGCATCTCCTGATTTGGCGGCGCGCTGCCAAAATTGGTGGAAATGCTAACTGCTAGCATTTAATGTTTGAAGACGTGGCCACATGTGAACTTATCCACAGCATTTAATGTCTGAAATTTAAGTTAAACATGGCAACAATTTTGGTGTTCACATGTGAAGCTCCGCCGAGACCGCTGGTTTATCAATAATTCAACGGTTTGTTTTATAACCGTTGTGTAACTCCGCTCCATTAAAAACAAACCCACGTGGCTTTGACCATAACATAGCCACTTTATGAACCATTTAACATGTAACACCACGTGAACCTTCAACCATACGTATCATTTCACATTTAAACTTTGAACATATGGGTTTTGAAATATAATTCATATTTCAAATTTTTATTAATATATGTGTGGTATAATAGTTTAATTTTAATAAGGATTAATTTTTTTTTTTTAAATAAATTAATTAAAACATATATTAAATAATATGATATATGATTAATTAAAACCATATAAAATATTAATAAATATATAATTTAATTAATTAATTAAAACTTAATAAAAATAAAAAATTCCCGAACACAAAATTAAAAAAATTCCCTTTCAAAATTGAAGGTTATTGGGTGATTTCAAAGTGCAACAACTTCTTCATATGGTAATGGATTTGAGTACCATTCACGGCATTGGGATTGTATCGCCGAGGCCTATTCGGTTGCTTAGGTTCCAAGTCAATTTGAGCACTTTCATTTTTGAGCTTTTTTTTTCCAAGCTCAGATTTGAGCTCCTGATCACACCTCCCAAATGAGAGGCTTTTGGTCCCCAAAAGCTTACTGAAATAAAGAACTGAACTGCAGTACATCAAATGAGAGAATAAAAATCTTCTTCTCTTCATCCCTTCAAACACTTTTTCCTTGCAAAGCAAGTGAAATTGAACCACAAATGGAAAGAAATCGACATTTCCTTTCCTGAATGCACTTGTCCAAAACTGTCCACAACTGACCTTCTTGAACTCACACAGAAATTTCTAGCGAGAAATTTACAGAATGAAACTTTACAATGCTACCTTGAGCAATGATCTAAGGTGGCTCAAAACAAACAAGATATTACAGCATAAAATACATGCATACATCCGAAATTTGCATATGTACAAAAGGAGTACCTCTTACTGTGTCAAGAAGTCCATCCACTTCTCACCTAGCCACTTCCATGGTGATTTTTGCTACTCCAACTTTTCCTCATGTGAAACTTCCCTTTCCACATCAATAATGGAATCCATGATTCCACCTTCGCGAATTGTTACACAGTAATTTGTCACCGTCCCTACCATTCCCCGTCCCGCACAATATATTTTTGTCCTCTTGTTGCATGTGCGTGGGACAACGACTTGGATGCAAATTCCAACCTTCTGGACTCAATGGAGTAGGTCTGAAATCTAACAGAGGTCATCTTCAGAGGTTTAAGCATCGAAGAAGAAGAAGGAGCCATTAGGGCCTGGAAGGAGAAGGTTGTGTATTGGACTGTGTTTCTCTGTTTAAGGTAAATGAATAGGCATTCTTAGCTATTTCATGCCTTTTGAATCTGTTTAGATGGTTTTCAGAGCCTGTTAAGAACTTTAGAAAGCCGAAAAGCTTCATTTAAGTTCTAGAGGCCATTTTCTAATTGAAATTGGCAAACTTCAAAGCTGAAAAAATTTCTCATATGGCGTCGGATTTGAGTACCGTTCGCGGCGTTGGGATCAAAATTTTCCAGTTAACTAAATTTGGCCCACAATTAGTGGGATTTTTTATAAAGTCAAATTGGCCATTTTTTAATTGAAATTGGCAAACTTCAAAGCTGAATAACTTTCTCATACGACATCGGTTTTCAGTGTCGTTCACGGCTACAGGATCATTTTTCCGAGCTCTTTCCAGTCGTTCTAGTTTGGACCAATTCTGATCAACTTAATTTTTGAGCATTTTTCCACAAAGGACTTGATCTCCTGATCACACCTCCCAAATGGGAAGCTTTTGGACCCCAAAATCTCTCTGATTACTGAAATTGATGATGTGGAGACTCATTCTCCACTCTTCCACCCTTGAATAATTGAAATCTACCCGATTTCATCAAATGGAGCTTTTGAGAAAATGATAAACTGTCTCTGGAATCAACTGATCGACCCTTGCTAAGATTGACGGAGTCATGATGCAAATTATTAAAATTTGCAGAGCAACAATTGTAAACTGCAGAAAACAAAATTTTTCTACACTGATCAAACTTCCCAGAAGACTTAAAATAACTTTCACCTTGCAAACTGTTCCCATGGCGAATTCTACCATTCTGAAACCAACTTTTTCCCAATGAGATTTATATAGTGATCAAAACTCATTAGTTTCACTTCAAACCACATTACTTCCATTACAGAATAATTGAACTTGCTTATTCACACATAAAATTTGTTTAATGAATACTTTGCAAACATAAACAAATACTTTCATTGACAGATCGATTTAGTGTTTACCTTATATTTCTTTAGGCAGAGCCAGTAAGAGGGCTAGAAGCTTCTGGTTTCATCCTTTCTAGTAATGGTGAAATAACCAGTAAAAGCCCCTACTGTCTATCTCTGTATAAGAAATATTTTGTTCACACATTTCAGATTAGATTGGTATCAGAGAGCTAGGTTTAGCTTAAGAGTTTGTGAAATTTGTGCAAGAAGATTGTGTTATTATGCAAAATTTTATGCTTACTAGGCTGAAATTGAAAAGAGGGGAAGGTCAATTGGTTAGAGAACAAGATAATCCTCAACCAAGGAGGGCTAGGGTGCCATTATCTCCACCTTCCATTTCATCCTCATTAGCCTTAGAATCAGCCACAAACATGTCTTCTAGAGAAGGAGAAGTACATGAGGAAATGGATCCCAAGGAAGAAGAAAGAGTCTTTAGAAAAGATTTCTTGGACATGACTGAGATGGTTAGGATCCTATACCAGGAGAGAAATGATAGGATTGATGGAGAAGGGTCTAGAAACCAAAGAGAAGAAGGAGATTCTTCAGGAGGGAAGAAAGACAAGGATGAGTCTAAGAAAGGGAATGGAGGAAATGGTGATCCTTCATCTCCATCTTCATCCTCTTCCTCCACATCATCCTCTTCAACTTCTATTAATCAGTCACACAAAACAAAAGCATCTCTTAGAAATCCTTTGTTAAAGCTTGATGTGAAGTTTGAGTTGTCGATGTTTAATGGTGATGTGAATGCAGAGAAATTGGATAACTGGATTAGACAGCTGGAAGTCTATCTAAGAATTCAGAATTTGCATGATGATGACACAAAAATCCAATTAGCCTCTTTGAAAATGGATGGAGCAGCTTTGGTTTGGTGGGAAGCCAAAACCAGGGAGGAAATTAAAAAGCATGGTAAGATAACTCTAACTTGGAATGAGTTTATTACTGCTATTAAGAAACATTTTTATCCTCTTTCTCATATTCAGAAAAAAATTATGAATTGGCAAAATTTTAGGCAACTTAAGGGTCAAAATATGCAAGATTATACCCAAGAGTTTAGAAGGAGAGAACTTCTACTTGGAGTAGACTTACAAAGTCAAGACACCTTGTTGAAATACATAAGAGGTTTGCACAATTACCTTCAACATACTATTCTAATGTTCAATGCTACCAGATTAGATGAAGTCTGTGTCCAGGCTACACATTTAGAAGCTAGAGGAAAGAATACTTTTGATGAGGATAATAATTTCAAAAACAAAGGAAAGTAGAGAGTTGAAAATTCAAGAAAAGAAAAAGGAAAGTTCTTTTGCAAGAACTGTTCAAAGACAAGTCGTGATGAAGATCATTGTTGGAAGCTTCATCCTGAACTGAAACCAGAAAAAATCGACTATTCATTCACCTCAAATGGATGAGTATAGTCCAATACAGCTGATCTTTCACCAAGCCCTGGTGGCTCCACAAGAAAATTCATTGATAAAATCATTGACAGAGTGCCCTGATGGCTCTGCAACCTATCCCAACAGCTCCAGAATGCTTCAATACCCCCAAAGCAAAAAAAAAATTCGCTTCAAAAGGACTTCCCTAGCCAAAGTTATGACCAGTACAAGTTTTTGTCCAGTTACCCCTTGAAAAGCTCCACTAAATGTGGAGAACTACCAGATAACCCCAAAAAAGATGGAGACGGGCGCTAAAATTGGGCGGACCGCCAAATAGACCGCCGAAATGGGGGGCTTAACGTGCAGCTCCACATGAACGCACCGAATGGAAGTGGTTGATGGACTAATAGTTTAACATGGCGTTGGTTAAGGTTTAAACCACGTATTACAATTAAATTCCACACCGTTCGTTGGGCTTGGTGACCATACCCTCCACTTTGCGCTCCAATGAAATATGCCGTTGGTCTTGAGCCACAAGTTCTATGGTCGAGGGGCTGGCCCGTGAGGGCTAGCCCCTTTACGACCTCGCCAAAACAAACATTAAGGTTTAAATAGAACTTTCAACCCATGCTTTAATAAGAACCACCATGGCCCAACGGTTAGGCCGCTCCGTTGGCACCGCCCCGACCCGGGGTCGAACCCTGCCGAAAACATATAAAATTTTTAACACCAATTCATTTGGATCTTGGGGCCACGTGGCGGCCTCCGGGCTGGCCACGTGGCGCCCTTTCATTGGTTGCCTTCGAAATATTCTGCAAAATATTTTGTGGAATATTCCCAGAATATTCTGTGGAATATTTTTTTTTTAATAATTTTTTTTTTATAAAGTCAAATTGGCCATTTTTTTTTACTGAAATTGGCAAACTTCAAAGTTGAATAACTTTCTCATACAACGTCGGTTTTTAGTGCCGTTCACGTCTACAGGATCGTTTTTCTGAGCTCTTTCCAGTCAATCTGGTTTGGACCAATTCTGAGCAACTAAATTTTTGAGCATTTTTCCACAAAGGACTTGAATCTGATCTGAAATTGTGTGAACAAAATATTTCTTATACAGAGATAGATAGTAGGGGCTTTTACTGGTTATTTCACCTTTACTAGAAAGGATGAAACCAGAAGCTTCTGGCCCTCTTACTGGCTCTGCCTAAATAAATATAAGGTAAACACTAAATCGATCTGGCAATGAAAGTATTTGTTTATATTTGCAAAGTATTCATTAACCAAATTTTATGTGTGAATAAGCAAGTAAAGGTATTCTGCAATGGAAGTAATGTGGTTTGAAGTGAAACAAAGGAGTTTTGATGACTGTATAAGTATCATTGGGAAAAGTGGACTTATTAAAAATTACTGTTTAATGTAGTAAAATCTGAAATATAGTAGCAAAAATGCACATCATAATAGTAAGCATTTGTTTAAGCAGTTCACCCCTCTCTTGGGCTACCTCTGCTGGGTCCAAAAGCCTCCAAATAGGCTTTTCCCTCTTTCATTAATGCTCAAAATAAGTATTACACTGTGAAGAAATCCTCAAACGGCTAAAATAGCTGCAAATTCATAAACAGAGGACTGAAAACAGTAAAAATTGACTATTCATTCACCTCAAATGGATGAGTATAGTCCAATACAGCTGATCTTTCACCAAGCCCTCGTGGCTCCACTAGAAAATTCGCTGATAAAATCACTGACAGAGTGCCCTGATGGCTTTGCAACCTATCCTAATAGCTCCAGAATGCTTCAATACCCCCAAATAAAAAAAAAAATTGCTTCAAAAGGCCTTTCCTAGCCAAAGTTATGACTAACTGAAGTTTGTCCAGTGTCACCTTGAAAAACTCCACTAAATGTGGAAGACTGATAGTTAGGGCCGCTAAATAAGGAGCGGCCACCAAATTAGGCGGAGTCCGCCATTTCCACCGCCAGTTCGTTGAGGGCTAAAGGGATAAGGGTCATGGGTCATATGACTGCACCCTTCGGAATTGGGTTTAAAACTTTGAGTTATGGCGGAGTTTATTAAATTCGCAACCATATGATAAAACCGTGTATTAAATGGAACTCCACTCCTCTCGCCGGTCCTCGTGACCATGACCCGACTCCTGCATGCCGATGAAGTTTACCGTGGGTTTCGAGTAGTTGGTTACATGCAGAGGGGTCTGGCCCTTAGGGGTTGGCCCCCTTTAGCGCCCCGCCCAAACCAACAGTCAAGTTTAAATATAAGTGGGCGCCGATGCATATTAAGAACCACAGTCGTGACCCAACGGTTGGGCCGTCTGACTTTGTCTAACCCGACTCGGGGTCGAATCCTGTCGTGTCAAACAAATTTTTGAAACGAAAATTTTCATTCCAACTTGGGGCCACGTGGTAGCCTCCGAGCTGGCCACGTGGCGCCCTGTGATTGGCCACTTGCGGAATATTCTGCAGAATATTCTATGGAATATTCCACGCCTCCGAGCTGGCCATGTGGCGCCCTGTGATTGGCCGCCTGTGGAATGTTCCACAGAAAAAAGATGAAAAGCTTCATTAAAAATATTTTCGGCTGAAGAGAAGAGGATATTTATTCTCTCATTTGTTGTACTACAGTTCAGTTCTTCATTTCAGTAAGCTTTTGGGGACCAAAAGCCTCTCATTTGGGAGGTGTGATCAGAGCTCAAATCTGAGCTTGGAAAAAAAAGCTCAAAAATGAAAGTGCTCAAATTGACTTGGAACCTGAGCGACCGGATAGGCCTCGGCGATACGATCCCAACGCAGTGAACGGTACTAAAATCCATTACCATATGAAGAAGTTGTTGCACTTTGAAATTGCCCAATAACCTTCAATTTTGAAAGGGAATTTTTTTAATTTTGTGTTGGGAAATTTTTTATTTTTATTAAGGTTTAATTAATTAATTAAATAATATATTTATTAATATTTTATATGGTTTTAATTAATCACATATCATATTATTTAATATATGTTTTAATTAATTTATTTAAAAAAATATTAAACCTTATTAAAATTAAACTATTATACCACACATATATTAATAAAAATTTGAAATATGAATTATATTTCAAAACCCATATGTTCAAAGTTTAAATGTGAAATGATATGTATGGTTAAAAGGTTTACATGGCAATGAGGTTTAAGATCACGTGCAAAAATCGTTTATGGTTTGGAGCGGAGGTTGAAGGGAATCTGAATTTGAATTCAGATGTGTTCGGATGCCCCTGCATCAGACTCACGAGGCACAAAAAAATTTATGACCTCCTGGTCATATGGCTTCTACCGCTGTCAGCGATTCTTCTGTGGAACTGCTCCTTGTGATCTTCCTGTAGGAACATCTCGAACAATTCTGCCCACATCCTTTGTGGAATTGTCCGCTGTGAGCTGCAACAAAACCTCTGCAATAGCAGTCCTCCCTGCTACCAGATACCTCACCAAGCTTCCCTCTCTGAGCTTAGTCTTTTGGCATCTCTGGTTCTCTCCTCTCGAACCAATTGAGCACTCCTGCTCTAGGTTGCTGCATCTGCTCACCTTCTTCATGCTGCTACCTTCACAAAACACAAAAAAATCACAAGCTTCACAAAACTTCATAAAACTATACCTCTTCTTCTTTGTCTGCAAACTCCTTTCTACGCACGCAAAACTTATTTCCGCAGGAAATCTTTTCCCGCTCTGATACCACTTGATGATAAGTGAATCTGCCTTGTGGTAGATTCACTTATCATCAAGGGAGAGGCCGATTCCGGGAATCGCCCTCCCACAGCAAGAGGCCGATTCCGGGAATCGCCCTCAGGCTGATTCTGGGAATCGCCCTCGGGCCGATTCCGGGAATCGCCCTCCCGCGGTGGGAGGCCGATTCTGGGAATCGCCCTCCCACCGCGGGAGGCCGATTCCCGACCCGCCTTCCGGCTATCTCCTTAATCAATCCCTTGTCAGTAGGGAGGCGATTCCCGAATCGCCTCAAGGCGATTCTCGAATCGGCTCGTGGGACGGCGTATTCTCAATCGGCCTCCCGCCTAGCCGCCGTCCGTCACTCCCGCGGGATACCATCGAAGGCCGCCTACCACAATCAAAAATCTTTTTTATTTTTAATTTTTTTAATTTTTAATATATATATTTTTTTAATCGATTTTTTATTTTTATTTTTTTATTTAATTCAAAAAAATTTAATTTTTTTTTTCTAAATTTTGTTAATAGTTTTTATTAAATTTTGTATTTTTCTTTTTTATTTAATTGATTTTTTTTTAATTTTTTCATATTTTTCTTTTATTATTAAATTTTATGTTTAGTTTTTTTCATTTAATTTTTTAAAATTTAGTAAATTTAGTATTTTTATTTATTTATTTATTTGAATTTAATATTTTTTTTGAATTTTTTATTTTTTTATCATCATTTTTTTAATTATATAAAATTTTTGTATTTTTTTTATTTCATTTGAAATTGTGTATTTAAAATTAGATTTCTTTTAAAGTTAAACTTAATATTTTCAAATTAATTTGTTTTTTATTTTATTTTTTATTTAATATATTTTATTTAATTTATTTTTTTCAATTTTTCAATTTTAATTGATTTTTAAAATTTTTTAACTTTTTATTTTAACAATGTTTTTTTTTTCCTTTATATTTAAAATTTAATTTTTATTTCAAAATTTATTTGTTTATTCATTTATTTATTAAAATTTAATATTTTTTTTTTTAATTTAATTTGTTATTTTAATATTAACATTTTTTTTTAATTTAATAAAATCTAATATATATATTTTTAATTTAAGTTCATATATATATTTTATTTTTTATAATTTAAATTTAATATATTTTTTAAAATCTATTTGTTTTTTTAATATATATTTCTTTAAATTTAATATTTTTATTGTATTTTTTTTTTTTTTTAATTAATTTTTCATTTTTTTACTTTTAATTTCAATAATGTTTTTTTTTTTAATTTTTATTTTAAAGTTTTAAATTTATTAAAATTTAATATATTTCTTTAAATTTAATTTTTTATTTTAAAATTTAATTTTTTATTTTTTTTAATTTAATAAACATTTTCTTTTTCTTTTTTAAATTTAATTTCTATATTTTATTTTTTATAATTTCTTTCTTTTTTTAACTTGTTTTTCTTTTTAATTTAATATTTTTATTTTGTTTTTATTTTTATTTTTTTATTTCTATATATTTTGAAATTTTAATCTTTAATTTTTTTTAATTTTTAATTTTTAATTTTTTTTCTTAAATTTTAGGTTTTTTTTTTAATGTTTGAATTAAAAATTTTATTTTGTTTTTATTTTTATTTTTTTATTCCTATATATTTTTAAATTTTAAGCTTTAAAATGTTTTTATTTTTTAAATTTATTTTTTTCTTAAATTTTAGGTTTTTTTTTAATGTTTGAATTTTAAAAATTAAAAAAATGTTATTTCTATTTTTAAAAATGTCAAAAATATGACAATTTTTTTTTTGTTATTCCAGCATCAACTGGTTTTGTTTTGAGGGTGTTTTTTCAATCCCTTTTTTCAAGAAACAATTTTGTTTTTAGCATAATTTTATAAAATGTTGAAATTTGACCTTCAAAAAAAACCAAGTGCGTTCTGGAATACACTTTTTTTGTTTTTGGGGTGTTTTTTCATGTGTTTTGAGTCTTTTTGGGCTAGAGTTCCCGTTTTGAGGTCAGGTTACTCACTTCATTCCGTAATGTTGTTATTGGATCGTGTTTCTCTATTTAAGGTAAATGAATAGGCATTCTTAGCTATTTAATGCCTTTTGAATCTGTTTAGATGGTTTTTAGAGCCTGTTAAGAACTTTAGAAAGCCGAAAAGCTTCATTTAAGTTCTAGAGGCCATTTTCCAAACAGAGTGTATAGGCGAAACCGGAGCAGCCAGAGGCCGTTTTTGATGAAAAAAAACTCTATCTTGACTATTTCAGTCATTCTGGAACCAATGGAAGTGGTTTCGTATCATTTTATACTTTGCCACTTTGAGAAGTTGATATGAAGTCGTGCGCCCGGGCAAACCGGTGGAGGAGAGCAATATTTGTGACAAGTAAATAATGTGAAGCAATTTATCGCCTGATATTTCTGAATTCTCAGATCATTATTGGATGCAAACAAAGAGGTGGTATCAAGGACAACAGAAATATGAGGGAGTTTGTGCTATTTAGAAGCTCGCAGAAGCTTAGCACCGACATAAGGATGTGTGTCCATGGGCTTCAAAGTTTTTCGTTACAGAATTGGACAACTATTGAAGGGATTTAAAATGGTATTTCGCCCTTTGAATCATTTTTCGTATTCATTGTATATGTTGGGGAGTTTGTAAAATAATTTAAGTACCTTAATCTCAAAGAGTTCAGTCATGTCGACGAAGTCAAAGGAGATGTAGCCCAAGAGTTGGGGTGAACTCCTATATTATATTGCTGTTGTGTTTTGTTATTCTATGGCTGAATTATGTTCCTGATATACATGTTAAGCTTCAGAAAAAACAAATAAACTTAAAACACATAAACAGAAGAAAATACATACACCTCTTCCAATCAAAAATTCTGCATAATGTCAAGTTTGAGTAAGGTCATTTTAATTAAGTCTGAGTGTTTAATTATATTATTTCTTTAGGCAGAGTCTATAAGAGGGCCAGGTAGCTTCTGTATTCATCCTTTCTTTGAATGGTGACATATCCGATAAATGCCCCTACAGTCTATCTCTGTATTAGAAATAAGAAGTTCTCACATTTTCAGATTTAAAATTTGGAGTATTTGCACTCATTTACATAAATGAAAATGGATACCTTGCACCCTTTTCAAGTACAATCCATTTTCACAGCCCATTCCGCAGGCGGCCAATAGAATATTTATTAAATCCATTTTCACTTCTTCGATGCTTAAATTTCACAAAATCTTAAGCAAAACCTAGCTCTCTGATACCAATCTAATCTGAAATGTGTGAACAAAATATTTCTTATACAGAGATAGACAGCAGGGGCTTTTATTGGTTATTTCACCTTTACTAGAAAGGATGAAACCAGAAGCTTCTGGCCCTCTTACTGGCTCTGCCTAAAGAAATATAAGGTAAACACTAAATCGATCTTTCAATGAAAGTATTTGTTTATGTTTGCAAAGTATTCATTAACCAAATTTTATGTGTGAATAAGCAAGTTCAAGTATTCTACAATGGAAGTAATGTGGTTTGAAGTGAAACTAATGAGTTTTGAAAGATAATATTTACAAAACTCAAAATATTCTTTTAGTTTTGAAAGAGAAAATTTTGAGATTGAAGTGAAACATGTATCATACCACCTAATATATCATACCACATATATAAATATATTGGGTGGACCGCCAAATGGATCGGCGAAATGGGGGGTTCTGGGATCATATCAGATAGGCCTCGGTGATACGATCCCAACGCCGCGAACGGTACTTAAATCTGTTACCATATGAAGAAGTTGTTGCACTTTGAAATCGCCCAATAACCTTCAATTTTGAAAGGGAATTTTTTAAATTTTGTGTTGGGAAATTTTTTATTTTTATTAAGGTTTAATTAATTAATTAAATTATATATTCTCTTTCAAAACTCATTAAATAAAAATAAGAGAATAAAAATATTCTTTAAAAGCCGAAAAGCTTCATTAAAAATATTTTATATGATTGTTAAAAAAAAAATTCACTCCAAAAGGATCTCCCATGTGAAATATTGTTGCTAAATTGACTCTAGTTAACTAAAGTTGGCCCACAATTAGTGGGATTTTTGCTTAACATTGGGCAAAATACAGTTGGGAGCATATCTTTCACATGGGAGATCCTTTTGGAGTGATTTTTTTTTTGATTTTGGGTCTCTTCGACCTTCTGGACTCAATGGAGTAGTTCTTAAATCTAACAAAGGTCATATTTAGAGGTTTAAGCATCGAAGAAGAAGAAGGAGCCATAAGGGTCTGGAAGGAGAAGGTTGTGTATTGGACTGTGTTTCTCTGTTTAAGGTAAATGAATAGGCATTATTAGCTATTTAATGCCTTTTGAATCTGTTTAGATGGTTTTCAGAGCCTGTTAAGAAATTTAGAAAGCCGAAAAGCTTCATTTAAGTTCTAGAGGCCATTTTCCAAACAGTGTGTGTAGGCGAAACCGGAGCAGCCAGAGGCCGTTTTTGATGAAACAAAACTCTATCTTGACTATTTAAGTCATTATAGAACCAATGGAAGTAGTTTCAGATCATTTTGAGTACTTCTACAACTTGATAAGTTGATATGAAGTCGTGGGCAGCCCTGGGCAAACCGTGGAGGAGAGCCATTTTTGGGGATGTTGTGCTTAATGTAAGCAATTTATCAATTGATATTTGATGTATAATCATTATTGGATGCAACAGTAGTGGTATCAGAGACATAAATAGAAATATGAGGGATTTTGTGCCATTTAGAAGCTCAGAGAAGCTTAGTGCACCGAGAGAAAGATGTGTTTCCATGGAAGCCTAAAGCTGTTTGCAGGAAGTGGACAACCATTAAAGGGATTTAAAATGGTATTCTCAACCCTTTGAATCATTTTTGTATTCATTGTGGTTAAGTGTGGAGCTTGTAAAAGAATTTAAGTACCTTAATCCCAAAGAGTCTAGTCATGTTGACGAAGCTCAAAGGAGATGTAGACCAAGAGTTGGGGTGAACTCCTATATTATATTTCTGTTGTGTTTTTTTATTCTATGGCTGAATTATGTTGCTGATATACATGTTAAGTTTCAGAAAAAACAAATAAACTTAAAACACATAAACAGAAGAAAATACATACACCTCTTCCAAGCAAAAATTCTGCACAATGTCAAGTTTGAGTAAGGTCATTTTAATTAAGTCTGACTGTTTACTTCTATTATTTCTTTAGGCAGATTCTGTAAGAGGGCCATGTAGCTTCTGGATTCATCCTTTCTTTGAAAGGTGACATATCCGGTAAATGCCCCTACAGTCTATCTCTGTATTAGAAATAAGAAGTTCTCACATTTTCAGATTTAAAATTTGGAGTATTTGCACTCATTTACATAAATGAAAATGGCTACCTTGCACCCTTTTCAAGTAAAATCCATTTTCACATCCCATTCCGCAGGCGGCCAATAGAATATTTATTAAATCCATTTTCACTTCTTCGATGCTTAAATTTCACAAACTCTTAAGAAAAACCTAGCTCTTTGATACCAATCTGATCTAAAATGTGTGAACAAAATATTTCTTATACAGAGATAGATAGAAGGGGCTTTTACTGGTTATTTCACCTTTACTAGAAAGGATGAAACCAGAAGCTTCTGGCCCTCTTACTGGCTCTGCCTAAAGAAATATAAGGTAAACACTAAATTGATCTGTCAATGAAAGTATTTGTTTATGTTTGCAAAGTATTCATTAACCAAATTTTATGTGTGAATAAGCAAGTTCAAGTATTCTGCAATGGAAGTAATGTGGTTTGAAGTGAAACTAATGAGTTTTGAAAGAGAATATTTTCAAAACTCAAAATATTTTTTTAGTTTTGAAAGAGAATATTTTGAGTTTGAAGTGAAACATATATCATACCACCTAATATATCATACCACATATATAAATATATTGGGTGGACCACCAAATGGACCGCCGAAATGGGGGGCTCTGGGATCGTATCGGATAGGCCTCAGCGATACGATCCCAACGCCCCGAACGGTACTCAAATCCGTTACCATATGAAGAAGTTGTTGCACTTTGAAATCGCCCAATAACCTTCAATTTTGAAAGGGAATTTTTTAAATTTTGTGTTGGGAAATTTTTTATTTTTATTAAGGTTTAATTAATTAATTAAATTATATATTCTCTTTCAAAACTCATTAAATAAAAATAAGAGAATAAAAATATTATTTAAAAGCCGAAAAGCTTCATTAAAAATATTTTATATGATTGTTAAAAAAAAATTTCACTCCAAAAGGATCTCCCATGTGAAAGATTGTTGCTAAATTGACTCCAGTTAACTAAAGTTGGCCCACAATTAGTGGGATTTTTGCCTAACATTGGGCAAAATACAGTTGGGAGCATATCTTTCACATGGGAGATCATTTTGGAGTGAATTTTTTTTTGATTTTGGGTCTCTTAGACCTTCTAGACTCAATGGAGCAGGGCTGAAATCTAAAAAAGGTCATCTTCAGAGGTTTAAGCATCGAAGAAGAAGAAGGAGCCATAAGGGCCTGGAAGGAGAAGGTTGTGTATTGGACTGTGTTTCTCTGTTTAAGGTAAATGAATAGGAATTCTTAGCTATTTAATGCCTTTTGAATCTGTTTAGATGGTTTTCATACCCTGTTAAGAAATTTAGAAAGCCGAAAAGCTTCATTTAAGTTGTAGAGGCCATTTTCCAAACAGAGTGTATAGGCGAAACTGGAGTAGCCGGAGGCCGTTTTTGATGGAAAAAAACTCTATCTTGACTATTTCAGTCATTCTGGAACCAATGGAAGTGGTTTCAGATCATTTTGAGTACTTATACAGCTCTAGAATTTGATATGAAGTCGTGGGCAGCCCTGGGCAAACCATGGAGGAGAGCCATTTTTGGGGATGTTGTGCTTAATGTAAGCAATTTATCAGTTGATATTTGATGTATGATCATTATTGGATGCAGCAGTAGTGGTATCAGGGACAGAAATAGAAATATGAGGGAGTTTGTGCCATTTAGAAGCTCAGAGAAGCTTAGTGCACCGACAGAAGGATGTGTGTCCATGGAAGCCTAAAGCTGTTTGCAGGAATTGGATAGCCATTAAGGGATTTAAAATGGTATTCTCAGCCCTTTGAATCATTTTCATATTCATTGTGGTTAAGTGTAAAGCTTGTAAAATAATTTAAGTACCTTAATCCCAAATAGTCTAGTCATGTTGACGAATCTCAAAGGAGATGTAGCCCAAGAGTTGGGGTGAACTCCTATATTATATTTCTGTTGTGTTTTTTTATTCTATGGCTGAATTATGTTGCCGATATACATGTTAAGTTTTAGCAAAAACAAATAAACTTAAAACACATAAACAGAAGAAAAGACATACACCTCTTCCAAGCAAAAATTCTGCATAATGTCAAGTTTGAGTAAGGTCATTTTAATTAAATCTGAGTGTTTGCTTCTATTATTTCTTTAGGCAGAGTCTGTAAGAGGGCCAGGTAGCTTCTAGATTCATCCTTTCTTTGAAAGGTGACATATCCGGTAAATGCCCCTACAGTCTATCTCTGTATTAGAAATAAGAAGTTCTCACATTTTTAGATTTAAAATTTGGAGTATTGCACACATTTACATAAATGAAAATGGATACCTTGCACCCTTTTCAAGTACAATCCATTTTCACAGCCCATTCCGCAGGCGCCCAACAGAATATTTATTAAATCCATTTTCACTTCTTCGATGCTTAAATTTCACAAACTCTTAAGCAAAACCTAGCTCTCTGATACCAATCTGATCTGAAATGTGTAAACAAAATATTTCTTATACAGAGATAGATAGTAGGGGCTTTTACTGGTTATTTCACCTTTACTAGAAAGGATGAAACCAGAAGCTTCTGGCCCTCTTACTAGCTCTGTCTAAAGAAATATAAGGTAAACACTAAATCGATCTGTCAATGAAAGTATTTGTTTATGTTTGCAAAGTATTCATTAACCAAATTTTATGTGTGAATAAGCAAGTTCAAGTATTCTGCAATGGAAGTAATGTTGTTTGAAGTGAAACTAATGTGTTTTGAAAGAGAATATTTTCAAAACTAAAAATATTCTTTTAGTTTTGAAAGAGAATATTTTGAGTTTGAAGTGAAACATATATCATACCACCTAATATATCATACCACATATATAAATATATTGGGTGGACCGCCAAATGGACCGCCGAAATGGGGGGCTCTAGGATCGTATCGGATAGGCCTTGGCGATACGATCCCAACACCGCGAACGGTACTCAAATCCGTTACCATATGAAGAAGTTGTTGCACTTTGAAATCGCCCAATAACCTTCAATTTTGAAAGGGAATTTTTTAAATTTTGTGTTGGGAAATTTTTTATTTTTATTAAGGTTTAATTAATTAATTAATTAAATTATATATTCTCTTTCAAAACTCATTAAATAAAAATAAGAGAATAAAAATATTCTTTAAAAGCCGAAAATCTTCATTAAAAATATTTTATATGATTGTTAAAAAAAAATTTCACTCCAAAAGGATCTCCCATGTGAAATATTGTTGCTAAATTGACTCCAGTTAACTAAAGTTGGCCCACAATTAGTGGGATTTTTGCCTAACATTGGGCAAAATACAGTTGGGAGCATATCTTTCACATGGGAGATCCTTTTGGAGTGAATTTTTTATTTATTTTGGGTCTCTTTGACCTTCTGGACTCAATGGAGCAGGTCTAAAATCTAATATAAGTTATCTTCAGAGGTTTAAGCATCGAAAAAGAAGAAGGAGCCATAAGGGCCTGGAAGGAGAAGGTTGTGTATTGGACTGTGTTTCTCTGTTTAAAGTAAATGAATAGGCATTATTAGCTATTTCATGCCTTTTGAATCTGTTTAGATGGTTTTCAGAGTCTGTTAAGAACTTTAGAAAGCCGAAAAGCTTCATTTAAGTTCTAGAGGCCATTTTCCAAACATAGTGTGTAGGCGAAACCGGAGCAGCCGGAGGCCGTTTTTGATGAAAAAAAACTCTATCTTGACTATTTCAGTCATTCTAGAACCAATGGAAGTGGTTTCAGATCATTTTGAGTACTTCTACAACTTGAGAAGTTGATATGAAATCGTGGGCAGCCCTGGGCAAACCGCGGAGGAGAGCCAATTTTGGGGATGTTGTGCTTAATGTAAGCAATTTATCAGTTGATATTTGATGTCTGATCATTATTGGATGCAGAAGTAGTGGAATCAGGGACAGAAATAGAAATATGAGGGAGTTTGTGCCATTTAGAAGCTCAGAGAAGCTTAGTGCACCGACAGAAGGATGTGTGTCCATGGAAGCCTAAAGCTGTTTGCAGGAATTAGACAGCCATTAAAGGTATTTAAAATGGTATTCTCAGCCCTTTGAATCATTTTCGTATTCATTGTTGTTAAGTGTGGAGCTTGTAAAATAATTTAAGTACCTTAATCCCAAAGAGTCTAGTCATGTTGACGAAGCTCAAAGGAGATGTAGCCCAAGAGTTGGGGTGAACTCCTATATTATATTGCTGTTGTGTTTTGTTATTCTATGGCTGAATTATGTTGCTGATATACATGTTAAGTTTCAACAAAAACAAATAAAATTAAAACACATAAACAGAAGAAGAGACATACACCTCTTCCAAGCAAAAATTCTGCATAATGTCAAGTTTGAGTAAGGTTATTTTAATTAAGTTTGAGTGTTTACTTCTATTATTTCTTTAGGCAGAGTCTGTAAGAGGGCCAGGTAGCTTCTGGATTCATCCTTTATTTGAAAGGTGACATATCCGGTAAATGCCCCTACAGTCTATCTCTGTATTAGAAATAAGAAGTTCTCACATTTTCAGATTTAAAATTTGGAGTATTTGCACTGATTTACATAAATGAAAATGGATACCTTGCACCCTTTTCAAGTACAATCCATTTTCAGATAAGAGAGAAAGTTATAATTTTTCCCAGCAAACGGTGCGGAATTTAATTGTAATACGTGGTTTAAACCTGTCCCAACTTTAGGGCTTGGTGACCATACCCTCCACTTTGCGCTCCGATGAAATATGCCGTTGGTTTTGAGCCACAAGTTCTATGGTCGAGGGGCTGGCCCGTGAGGGCTAGCCCCTTTACAGCCCCGCCAAAACAAACAATAAGGTTTAAATAGAACTTTCAACCCATGCTTTAATAAGAACCACCGTGGCCCAAGCAAATGGATTGTCAAAGAAAGCTTTTCTAAAGATATGCTCCCAACTGTATTTTGCCCAATGTTAGGAAAAAATCCCACTAATTGTGGGCCAAATTTAGTTAACTGGAGTCAATTTAGCAAATATGCCTAAATTAGCTCTTTTGGGCTTGGATGCCTGCGGAAATTTTTGTTGTTGGGACAGGTTGCAGAGCCATTAGGGCATTCTGTCAGCGATTTTATCAGCGAATTTTCTTGTGGAGCCATCAGGGCTTGGTTAAAGATCAGCTGTATTGGACTATACTCATCCATTTGAGGTGAATGAATAGTCAATTTTTACTGTTTTCAGTCCTCTGTTTCTAAATTTGCAGCTATTTTAGCCTTTTGAGGCTTTCTTCACAGTGTAATACTTATTTTGAGCATTAATGAAAGAGGGAAAAGCCTATTTGGAGGCTTTTGGACCCAGCAGAGGTAGCCCCAAGAGAGGGGTGAACTGCTTAAACAAATGCTTACTGTTATGCTGTGCATTTTTGCTGCTATATTCCAGATTTTACTACATTAAACAATAATTTTTAATAAGTCCACTTTTCCCAATGAGACTTATACAGTGATCAAAACTCATTAGTTTCACTTCAACAAATAAGCAAAATGAGAGAATAAAAGTTGGTTTCAGAATGGTAGAATTTGCCATGGGAACAGTTTGCAAGGAAAAAGTGTTTGAAGTGGCTTGGTGAGAAGTGGACAGACTTCTTGACACAGTGGAACTTGATGTGGTGCCTCTTGATATCTCAGGTATTGTTTTGGGAAGTCCTTACTTATTTGACAGGAAGGCTATCTTTTATCGCCATGAAAACATGTATCACTTGTTCAAAGATGGTATCAGAGCTCGGGTAGAGAATTCCTTATTGTGCAAAAGGTTTTTAAAAAGTGTAAGAGATTTACTGTAAAACAAACTTTTTCTACACTGATCAAACTTCCCAGAAGACTTAAAATAACTATTCATTAAAAAAGAAATTCATATTTCATATTTCAAATTTCAAATTGGATATGGGTTTTGAAATATAATTCATATTTCAAATTTTTGTTAATATATGTGTGGTATAATAGTTTAATTTTAATAAGGTTTAATATTTTTTTTTAAATAAATTAATTAAAACATATATTAAATAATATGATATATGATTAATTAAAACCATATAAAATATTAATAAATATGTAATTTAATTAATTAATTAAACCTTAATAAAAATAAAAATTTTCCCAACACAAAATTAAAAAAATTCCCTTTCAAAATTGAAGGTTATTGGGCGATTTCAAAGTGCAACAAGAAAACTAATTGTGGAAACGTGACCGCACTGAACGGAAAGTGGTTGATGGACTAATAGTTATCAAACAAGATATTTTTTGCTCTGCAACGTGACTGCACCGAACGGAAGTGGTTGATGGACTAATAGTTTAACACAGCGTTGGTAAAGGTTTACACCAAATATAAACTTGAACTCCGCACTGGACGCGGGTGCACATGACCACGACCTTCACGACTGCGCGCTGATAAGTTTTGTGCCACGGTTCTCCGCGAATGGTTCTGTGCTGAAGGCGCTGGCCCCCTTTCGGGCCCCGCCCAAACAAAAAGGAAACATTAAATATAACAATGCACCCATTGTAAATAAGAACTTCGCGTGGCTCAACGGTTGAGCCGTTCGTTTGTGTCGCCCCAACCCGGGGTCGAACCCTGCCGAGAACATATAAAATTTTTAACGCCAATTCATTTGGATCTTGGGGCCACGTGGTGGCCTTCGGGCTGGCCACGTGGCACCCTTTCATTGGCTGCCTTCAGAATATTCCACAGAATATTTTGTGGAATATTCCATAGAATATTCCCAGAATATTCTGTGGAATATTTTTTTTTAATAATTTTTTTTTTATAAAGTCAAATTGGCCATTTTTTTTACTGAAATTGGCAAACTTCAAAGCTAAATAAATTTCTCATACAGCATCGGTTTTCAGTGCCATTCACGTCTACAAGATCGCTTTTCCGAGCTCTTTCCAGTCGTTCTAGTTTGGACCAATTCTGAGCAACTAAATTTTTGAGAATTTTTCCACAAAGGACTTGATCTCCTGATCACAACATAATAAAAATTTTTATATGCCATTTCGTTTGATCCATTTCCTCATGTACTTGTCCTTCTCTGGAAGACATGTTTGTTGCTGATTCTAAGGCTAATGAGGATGAAATGGAAAGTGGAGGGTATGGTCACGAAGCCCAACGAACGGTGTAGAATTTAATTGTAATACGTTGTTTAAACATGTCCCAACATCTCCAGAATGCTTCAATAACTCAAAATCTAAAAAAATTTCGCTTCAATTGGACTTCCCTAGCCAAAGTTATGACCAGTACAAGTTTTTGTCCAGTTACCCCTTGAAAAGCTCCACTAAATGTGGAGAACTACTAGATAACCCCGACAAAGATGGAGACGGGTGCTAAAATTCGGCGGATCGCCAAATAGACTGCCGAAATGGGGGGTTTAACATGCAGCTCCACGTGACCGCACCGAACGGAAGTGGTTGATGGACTAATAGTTTAACACGACGTTGGTTAAGGTTTACACCAAATATAATAATGAACTCTGCACTGGACGTGGGTCCACATGACCATACTCTCCACTTTGCGCTCCGATGAAATATGCCGTTGGTCTTGAGCCACAATTTCTATGGTCGAGGGGCTGGCCCGTGAGGGCTAGCCCCTTTACAGCCCCGCGAAAACAAACAATAAGGTTTAAATAGAAATTTCAACCCATGCTTTAATAAGAACCACCGTGGCCCAATGGTTAGGCCGCTCTGTTGGCACCGCCCTGACCCGGGGTCGAACCCTGCTGAGAATTCTGTGGAATATTTTTTTTTTAATAAATTTTTTTTATAAAGTCAAATTGGCCATTTTTTTTACTGAAATTGGAAAACTTCAAAGCTGAATAAATTTCTCATACAACGTCGGTTTTCAGTGCCGTTCACGTCTACAAGATCGTTTTTCCGAGCTCTTTCCAGCCGTTCTAGTTTGGACCAATTATAAGCAACTAAATTTTTGAACATTTTTCCACAAAGGACTTGATCTCCTAATCACACCTCCCAAATGGGAAGCTTTTGGACCCAAAAATCTCTCTGATTACTGAAACTGAGGATGTGGAGACTGATTCTCCACTCTTCCACCCTTGAATAACTGAAATCTACCCGATTTCATCAAATGGAGCTTTTGAGAAAATGATAAACTGTCTCTGGAATCAACTAATCGACCCTTGCTAAGATTGACGGAGTCATGATGCAAATTATTAAAATTTGCAGAACAACAATTGTAAACTGCAGAAAACAAAATTTTTCTACACTGATCAAACTTCCCAGAAGACTTAAAATAACTTTCACCTTGCAAACTGTTCCCATGGTGAATTCTACCATTCTGAAACCAAATTTTTCCCATGCTGAATTGGGTGTCCTTCTTGCTTGCATTGCTTTGCTTTGACACTTCATTCACTGCATTGGCTGACCCAAAAGGTAATTTGAGCAACATAACATCATCTTATTTCAAATACAAACTGTTATCAAACTGAGACAAATCATTAGCAACATCATAAAAAGGTGAATGCTCAAAATCTGGTCGTTTCAACATTAACAAAGTTAGACTTTGACTTGCATGGAGTAAAGAAGATTCCAGCTTCTTCTTGTGAGCTCTCACAATGTACTCTTTACCATCTTTGAACAAGTGATACTTGTTTTCATGGCGATGAAAGATGGCCTTCCTGTCAAGTAAGTAAGGACTTCCCAAAACAATACCTGAGATATCAAGCGACACCACATCAAGTTCAACTGTGTCAATAAAGTGTTCAGTTATTGCAAAGCGCAATATGCACTTCCTTGAGACTTGCAAATTAGCATCCTTGCATATCCATCCAAGTGGATAAGGCTTCGGATGTGGAATGGTCTCAAGTTTAAGCTGCTTGACCAAGTCTTCAGATATAAGATTCGCTTGTGACCCACTGTCAAATAGTGTGTCAATTTTGGTATGTTTTGAAATTACCCTCACATGGAAAAGCTCTATCCTCCTCTTTTCTTCATGATTATCTTTGTGACAATTCAAAGAGCTAGAACTGGGAATTGTGTCTTGCACCACTTCTTTCCCCTTAATGTTCTTTAAAACCATGGCTATGCTTTTTGTCTCATCACCTGAGTCTGATCCTAAGTCTTGCTCAACTGTTGCTACAGTTTTCTCCTTTTCTTTGGTCTTGTTTTTGTTCTTATATTTTTCTGGTTTTAGTTCAGGATGAAGCTTCCAACAATGATCTTCATCATGACTTGTCTTTGAATAGTTCTTGGAAAAGAACTTTCCTTTTTCTTTTCTTGAATTTGCAACTCTCTTCTTTCCTTTGTTTTTGAAATTACTATCCTCATCAAAAGTATTCTTTCCTCTAGCTTCTAAATGTGTAGCCTGGACACAGACTTCATCTAAGCTGGTAGGATTGAACATTAGAATAGTATGTTGAAGGTAATTTTGCAAACCTTATTTTTGATTTTTGGTCTCTTCGACCTTCTGGACTCAATGGAGCAAGTCTAAAATCTAACAAAGGTCATCTTCAGAGGTTTAAGCATCGAAGAAGAAGAAGGAGCCATCAGGGCCTGGAAGGAGAAGGTTGTGTATTGGACTGTGTTTCTCTGTTTAAGGTAAATGAATAGGCATTATTAGCTATTTCATGCCTTTTGAATCTTTTTAGATGGTTTTCAGAGCCTTTTAAGAACTTTATAAAGCCGAAAATCTTCATTTAAGTTGTAGAGGCCATTTTCCAAATAGAGTGTGTAGGCGAAACCGGAGCAGCCGGAGGCCGTTTTTGATGAAACAAAACTCTATATTGACTATTTCAGTCATTATGGAACCAATGGAAGTGGTTTAATATCATTTTGAGTACTTATAAAACTCGAGAAGTTGATATGAAGTTGTGGGCAGCCCTGGGCAAACCGTGGAGGAGAGCCATTTTTGGGGATGTTGTGCTTAATGTAAGCAATTTATCAGTTGATATTTGATGTATGATCATTATTGGATGTAGAAGTAGTGGTATCAGGGACAGAAATATAAATCTGAGGGATTTTGTGCCATTTAGAAGCTCAGAGAAGCTTAGTGCACCGACAGAAGGATGTGTGTCCATGGAAGCCTAAAGCTATTTGCAGGAATTGGACAGCCATTAAAGGGATTTAAAATGGTATTCTCCACCCTTTGAATCATTTTCGTATTCATTGTATTTAATTTTGGAGCTTGTAAAATAATTTAAGTACCTTAATCCCAAAGAGTCTAGTCATGTTGACGAAGCTCAAACGAGATGTAGCCCAAGAGTTGGGGTGAACTCCTATATTATATTGCTGTTGTATTTAGTTATTCTATGGCTGAATTATGTTGCTGATATACATGTTAAGTTTCAGCAAAAACAAATAAACTTAAAACACATAAACAGAAGAAAATACATACACCTCTTCCAAGAAAAAAATTCTGCATAATGTCAAGTTTGAGTAAGGTCATTTTAATTAAGTCTGAGTGTTTACTTTTATTATTTATTTAGGCAGAGTCTGTAAGAGGGCCAGGTAGCTTCTGGATTCATCCTTTCTTTGAAAGGTGACATATCCGGTAAATGCCCCTACAGTCTATCTCTGTATTAGAAATAAGAAGTTCTCACATTTTCAGATTTAAAATTTGGAGTATTTTCACTCATTTACATAAATGAAAATGGATACCTTGCACCCTTTTCAAGTACAATCCATTTTCAGATTAGATGGTATCGGAGCTCAGGTTGAGCATTTGTTATTGTGCAAAAGGTTTTAAAACAGTGTAATAGATTTACTGTTTTATTGGTTGCAAAATGGCTGCTTGAATGAGAAGGGGTCTTTACTAACATTTGGCTAAAAGCTTGTCGTTTGTTTGAAAGCTTTGAGGACTTTTCTTTGGAAGTTCCTTTTGGTTGTTTTGACCATTTACATAATGTCAAATTCTTCTACAAGTGAAGTTTCCTTCTTCACTAGATTCTTCAATGATGACATGAAGAATGAGTTCTTTAAGGTGAAGGACATGGTGCAGATTCTCCTTGAGGATCAAAGGGAAAGTGTTCAACTTCGTGCACAATTGCTAGCTATGCAGGAAGAGAAAGAAGCCATTCTTCAAAGACTGCATGATATGGAGTTGCAGCTTCTTCAAGCTCAAGAAGCTTTGTCCAAGAAAATACCTCATCTTCAGGATGTAAATCATTCTGATTTGTCTTCAGTTTCCTCTATTGAAAAGTTTGTTGGTTCTTTTGAACAACATACAAGAGGTATTGGGTCCAAATTGATGTTGAAAATGGGCTATCAAGAAGGCAAAGGTTTGGGCAAGCATGCACAAGGAATTGTTGAGCCTATTTGTGTTGTGGAGCATCCCAAGAATATTGGTCTTGGCTATGAGCAACTTAATGGCGAAGCTTTGAGCACATGCATTCAAGAATGTGATGCAAATTTGAAGAGAACATTTCTCCCAAGTTCTCAATTACATCAATGTCATGATGGAAATATTCCTTACCATTGTTTGAAGCATTTTTTGCAGCAAGAAGATGGTAGACATGCAGCTTATGGCAAGCATGCAAAGCAACATAAGAGGATTTCTTGTACATATTGTGGTCGATTTAACCATCATGTTTTGAGATGCAGGATGAGGAAGAAGGCACACAAGAAGTAGATGAAGCAAAGACTACCTTCAAAGAATGTGCATATGATTTGCACTTTTTGCCAAAATAAGGGACATGTTGTCTCTCATTGTTGGACTTTGCATCCAACTCGTCGTCCCACGCACATGCAGCAAGAGGACAAAAATACTGGCGAAGGTGGAATCATGGATTCCATTATTGATGTGGAAATGGAAGTTTCACATGAGGAAAAGTTGCAACAGCAAAAATCACCATGGAAGTGGCTTGGTGAGAAGTGGATGGACTTCTTGACACAATAAGACGTACTCCTTTTGTACATATGAAAATTTCGGATGTATGCATGTATTTTATGCTGTAATATCTTGTTTTCTTTGAGCCACCTTAGATCATTGATCAAGGTAGCATTGTACAGTTTCATTCTGTAAATTTCTCGCCAGAAATTTCTGTGTGAGTTCAAGAAGGTCAGTTGTGGACAGTTGTGGACAAGCGCATTCAGGAAGGGAAATGTCGATTTCTTTCCATTTGTAGTTCAATTTCACTTGCTTTGTAAGGAAAAAGTGTTTGAAGGGCTGAAGAGAAGAGGATTTTTATTCTCTCATTTGTTGTACTACATTTCAGTTCTTCATTTTAGTAAGCTTTTGGGGACCAAAAGCCTCTCATTTGGGAGGTGTGATCAGGAGCTCAAATCTGAGCTTGGAAAAAAAAGCTCAAAAATGAAAGTGCTCAAATTGACTTGGAACCTGAGCGACCGGATAGGCCTCAGCGATACCATCCCAACGCCGCGAACGGTACTCAAATCCGTTACCATATGAAGAAGTTGTTGCACTTTGAAATCGCCCAATAACCTTCAATTTTGAAAGGGAATTTTTTTGATTTTGTGTTGGGAAATTTTTTATTTTTATTAAGGTTTAATTAATTAATTAAAATATATATTTATTAATATTTTATATGGTTTTAATTAATCATATATCATATTATTTAATATATGTTTTAATTAATTTATTTAAAAAAATATTAAACCTTATTAAAATTAAACTATTATACCACACATATATTAATAAAAATTTGAAATATGAATTATATTTCAAAACCCATATGTTCAAAGTTTAAATGTGAAATGATACATATGGTTAAAATGTTTACATGGCACTGAGGTTTAAGATCACGTGCAAAAAGCGTTTATGGTTTGGAGCGGAGGTTGAAGGGGCTTCGGACTAGCCCCCCCCCATTTCATATGACCGCAACTGAAACCACAGCCTTAAGGCCCTCCACAACCGGCGGGAAATTCTAACCGTTACATTTTATTGCTGCGGAGTTTGTTAAACGTTCAATGGAATGCAATGTGACCACGCGACATTAATAATTAATGTGACAGTTTTTTAACCCGACTTTTAATGCGGAGGTCACATGTGACCATAACTATCACTAATATTAAATGCCAAGCTAACCGCCCGCCAAATTTGGAGCGCGCTCGCTAATTTAGGCATATTTGCTAAATTGACTCCAGTTAACTAAAGTTGGCCCACAATTAGTGGGATTTTTGCCTAACATTGGGCAAAATACAGTTGGGAGCATATATTTCACATGGGAGATCCTTTTGGAGTGATTTTTTTTTTTATTTTGGGTCTCTTCGACCTTTTGGACTCAATGGAGCAGGTATGAAATCTAACAGAGGTTATCTTCAGAGGTTTAAGCATCGAATAAGAAGAAGGAGCCATCAGGGCCTGGAAGGAGAAGGTTGTGTATTGGACTGTGTTTCTCTGTTTAAGGTAAATGAATAGGCATTCTTAGCTATTTCATGCCTTTTGAATCTGTTTAGATGGTTTTTAGAGCTTGTTAAGAACTTTAGAAAGCTGAAAAGCTTCATTTAAGTTGTAGAGGCCATTTTCCAAATAGAGTGTGTAGGCGAAACCGGAGCAGCCGGAGGCCGTTTTTGATGAAAAAAAACTCTATCTTGACTATTTCAGTCATTCTGGAACCAATGAAAGTGGTTTCAGATCATTTTGAGTACTTATATAGCTTGAGAAGTTGATATGAAGTCGTGGGCACCCCTGGGCAAACCGTGGAGGAGAGCCATTTTTTGGGGATGTTGTGCTTAATGTAAGCAATTTATCAGTTGATATTTGATGTATGATAATTATTTGATGCAACAGTAGTGGTATCAGGGATATAAATAGAAATATGAGGGATTTTGTGCCATTTAGAAGCTCAGAGAAGCTTAGTGCACCGACAGAAGGATGTGTGTCCATGGAAGCCTAAAGCTCTTTGCAAGAATTGGACAGCTATTAAAGGGATTTAAAATGATATTCTCAGCCCTTTGAATCATTTTCGTATTCATTGTGGTTAAGTTTGGAGCTTGTAAAAGAATTTAAGTACCTTAATCCCAAAGAGTCTAGTCATGTTGACGAAGCTCAAAGGAGATGTAGCCCAAGAGTTGGGGTGAACTCCTATATTATATTGCTGTTGTGTTTTGTTATTCTATGGCTAAATTATGTTGCTGATATACATGTTAAGTTTCAAAAAAAACAAATAAACTTAAAACACATAAACAGAAGAAAAGACATACACCTCTTCCAAGCAAGAATTTTGCATAATGTCAAGTTTGAGTAAGGTAATTTTAATTAAGTCTGAGTGTTTACTTCTATTATTTATTTAGGCAGAGTCTGTAAGAGGGCCAGGTAGCTTCTGGATTCATCCTTTCTTTGAAAGGTGACATATCCAGTAAATGCCCCTACAGTTATCTCTGTATTAGAAATAAGAAGTTCTCACATTTTCAGATTTAAAATTTGGAGTATTTGCACTCATTTACATAAATGAAAATGGATACCTTGCACCCCTTTTCAAGTAAAATCCATTTTCAGATCAGATGGTATCAGAGCTCGGGTTGAGCATTCCTTATTGTGCAAAAGGTTTTAAAACAGTGTAAGAGATTTACTGTTTTATTGGTTGCAAAATGGCTGCTTGAATGAGAAGGGGTCTTTACTGACATTTGGTTAAAAGCTTGTCATTTGTTTGAAAGCTTTGAGGAATTTTCTTTGGAAGTTCCTTTTGGTTGTTTTGACCATTTACATAATGTCAACTTCTTCTACAAGTGAAGTTTCCTCCTTCACGAGATTCTTCAATGATGACATGAAGAATGAGTTCTTTAAGGTGAAGGACATGGTGTAGATTCTCCTTGAGGATCAAAGGGAAAGTGTTCAACTTCGTGCACAATTGCTAGCTATGCAGGAAGAGAAAGAAGCCATTCTTCAAATACTGCATGATATGGAGTTGCAGCTTCTTCAAGCTCAAGAAGCTTTGTCCAAGAAAATACCTCATCTTCAGGATGTAAATCATGAGGTAAATCATTCTGATTTTTCTTCAGTTTCCTCTATTGAAAAGTTTGATGGTTCTTTTGAACGG
Organism: Pinus albicaulis; assembly: GCA_034641835.2. Lineage (NCBI taxonomy): Eukaryota > Viridiplantae > Streptophyta > Pinopsida > Pinales > Pinaceae > Pinus > Pinus albicaulis. Next base: position 149,283,972 of record CM076569.1, read on the forward strand.
CATACAAGAGGTATTGGGTCCAAATTGATGTTGAAAATAGGCTATCAAGAAGGCAAAGGTTTGGGCAAGCATGCACAAGGAATTGTTGAGCCTATTTGTGTTGTGGAGTGTCCCAAGAATATTGGTCTTGGCTATGAGCAACTTAATGGCGAAGCTTTGAGCACATGCATTCAAGAATGTGATGCAAATTTCAAGATTACATTTCTCCCAAGTTCTCAATTACATCAATGTCATGATGGCAATCTTCCTTACCATTGTTTGAAGCCTTTTTTGCAGCAAGAAGATGGTAGACATGCAGCTTATGGCAAGCATGCAAAGCAACATAAGAGGATTTCTTGTACATATTGTGGTCGATTTAACCATCATGTTTCGAGATGTTGGATGAGGAAGAAGGCACACAAGAAGCAGATGAAGCACAGACTACCTTCAAAGAATGTGCATATGATTTGCACTTTTTGCCAAAAGAAGGGACATGTTGTCTCTCATTGTTGGACTTTGCATCCAACTCGTCGTCCCACGCACATGCAGCAAGAGGACAAAAATATTGGTGAAGGTGGAATCATGGATTCCATTATTGATGTGGAAAGGGAAGTTTCACAAGAGGAAAAGTTGCAGCAGAAAAAATCACCATGGAAGTGGCTTGGTGAGAAGTGGATGGACTTCTTGACACAGTAAGACGTACTCCTTTTGTACATATGCAAATTTCGGATGTATGCATGTATTTTATGCTATAATATCTTGTTTGTTTTGAGACACCTTAGATCATTGATCAAGGTAGCATTGTACAGTTTCATTCTGTAAATTTCTCGCCAGAAATTTCTGTGTGAGTTCAAGAAGGTCAGTTGTGGACAAGTGCATTCAGGAAGGGAAATGTCGATTTCTTTCCATTTGTGGTTCAATTTCACTTGATTTGCAAGGCAAAAGTGTTTTAAGGGCTGAAGAGAAGAGGATTTTTATTCTCTCATTTGTTGTACTACATTTCAGTTCTTCATTTCAGTAAGCTTTTGGGGACCAAAAGCCTCTCATTTGGGAGGTGTGATCAGGAGCTCAAATATGAGCTTGGAAAAAAAAATCTCAGAAATGAAAGTGCTCAAATTGACTTGGAACCTGAGTGACCGGATAGGCCTCGGTGATATGATCCCAACGCCGCGAACGGTACTCAAATCCGTTACCATATGAAGAAGTTGTTGCACTTTGAAATCGCCCAATAACCTTCAATTTTGAAAGGGAATTTTTTTAATTTTGTGTTGGGAAATTTTTTATTTTTATTAAGGTTTAATTAATTAATTAAATGATATGTTTATTAATATTTTATATGGTTTTAATTAATCATATATCATATTATTTAATATATGTTTTAATTAATTTTTTTAAAAATATATATTAAACCTTATTAAAATTAAACTATTATACCACATATATTAATAAAAATTTGAAATATGAATTATATTTCAAAACCCATATGTTCAAAGTTTAAATGTGAAATGATATGTATGGTTAAAAGGTTTACATGGCAATGAGGTTTAAGATCACGTGCAAAAATCGCTTATGGTTTGGAGCGGAGGTTGAAGGGGCTTCGGACTAGCCCCCCCCCCCATTTCATATGACCGCAGCTGAAACCACGGCCTTAAGGCCCTCCACAACTGGCGGGAAATTCTAACCTTTACATTTTATTGCTGCGGATTTTGTTATCGTTCAATGGAACGCAATGTGACCACGCGAAATTAATAATTAATGTGACAGGTTTTTAACCCGACTTTTAATGCGGAGGTCACATGTGACAATAACTATCACTAATATTAAATGCCAAGTTAACCGCCCGCCAAATTTGGAGCACGCCCACTAATTTAGGCAGATTTGCTAAATTGACTCCAGTTAACTAAAGTTGGCCCACAATTAGTGGGATTTTTGCCTAACATTGAGCAAAATACAGTTGGGAGCATATCTTTCACATGGGAGATCCTTTTGGAGTGAATTTTTTTTTTAAATTTTGGGTCTCTTCGACCTTCTGGACTTAATGGAGTAGGTCTAAAATCTAACAGAGGTCATCTTCAGAGGTTTAAACATCGAAGAAGAAGAAGGAGCCATCAGGGCCTGGAAGGAGAAGGTTGTGTATTGGACTGTGTTTCTCTGTTTAAGGTAAATGAATAGGCATTATTAGCTATTTCATGCCTTTTGAATCTGTTTAGATGGTTTTAAGAGCTTGTTAAGAACTTTAGAAAGCCGAAAAGCTTCATTTAAGTTGTAGAGGCCATTTTCCAAACAGAGTGTGTAGGCGAAACCGGAGCAGCCGGAGGCCGTTTTGATGAAACAAAACTCTATCTTGAATATTTTAGTCATTATGGAACCAATGGAAGTGGTTTCAGATCATTTTGAGTACTTCTACAACTCGAGAAGTTGATATGAAGTCGTGGGCAACCTTGGGCAAACCGTGGAGGAGAGCCATTTTTGGGGATGTTGTGCTTAATGTAAGAAATTTATCAGTTGATATTTGATGTATGATCATTATTGGATGCAGCAGTAGTGGTATCAGGGAAAGAAATAGAAATATGAGGGATTTTGTGCCATTTAGAAGCTCAGAGAAGCTTAGTGCACCGACAGAAGGATTGTGTCCATGGAAGCCTAAAGCTGTTTGCAGGAATTGGACAACCATTAAAGGGATTTAAAATGGTATTCTCATCCCTTTGAATCACTTTCGTATTCATTGTGGTTAAGTGTGGAGCTTGTAAAATAATCTAAGTACCTTAATCCCAAAGAGTCTAGTCATGTTGACGAAGCTCAAAGGATATGTAGCCCAAGAGTTGGGGTGAACTCCTATATTATATTGCTGTTGTGTTTTGTTATTCTATGGCTGAATTATGTTGCTGATATACATGTTAAGTTTCAGCAAAAACAAATAAACTTAAAACACATAAACAGAAGAAAAGACATACACCTCTTCCAAGCAAAATTTTTTCATAATGTCAAGTTTGAGTAAGGTCATTTTAATTAAGTCTGAGTGTTTACTTCTATTATTTCTTTAGGCAGAGTCTGTAAGAGGGCCAGGTAGCTTCTGGATTCATCCTTTCTTTGAAAGGTGACATATCCGGTAAATGCCCCTACAATCTATCTCTGTATTAGAAATAAGAAGTTCTCACATTTTCATATTTAAAATTTGGATTATTTGCACTCATTTACATAAATAAAAATGGATACCTTGCACCCTTTTCAAGTGCAATCCATTTTCACAGCCCATTCCGCAGGCGGCCAATAGAATATTTATTAAATCCATTTTCACTTCTTTGATGCTTAAATTTCAAAAACTCTTAAGCAAAACCTAGCTCTCTGATACCAATCTGATCTGAAATGTGTGAACAAAATATTTCTTATACAGAGATAGACAGTAGGGGCTTTTACTAGTTATTTTACCTTTACTAGAAAGGATGAAACCAGAAGCTTCTAGCACTCTTACTGGCTCTGCCTAAAGAAATATAAGGTAAACACTAAATCGATCTGTCAATGAAAGTATTTGGTTATGTTTGTGAAGTATTCATTAACCAAATTTTATGTGTGAATAAGCAAGTTCAAGTATTCTGCAATGGAAGTAATGTGGTTTGAAGTGAAACTAATGAATTTTGAAAGAGAATATTTTCAAAACTCAAAATATTCTTTTAGTTTTGAAAGAGAATATTTTGAGTTTGAAGTGAAACATATATCATACCACCTAATATATCATACCACATATATAAATATATTGGGTGGACCGCCAAATGGACCGCCGAAATGGGGGGCTCTGGGATCGTATCGGATAGGCCTCGGCGATACGATCCCAACGCCGCGAACGGTACTCAAATCCGTTACCATATGAAGAAGTTGTTGCACTTTGAAATCGCCCAATAACCTTCAATTTTGAAATGGAATTTTTTAAATTTTGTGTTGGGAAATTTTTTATTTTTATTAAGGTTTAATTAATTAATTAAATTATATATTCTCTTTCAAAACTCATTAAATAAAAATAAGAGAATAAAAATATTCTTTAAAAGCCGAAAAGCTTCATCAAAAATATTTTATATGATTGTTAAAAAAAATTCACGCTAAAAGGATCTCCCATGTGAAAGATTGTTGCTAAATTGACTCCAGATAACTAAAGTTGGCCCACAATTAGTGGGAATTTTGCCTAACATTGGGCAAAATATAGTTGGGAGCATATATTTCACATGGGAGATCCTTTTGGAGAGAATTTGTTTTTGATTTTGTGTCTCTTCGACCTTCTGGACTCAATGGAGCAGGTCTGAAATCTAACAGAGGTCATCTTCAGAGGTTTAAGCATCGAAGAAGAAGAAGGAGCCATAAGGGCCTGGAAGGAGAAGGTTCTGTATTGGACTATGTTTCTCTGTTTAAGGTAAATGAATAGGCATTCTTAGCTATTTCATGCCTTTTGAATCTGTTTGGATGGTTTTCAGAGCCTGTTAAGAACTTTAGAAAGCCGAAAAGCTTCATTTAAGTTCTAGAGGCCATTTTCTAATTGAAATTGGCAAACTTCAAAGCTGAAGAACTTTCTCATACGGTGTCGGATTTGAGTACCGTTCACGGCATTGGGATCGTATCGCCGAGGCCTATCCAGTAACTCAGGCTCCAAGTCAATTTGAGCACTTTCATTTTTGAGCTTTTTTTTCCAAGCTTAGATTTGAGCTCCTGATCACCCAATTGGCCAACGAAGCGCACAAGAGACGTATAAAGGCGCAATATGACAAAAATTTCCAGCCTCGCATTTTCTCAGAGGGCGACTTGGTCCTTATTTACGATCAAGAAGCTGATGTAATAGGTAAATGAAAGTTTGAGCCATTATGGCATGGCCCCTATATTGTCAAAAGAGTTCTTGCGAAGGGTGCCTATGAGTTGGTTGATTACGATGGAATTCTGTTGGCACAACCTAGAAATGGGTTATATTTGAAACGTCACTATGCTTAATCATGAATGTAGTAATTTTTTGTGTTATATTGTCACATATATGCTGTTGATTTGCATTCACTATCTTAATTTTTTTTTAGAGTTTTCTTGACGTTAGTAATCTGATTTACATTTCATCGCAGATGTTTGAATCTTAGGAACCCTTTGTTCGATATGCTGATGGTGCTAGTCGTAGTACAAAAAATCTATCCTCTATAGCGTGGGCCATTTTTGCTTCGAATGAAGAGATAGTGAGTTTTCAAGGGATTTGTATTGGTAGATCGACGAACAATATCGCTGAGTATAGTGCGTTGATCGAACTTCTCTCTAATGCCATTTCATTTGGTATTAACCATATCATCATAATTTTAGACTCACAACTTGTGGTATTACAACTTACTAGTGTTTATATTGTTAGAAATCCAACCTTGCATAGATTGTTCCTTAGAGTTATACTTTTGGAAAGACACTTTGATTTTATACAATATCAACACATTTCCAGAAATTTGAACACATTGACTGATTCATTAGCTAATCAAGTTTTAGACAGATATTTGCAAAATATGTAAAGAAAACATTCACATCATTGAATAGGATTGCACAATAAACATAGGAAAACACTGAAATCATATAGATAGATAGTTATAGGTTTTTACAAAATTTGTGCCCAAGACACATTGGTCATATGACCTCAAAATGTATGCAAAATTTCACAAGTAAACTAGTGGTGCTCGTGGTAACATGCTATAGATCTAGATATCCTACAAAGTAACCACATCTGGTGGTTAGGTACCCCAATAGTGTATCGCTGCAATCGCATAGGAAGCTATTTGATCTAGCAATCCAGAATCTCGAAGGTCAAACCCTCTATGTGCTGCTGAAGCTTAGTCAGAGTTTCAACCATATCAAGGTCCTGAAGGACTACTCTCCCAACAGCCCTCTCTGCTGGCACATCTGCTTCACGCTCTGGTTCCACTACTGGTTGAACATGACCAACATCTGCATTACATAAAACATTTAGTTTAGTCTTGGGAAAACATAAAAATACAAAAAAATTGTATAAACCTTAAGAAAATAAAAAAACATGGTCAAAACATTCTTACTTATTGCACCCCATTGAGCGCCTTCTAGTAATGCTAAATTTGGATTCCCTCCGAAATCGACGCCTGTGTATGCATACTCATCGATGGCGACGATCTGTCCCCTGGTCTAGGCAAAGAATGCATTAGAGAACACAACAGTCGATTAGCCTTCATGTCAACTCATGAGTTCTACCCATCTCTGTATTTGAGGATCTCTAGGACTAGGTATATCTAGTGTCACATGTTGTGGCCGCATCAGTGGAATCCGTTCCAAGGCGAAGGATATAAGGATAGAACCATAACTGAAATTATTCTTCCTTCCTCCCTTTGCTTTATTCAGTTTTTCCTTTATCTGAGAAAGAACATCTTCAGACCATTTGAAGATTGTTGGCTCCATACACTCTAGCACATACTATATATATGATCTATTCGTTACATGTAGTGTAACGGTGCCGGAAAGTTTTTCGATCATGAAAAGGATAGTTCTCAAGGGAAAATCTCTAACATCTCAGATGTTTATCTTTCCATATTTTCTTGGCTCTGACCCTGGATAAAAATGTTGCAAAACATAATCTCTCACTATCTCTCCTCCGAAAATAGACCCTGAGAGCGAAATGGGCAAGCCTCTCCTCGACAAACCTGTGAGAAAGTACACATCCTATACTGTTATAGGAACCAATTAGGTCTTAATATGAAATGCCTCGATAGCTACATCCCATGCTCAAACTAAGAACTCTAATAGTTCTGTTTGTTGCCTCATCCCAGACAATTTGAAGTACTTAAGAAGTCCACAATCTCTTAGGTCTCTTACTATACCTGGATCATTTAAGGCAATCATATCCTGTTCTTCATGTTATCTTTCCCTTCATGTAATCGTCATTGTAATCTGATGGAAACCTGAAATACAACCACAAGATCCATTAGATTCCATTCATTGCAAAAAACTAATCAAATTTTGGGCATAATATGAAAATAAAAAACTTAGATTTCACCCAACGCACTCCCTAACAAGAAAAAGTGCTCTGCATATTCAAGTACCCTTCACTATACCTGCTATGTAATGCAAGTTTCGACATTCAGGGGTGCATTATCCTCTTTTTGGGCAGAATTTACCCTAGGGGCATTAAAACCCTAAAAATTTGTAGGAATTGGAAATGAAATGAGTACTAAAGGAAAGAGGAGGTTCATATCACTAACCTGGATCAAATGGAAACGAAAACTGTCCACATAAACGATCATAATCAGCAGCTTAAGTCCGGGGGCTAAATCAGGTTTAGAGCTCCAAAATGAAAATGGTAACTATGGAATGGTAAAAATGAATAGTGAAACTACTTTTAATAGTCATTTACTTACTTGCAAGTTAAATTTATTGCTATGACTATAGTTTTATTATGTTTTTATCATGAAACAGGTATTTTTAATCCATTTGATGTTGTTCTGAACAGGATATACAACTGATGAACATATTAGTCATGCAGATTTATTTCAAAGAATGACTTGACCACAAAGCATACTTTTTCTCCTTATTTTTCGAGCTTTGTTAAAAATGAAAAAGGATTTGAAGTGCACTTTTATCTCTTTTTCAAGCTTCTATAACAACGAAAAATGAACCTCTAGAGTCTTCTTTCAACTCTTTTGAGACTCCGATAATGTGAAAAGATTTTTGAGCACTTGTCTTTTCGATATTGTAAAAGTAAATGAATAGATATCTACTCAGTATAAGTTTAACCATTTTCCGGAATGAGATAGATTATTTACGAAAAATGAATACCTTGGTTAAACATGACCAAAAAGGTTCTCTCAGATATTATTTTACACTTTTTTGGATCTGAGTGACAAATTTACGAAAAAGTACTTATGGAGTTTTATTTTGTCCTCTTTTTCAAACTCTCTAAATATGAAAAAGGACCGGGCTATCATTGTCGTTAAGCTCGTTAAAACATAAAAAAGCGACAGGCTTGTCGATCATGGCAAGAATTGAGTTTCATTCATCGCTAGACTCATTAAATTATTAAATAGCAATACTTTATTCACCCTAGGGGTTGAAGTATAGATCAAGAAAATTTTATGCTCCTCAAGCTTGTTAAAAAATAAATAGGTACTGGTCGACAAATGACCAGGGAAAATTTGGGAAAAGTGAGCAAAAATTCTTTATGATAGCAAGTCTCTCTTGAACATGACATTTCATTCACTCCATGTATGTGACTGTTTGGGTTGGGTAATAATCTTGACGGTTCATTCATACCGATGGTTCATCATTTCTTCACTTTGGTTTTGGGTCAATGCTGCCAACTCATTACAGTATCGCCGATATGTTCAAGAGAGGTCATCCAGTGAATAAAATCATCCTTATGCAATACTTGTAAACCTTTATTCTCATGACCGTCATCCCTAAAAATTGCTATATCAAGTCATACCCTTGTCTCCAAAATCAGTAACTCCCATTTTGCGATAAGGTGAATTCCTATTGACAAAAAATCATTATCCAGGAAGTTCACTTAGAAACATCAGATTCCAGTACCATGAGGCTTGTTACAACATCAACAAGATCCTCGCTTCCGAACTTTTGAACAAAATATTTTGTTTGGCGTTCGACATAAAATCATCTATTCACGCCTCACAAAATGTACTACAGTACCTTGAGGGCCATTGACATCAATAGTGGTTCTCTCACGTTTGTTAACAGCTCACACCATTGGCTGGTAATCAAACAATGTCTTTCCATGTTCAATGACAAATCATATATTTGCATGGCTAGACTTGTACTCGAATGATTGGGTGAACGAGATAAGAAGACCCCGGATCTAGTTTCAGCCATCCGGGCTGTGATTTCAGGATTGTTGTACACATCATCTGTACGGTGACCTTACATACAGATCATCATCCAAACATGGGCCTATATCTGTAGGTATGTCTTCATTGGGCAACATTCCAATGTCAACAACTTTCTGAATTATGTACATGTTATTAGATTGTTTATGTGCTGAACATGGGAATGCCTACCCTTAGCAATTATGATCAAAGAGGATATATCATGATGTAATGTATTGTAATATTGATGCAAGTCGCCACTTCGACACTTCATCCCCAACCCATCATAGTGTAAATCATATCAATCAAAATATTGTTTTTATTATTCTGACTTTATGCTTTAGGGGGAAATTGTTATAGGTCAATTTGGGCATCATTCCCAATGACCTGGTTAACTGGGCATCATATCCAGGACCAATGTATAGGTTCTATCATCCCATAACATTTCAATTTTTATATTCCCTGAGACAAAGAACAAGACAGATCAATCAAGGACTTTCATCTGCAAAGGTTTCCAAGGTTTGAAGTTTATAATATATCATATGAGAGCTCAACAACGCTACCTCTAAAGGTACTAAGTGCGTTGCATATGCAGGGAGCCCTATGCAAGGCTTCTCTGCAAAGCACTTCCTAACATCTATGGGTGCGTTGGTCACATTGGGAGCGAAATTCTCATTGTTCCGAAATCTCCACTTGGCCAGTGCCTTCTAGAAGAGTTCACATGTGTCAAACTTCGAATCCATGTGTCAATTTGACATCTACAAGATTGGGAACATGTCTTGCCTATTATTGGAAAGTCAGTGATTATAAAACTACCTCAGCCTCTCTATAAATTGAGCACAGATCTTAGTGTTTGATAAGGAAGAATTTGTGTAGAGAAATGCTGGTGGATTTTTCATTGAGGAGATTGATTTGAGTGACAATTTGCTGGAGATATCTACATTGTGATGAGGTTAGGATGCTGTTGGAGATGGTGACACTAAATCAGTCATTTGGTTGTAACCTCCCCTTCTATCATTAATGAAATATATAGCTTACTTTTCCCTATATGCACTTGCATTAGCTTTGATTTTCCATATTGCAATATCTTAGTTGATGTATATGGTTTAGGCTTTACTGATTTAGAAAACTAACTTGAATAGACATCTGTATTATTGCTATCTTCTGCTGTTTAGTGTTCATTCTTGCAGGAAATATTTTGCACAGCCAGCTGGAAATTGAAACTACAACAGAAGCGACAGAAGGAATCATTTGGAAGCGCTTGTATTCCAAGTAAGCATCTAATCCATTATGTGTGTCTATTCTTAGTTAGGAAAAGTAGTCATATAGTCTTTAACCTGTTGTTATAGATTAGCACCTGTCTAGGGAATCGTGTTTTATCCGTAATTCATAATTCTGTCCAACAGTATGGTTACACTATCCTCTGTGGTTTGGGGTTTTGGCCTCCATGTTCTGCCAGTGGGGTCGTGTGCGTCAGGGATTTATTTCTGTGGGAGGACATGTTGGTGTGGGTGGTGGCGTCCAGTATGGCGCTGGAGATGATGGGTCGACACAGGTGACTTGGCACATGAAAGTCACTTAGCTCCGAGCCAAGAGAGAGAGACTCCCTCATTCTCATATGTTCTAGGGAATCTTCAGGAGATTTCAACTCAGCTAGCAAAGCTCGCTCATCTTCAGTAGGAGGACCACGTGTAATTCATTGGTTCCTTCAACTCTGTTATGCAATAAGAGTGGGATATTTTGGACAGGCTGTCGTTACTTAAGAGAAATAAAAGGTGGATATATGAAAGGATGGACCTCATAGAAATTAGGATGGTGCACTTGGAATTCCATGTCCACAATGGTCAACTCAACTAGTTCATCCACTAGCCCATCCAAAGTAGCGCCAGGACCAAGTCCCTTAGTCCCAGTTTTCATGTTTGGTTTCGTATACATTTTGTATGTTTTTTTACGACTTTTTTAATCTCTGGTATATCTACACCCATCATTGTGGTGTATTTTTTGTCAATTTTGTAATCATCCCACGACCAAAAATTTTTTTTAGAGTGAGGATGGGAGTCGACTGATGATAATTATCTTCCTTTCTAAATATTTTTCGAATTAATAGAATATGTTGATCGACAAAAAAAAGGATTACTTTAAGTTTTATTTTTATTTTTCAAGATTGGTTTATGCTTGCTATTTTTCTTTGTATCTCAATAAGAGGTATAATATATTGCATTTATCATATTCTAGTTAGATCATGGATTTTTTTGGGTATTATTGTGCTATACAACACCCCCCATTTATTTTTATAAATGGGGATCCTTTAGAAATAAATAGGAAAATTATTTTTATCTTAAGGAAAAACACTTTAGGAAATAAAGTTTTCTTTGAAGTTTTTCCACTTTAGTCCTTAGTAAGTATTGTAAAATGCATAACTCACAACCAAAAAGATTTGAAAACCATTAAGTCATGTGGGCTGTGAAACACACTAAGCCTTTTCCGAAGTTATATTTAAAACTTGCAAACACTTCAATCACCTTTATAATTTGTTTATCGCATCGCACCTCATTTAAACAATCAAAATTATAAGGCAATTCAGCATAAGCTGCAATTATGCGGACCCGAAGAGCCAACAAAGCAATAAGCATAAAACTCTAAAGTCCCATAAGGCTCAACTACTTGACTTCTTGAATGCACACTTCGCATTTCGCACGACTTAACCAAAAGAAAATTCGTTTAACACATAAAAGTTGTATGTGTGATTTGCGCAAATCACATTTTGTAGAAGTTATGGGTAAAACATCAATAACGGTAAAATTTATAAGTTGCGATATGCAAATGAATGGCATTTAATTACTCAAGCATGCGAAATAACTTATGTCATATCAAACAAAATTCCGAGATCCAACGTCTTAAATTGGTTGATAGCTATTTCGTGTAAAGGTGTAGAAGATTTGATTTGAAATTATTTTTGATGATTAATAGCATTTTTTAATAGATTCATATCTATTCATGAATTTTTGATATAAACGATGGATTTGTCTATTTGTTCTCTATACTTTTAATGTTCGCTCTATTTACTTGAAATTAGGAAACCACTTAACGGAGTGAGGAAGATTGAAATGAACAAGAAAGGCAGAGATATTGCTCAAATACCTTCTACTGAAGACTAACACATGTCTCCCCTATTTTCAGACACCACCTGCAACAAGGAATGCGACATTTTGTCATGGGAAGCGATGTATCATTTTTTCAAAAATGAAAAGCTAATAGTAATAGAAAAAGTTGCTTCAGTAGACTTATCTCTTTCTTCAGACCGAACTGATTTTGACGTTGCATGTTCATTCATCCACAGGATAGCCGCAAGGCCAAAAATTCTCCCTTGCACAGATCTGGTTAAGTAGGAAATTAACCACTTAAACATAGGAGATAGAAATTTTAAGGATTCCAAGGGAGAAAATATTGGTTATTTCAGGGCAAAAGATTTACAAGCAATGCACCATATACCCTCCTCGCAGTAGAAATATGACAAGGCTTTTTTGCAAAGCTTTAGAGCAGAGCATTCAGACCTCATGAAATTCATAAAGGAATGGAAGGAATACTAGGGAAAAATTAAGCTAGATAAACTCAGTACGTACTCAATTGCACAAATTCCTTACCCTTACTGTTATGCTACCAGTATGTTATGTAGATTGTTTTCAAAACCTGATTCCACTAGGTTTTCAGTAGATTGGGTCCCATTAATTGATGAAATCGTCAATTCCTTGATTCGGAATTGGGAAAATATCCTATATGACAATTTAGCCAAACACATCATGGATTATAGGAATAAAATGAGTGTTTCATCTAGAGAAATACCTCCCTTTTATATGATTTCCTATGTCATGGACGCAATATTCTTTTCTTCTGGTTTTCCTACCATGGGATGGAAATGGACTACCCAAGAGCCTACCCCAATCCATATTTACCAAAAAGCCCTATGGGATTCATACTTCCATCTTGATTTCTACAAAATTTGCCATGGAGTCATGCTGCCTATGCACCAGATGATATTCAATGAGAAAGCCCCTAGGATTTCGAAAGAAGCTAGTGTTGGAAATGTTGTCATTGATGGCAAAGGAAGTGGCACAAAAGGAGCATCTGAACAACAATAAGGCAAAGAGAGAAGCAAGGAGCAGCATTACACAAAGAAGCAAAGAGGAAGCAAGGTAGATAAGGAACTAAGGCAGCAGACAATGCAGAGATAGAGTAGGAGAAAAAGGCCATCGAATAGAAAAGAATAAGTGAATGGTAATCTGTGATAAGGAATAAGTGAATGGTAATCTATGATAATTAAGAAATCCATTGAAGGAATTAATGGTTGAAGAGATATGATGAATGTAGCGAAGATTACAATTACGATGGACCATAGTACAGTGACCAGCTTGCAGAATCAAGAACTTGAGTGTGCAATTAGAAGCGGAACTGTGATAGGATAGAACTATGAACATGCAATGGAAGGTTGATATAGTATATATGTCATAGCAGAATTGAAGACAGAGTGACATTATGTTGTGTCAAGGTCGGAAGGCAACAGTCGGTGTAAACAATGTTTGTTAAAATACTCAAACGAAATTGTGAACAAAGCGTTAAACCTAGCAATGGAACTGCAATAAAAGGAAAAACCTTAAAGCGCAACTTAATTATAATAATACATTGAAAAGGCGACGGAACCCTGTGTGGAAGAGCGGAACCATGACCAAGTGAACAGTGAAGGCGGTTTACGGTTTTCATCGCACCACCTATGCGGAGTGAGCGGTATTTGAGGAGTTGGGAGCGATTCCATAAATCACTCGACACGTGGCAAGGAGGACCCACGGAAAACCACTTGTCACTATGCGCCATCGCGCGTTATAGTTCGACCCAGGATGCCCAGCGATATCGTTGAGCACCGTTGATCTGGGAAGGGGTCATCGGACGGTCATCATTTGTTGAAGGTGCGCGAAGATTAACACAGGTACGACGGGCCATCACACGTTAACGTTCGGCATCGGAGGTCAAGCAATATGCATATACGCCGTTGATCTGGAAGCTTGCTATTCTAACGGTGATCGAACGCTGGCATTGCGTGAAATTTTCTTATGGTACCATGCACGTATTTGATTGGCTATTGACTATATTTGTGGGCCCGACGTCAAAAGTTTATCATATTGTTTGAAAGCGTTAAAATGCGAAAGGTTAACCTTAATCCTAAAGTTAAGTTCAAAAGTATTAAATTAATTGTTTATTTACCAAGATCAATAGAATGGTGAGAGTTATGGAGACCCCGCTGGATTATCTATTTTGACCCCATCCAGGAATACCATTAGCAAGTGAATGGTTTTGACCCAAGGTTTTAATAAAGGCGAAAACTATATAAGGTGATGAGAATCATGAAGAACGGTGTGCATGCGAAAGGGTTGATAATAAACGAATCTCTTTTAGAGATATCTGTATGAATAAACTCTGATATATCTGAATCTATGGTGCAACGGTGAATATGATCAAGATCTCTAGTTCAGATGATGATTAATTCCTGGTTTAATCGATTGACGAAATCATGAAGAACGTATGCATGAGTAAGGGTTGTGAATGAATACTTCACTCTGAAGTATATCTGTATGGAATGGGTAACAGATTAAGAATGCACCTCTGAAGAAAATAAATAAATCTGGTTGCCTGCAAGGTATGTTGTGTGGAAGTGGATGAAACGTGGTATGCAGTGGTGCTGAGGGTCGAAGCCTTCAATGAGGGGGTTGGAGCTCCCTTCTAGTGGTAGCTGGTAAACGAGAGCAGGGGGTAGTAGCTTCCTTCCAGGAGAGGCTGGTAAATGAGAGAATGTTGTAGCCTTTTGCAGATGGGTGTCTGCATGCTGGTATGAGTCTGCACCAGCATAAAATTGTAAGAAGTATTCTTTATAATAAATATTGAAGACTGAGATTACAACAGCGGTGGTTTTTCTCCCAAATTGGGTTTCCACCTTAAATCCTGGTGCTCATATGTGTTGCTTATGTTTGATGGTTTGTTCTGTTATTTCTGTTCATGCTTACTGCTTATCTGATGAATGAATGATGCAATGATCTAATAAGATCTCTGGACATACAAGTTGGATGCAGTAATGTAACATATGGTTTTAAAAGAAAGGAAAACTAAAAATTGTCAGTCAGCTCTAAATACTGATTCACCCCCCCCTCTCAGTATTTTTCCAACAGCTAGTACAAATATTCTTTCTATGGCTAGATGGTCTGCAGAGGATAATTTTACATATGTCAGAGTATTTGGGAGTTATGCTTCTCCCCACATCCTACCATATTATGTTCCTGATAATTTAATTGCAAGAGAGATAGCCTACCAGCTTGTTAATGATATTACTAAACAACTAAAAGATGTTAAGAAGGTCATTTGGCCTAATTTCCCTTTACAGTGTGGTAATTTTTCACTTTTTAATATTGGCCATACCTACAAGGAAGTTTCAAATATTAATCCATTGAATTTGGCAGTAATTTCAAAAAGGTTTTATGATCCAAATGATGTAATTAAAAACTACATCATGGAGCTCAGAATGAAGCCTTTTATAAAAGAAATAGACGGATTTGATGATCTCTTTCAAGGCATGGAAAAGTTTTCAGATATAATCAAGTTTGCATCCAGTCAACTCAACCAAGATGATTTGAAAGCCTTCCAAACATACAGAAATAAAAGACTATATAATTCCTCTTGACTTGCTAACTATTAAAGATGTCAATAGACCTACTCCAAGTATCAGCTTGGATAATGAAACAAAAGACATGTTTGAGGATGAATTAGGTCAATCAGAGCATCAATCTCACAATTCAGATAATTTTGAAAATGAATCTGAATCCAAAAATGATAGCCTAGAAAAGATAACTGATCAAGCAATCCAAGAGAGAGAGATGCAGGAGAAAAGAGAAAGTAATGGAACATAGTCAACTTCTCAAGAAGTTCAGCACAATTATGATACACTTGATCAGTCACAAAAGTACCAAACGAAAAATTTGAGCAGTGAATCGGACGAGTTTTCTAAAGCAACAAATAATCCTAAAACCAATTCCAATACTGATCAATCTACTATTTTTCAGACACCTGAACATTCCCAGAACATAGTGGAAACTTTTAATCCACTACAACAAGTTCCAAAAAATCATGATCGAGAGATCATACTGACCTATGCTACAGAACAAACAGTTTTAGAAGTTGAAGAAATTCTTTCATTGGATATCTTCTACAGTCCTAGTCATAAGGCTATAGTCAAGAGAAATAAAAGGAGAAGAATTGATGAAACATTCTCAAACCTCACAAATGAATCTGTTGACGTTTTGTGGAAGGATCCCCTAGCTGATCCTACTGAACATTTAACTAAATTATCATAGTTTACAGGGGCATATGCTATTGTTATTTTTGATCAAGCTACTGAGGTTAAAATGTTGCTGAAGCAGAAGGAAGACAGAATACAAGAACTAGAGAGACTGTTAGATGAATAAAAATCTAACTCTAGTGAGCAAATGAAATCGAAGATGGCCCAATTTCAAAAGGATTTTGAAAAGTTAAATTGCAACATCAAGCAGAAATCACTGAGAGACAAGCACAACTGGAAGCAGCAATGACCAGGTTACAAATCCAACCACAATTATAGAAATTCATAAAACAAACATTGGAAGTAAATGCTAAGTTAAAGCAACAACAGGAATTATTTTTCCAACAAGCTTATATTATTGACTCTTATTGTGACTCAAATGAAATACAGGTTCAACAAGTAGCTATCTAGAAACATGAATGTGATAAGCTCGAGAAGAAAATCAATGAACACATTCAATGGAAAGAATCAGACTCAGGAAAGGAAGCTAATCAACCCCAAGTAGATAAGTTCCACAAGGATATCTTATTCAAATATTGGGAAGCACAAATAAAGCAGGCAGAGAAAGCAGCAGCGAAAACATCAAGATTATCAAAGGAAATTACTGAATTTGTATGTGAATAGCTGGTGAAAGTAGAACTTATCAAAGAGTACATGTTTTAAGTGTTCTTAGAAGTAAAATAGGTAGAAACACAATGGAAGAAAAAGGAAGAAACACATGATGAAATAATTAAAAAGGTAAATAAGTTTGATCAAGAAAATTGTTGGAATTTTCTTATCAAACCTTATCATCAATATCAGATCCTGCAGTATTTAACAGATTCAATAAGAAGATCGCAGTCATTACTTTCAAACGCAACATTCAAGGGATATGTTAGATCGAGAATCTTGTATCCAGCTCAACTCAAGCCCATGCTTGATATTTTTCAACTTCGTGACAAAATCCAAAAGAAAGGGTGGAATTTATAAATCATATTGTTACTTTATTTTCCTAGATTTTAGTTCAAGTTAGCCTTACAAGGATGGTTGTTTGAAACCTCCTCTATATTTTTGTAATAATCTATTTTATAACATAGTTATTTTAGTATTTAAACCCCTCTCATGCATTTAGAGAAGGGTCCAGAAATTTTCCAAAAACATTTGCAAAGAATGCATTATTGTAAGTTTGTGAATGCTTTGATGAATTAATGGAACACATCTATTATATTTTGACAATTAAAGCTATTTAACTGATGTTGCACTACTACACTCTTTAAATTGCTTGAAAGTGAAGAGGAGTAGATCAATTACTGTCAGTTTAAATGAGTAGAACTTTGTACATATGGTACTTATATTCACTTGTATTAAGTCTTGCTTTATAGATTGACAATCATATTTTTATTGCATTATATATTTGAAACATTATTATAGATTAATGTTACATTCACTTCTATTCTAATATTTGTCTATGATATCTTATTAAATATATAATAACGAATGCGATATATTTTTCACAATTCTTCTAGTAAAACTATTTTGTTAGAAGAATCATCTTACATAATTTTCATCTCTTTCAACTGTTAAATGATCTATATTACTAATAGTTGAAGGATATCTTTTTTAGATAGCATAAAGGAAGAAACACCCCAGATATATAGTAGAATAAATAGTTTAGATAGATGCATATGATAGATTAAAATCATTCTCCATTTGCATGTTGTATAATCAAACCACCCTCAATATCATCCTTATTGGGAAACTGGTCCCATCATCCCCAGTCGGAGCCACTACACCAAATGGAAAATAAGTTGCTTTAAGTTCCGGACTGGGTATTTTTCCCCCATGTTTCGACAGCGGAATTCCAAGGCCTCAACCTTCTAGCGCTAGAAGGAGGGCCTTGTGAATGGAAAAAAGATCTGATCAATCTAAAGGCCAATCTTAGAGTCTCCCTCCCTCTAGATCCCCATCAACTTCCAGAAAATTATCTAGATCCTCATCTTTAAAATCTAAATTTGATCACCCTTATCCTAAGTCTCCTAGTGATAATCAACCCATAATATCTCCTGATTCCCATCAAGCTTCCCCAGAAGTTCAATATTTGATAGAAAAGTTAGATAGAGTATCTATTTCTGCTGAAAATCCTGAATCTTCTCAAATATCGGATATTAGTATTTCGTCTTCTTTACAACCTCGTATAATATTAACTTGATTAGAAAGTCAAAAGACAAGAATTATTCCTTTTGAATTTCCCATCGATAGTAATCGAAAGAGACTAAAGAGGACTCAATCAGAGTCAATCGCCAACAATATCTTATCCCATTCACCTTCATTACCTCCACTCACTTCCACAACTTCCATTCCAACAATCAGTGTTACTTTGACTAGTTGCAGTACTCAAACTACTATCTTTTCAACTAGTCCTAGCACTTAACCTGCCTCTTCTTCAACTCAAACTCCACTCATCCAACCTATTCAAATCCAATGGCAGGCGACCCATGGAAAAATCCAGGAGCTGTAAATATGCCCGCTCCTCTTCATGCTATACCAAAATCACCTGAAAGATGGTTACCTAAATTTAACCCTGATGATGGTCTTCCAGCAGAAGAACAAATCCAAAATTTTATGTTAGTCGTCAATATAAATGGAGTAGTTCAATAATATTGTGTTGTAATATTATTTATTTATACTCTAAGAGGATCCGCAGGATCCTGGTATTTTTCACTGCCTGCCCGCTCTATAACTACCTGGAATATGTTCGAAGAACAATTTCTAGCTAAGTTTGGGGATGACAGTACCACTGCTACGCTCATCAATGATTTGTCAAATCTAAAAGTTAAAATAGGTGAGAAGATAAAAGATTTCAATTCAAGATTTAATAAATTACTCAATAAAATTCCTGCTATAGCAGTTCCTGGTACAAAAGTTCAAATTGAGTGGTATATTTCATCTCTTCCATCCAATATAGCTATTTTTGTTGATAGAGAAAAACTACCAACACTTTCAGAAAATATGAAGGAATCTCTATCTGTAGAGAAACACATAACAACTCTTGAGAAAAGGAATTCTAAAGAGGATCGAAAATCAAAGAAGGTATCTTTAAAATATGACTCTAAAAAGAAGATGCCAAAAGACCCTTTTGACGTAGAAGGTCTTCAAATTTTTTTTAAGACTATGAAAAACGAGATGGCAGATATCAAGAATCAAGTCGCTGAAAATTCGAGATAAAAAAAGACTTTCAGAAACTTCAAGAAAGGTCAGTCTTCCAATATTCAACCTCCAAATATCATATCTAATGTTGAATCTGATCAAGATACACAGGAAGAGCAAACAGAGGAAGAAGAAGAAGATGAAGAAGAAGAAGTTGAACTAAATGGAATGTGGGATTTCATCCTACCAAATGAAGAACAACTTGAGCATTACCTGTCAGTACAAAGAGTAAAAAGACTACTGAAGGAACGTAGCCAAATCAACAGCAAAAGATTTCAACTCCTGCGAAAGATAAATCAGTAAGAAAAAAGTATACTTCAAAGGATACACAAATAAGTCTCGTTACTTCAGACACTCCACCTACATCTAAGACAATGGTAGTCTCATACACTATTGAATATAATGTAGTTGAAGATAGGAAGAAAACCAAGGCCAATATTTCAATTCACAAGCTTACTGAATTAAAATAGCAACAAAAAATCTTACTTAGAGACTTAAATGTGGTTCCTGCTTCAACCTTACTTGGTCCAGTAATAGTACAAGCTGCTAATGAAATGGGTAAGCCACCTTCCCCTTCAACTAAAATAGATGCTACAGACTTGATTATGATAGGTGATCGATCCATCTCTCATACTTTTCCATTTCTCTTAACCTATAAGATCTATAATAAAAACGTTCATAATTGTCTAATACACTCAGGGGATTCCTCTAATATAATGCCAAAAACATTCTATGCTAAGTTGAACATAACTCCTCACAGTTCCCCTGTTCATATAGTACAACTTGATAGAACCAAAGTAGAGGTGCTAGGAGAAATAAATTCTGTTTCCATCAAATTTTGATCAAATCTCAAGGTTTCTCAAATAATTGATATACTGGTGGTTATTTTAAGACTCATTTTTCAGCCGAGACTTGTCTGAAAACTTCATGGTTATTTTGAAATAGACTGGTCGCATATGTGGCAACCATATAATGGAAAGACAAATTTTTTTTGGGTAGATGGTGAGAAGTTAATGAAGCATACAGTCACCAATCTTGAAGGAATAAATGAGCCAGTAGCATTCAATAATAACAATATTGGAAACTACTCAGCAGGGTCGTTTTTGGGAAATTTCAATGTTCAACCATCACCTTTATTTGATAATGCAATAGTTTCTCAGATTGAGAGTTATTCCTAGCCAGATAGTTCCAAATGTATAAATTTTGTAGATAGAACAGTAGTTAATTCTTTATTTTAGACTCTTTATTTTCACGGTTCTAAATCTGAAGATGGTGTAGGCGCAGGCTGTATTTTAGTAAACCTAGAAGGAGAGAAAACCACGTAAGCCTATAGATAAGAATTTAATTGTACAAAAAATGTAGCGGAATACAAAGCATTAGTTCAAGGTTTGTACAAAGCCATTGATCGTAATATCAAATATCTGAAAGTTCTAGGAGATTCAGAAATCATTGTTAGATAGGTAAGAGATACCATTCATTGTAATTCTGGACATTTAAATCATTATCAATCATTAGTCCAAGAATTAATCATTCATTTATTAGCCTTTAACATTTCTTCTGTACCTAGGATGCAGAATGCTAGTGCATATCTACTGGCTAATAGCATTAAAGTTAATCCCATCTCAAGAGTTTAGTCCCGATATATTTTCTATTGAATTAATTTTTAGACCATCTGTTCCTAATAATATTACCAATTGGAGAGTATTCAATAATGATTTAGATATTATAGATTTCTTAACATCTGAAATATATTATGATAGTCAAATTTAGGATGCAAATGAACATGACATTCATATTAAGAAATAACAAGACGAAAATCTTATTCCTAAATCTATTGTCAAGTTAGAAGACCTATATGATCTGAAAGATAGGTTTAAAAGAGTTACTAACTCAAAAACACAATGCTCCACATTAAGATATGAGTTAGTAAATCTAGGAACTGACAAAAAACCTCAAAATGTCAATCTAGGTCTTGGTCTATCTTCCGAAGAAAGATTATCATTTATCAGATTGTTTAGAATGTACAAAAGTTTCATTTCTTGGGATTACACTGATCTCAAAACATATGACACTTCTGTAATCCAACACACAATTCCTATGATCTCATAAGAAAAACCTATATAGCATAAATTGAGGAAGATTCATCCAGATCTGGAAAATCAAATCAAAACAAAACTGAACAAACTCCTCAAGGAAAAAATCATCTTTCCAGTCAGGCATTCTAAATGGGTGTCAAATTTGGTACCTGTCAGGAAGAAGAATGGAGATATTAGAATTGGCATTGATTTTAGGAATTTAAACAAAGCTTGTCAGAAGGACAAATTTTCATTACCAACTATGGAACAAGTACTGTAGACAATAGTTGGTTCTGAACTTATGTCCTTTCTAGATGGATTCTCATGATATAACCAAATTCTCGTACATCCAAATGAAAAATTGAAAACTACGTTCAGAACTAAGTGGGGAACTTACGCCTATAAAAATATGTTATTTGGATTAATAAATGCAGGTGCCATTTTTCAAAGAGCTATGGACACAGCTTTTAGGGAGCTCATAAATAAGTCAATGTTTATTTATTTAGATTACATTACAGTCTTTTCTAAACATGTAACCAATCATGTGAATGACGTAAAAGAAGTCTTTGAGCAATGTAAAAGTTATGACATCTCATTAAACCCAAACAAATCATTTTTTGCATTAGATAAAGGAAAAATTTTAAGATTCATTGTGTCAAAAAGAGGTATCTATATTGATCCTGAAAGAATTGACAAAATTAAAAGAATTCCTTTTCCTCATAACAAGAAAGCTATGCAGTTGTTTCTTGGAAAATTAATTTTGTTAAAAGGTTTGTCCCTGACTTTTCACAAATAGTTTTACCATTACAGAACATGATTAAGAAAAATTATTTCTTTAAATGGGCACAAAATGAAAGAGAAACGTTTTATTTTATTAAACAATCCATTGTCAATGCTCCATTCCTGAATACCCCCAATTTTCTTAATCCTTTTACTTTATAAACTTTCTCAGCAGATACATCATACGTTGTTGTTTTAACATGGATTAATGACCAACAAATTGAAGCACCAATATCATTTTTCAGTTTCAATTTGCAAGGTGCGGAACTAAATTATACATTTGTCGAAAAGCAAGAATTTTTTGTCTTTAAAGCTATAAAGAATTTCAGGCCATTTCTCCTAAAAACTCACACTAAAATCATAGTTCCATTCTCTGCAATGAGACAACTATTTATGCAAACAGAATTAGGAGAGAAAATGGATAACTTGGTTACCGCTTTACAAGAATATGATGTAGAAATTAGACCCTCTAAAATTATTAGAGGTCAAGGTTTTTGCAGAATGCTTACAGGAACATCCCATTTATCATCAGAAGAATATTCAGGTAACAATGTGCAAATATCAGAGGTAAGCCTTAACGATGCACAATCTCAATACGTTGATCTCATATTCTACTTGAAGAATGGATATGCTCCGAATCAACTCAGTTACAAAACAAAACTGGCTTTGAGATTAAAGGCCAAGCAATATGAATTAATTAACGATGTATTGTTTAGGATAAATTTTGATTTTTTACTACCAAGATGTTTAGAAAAATCTGAAGCAGAGAAAGCCTTGCAGGAACTCCATGATGGACCAGCTGGAGGACATTTTGGAGGAAATACGATAGCACACAAAATCCTGCATGCAGGATACTATTGGCCTACACTTTTCAAAGATGCTCATGAATATGCAAGGAAATGCAAAGTGTGTCAAAGTGCATCTAGAAAACAAAGGAAGCCAACATTCCCATTACAACCAGTCAATATTGAACAACCATTTGAACAATGGGGATTAGATATAATTGGTGAGATTATTCCTAATTCTTCCAAACATCACAGATATATTGACACAACTACAGATTACTTTACTAAATGGATGGAAGCAATTCCATTAAAGGTAGCCAACTCTGAGAATATCATTTATTTCATCGACCAACATATCATAACTAGGTTTGGCTTACCTACTACTTTAATTTTTTATAACACATCTTACTTCTCAGGAACTGCTATGATGGAATTTTCAATCAAAACGGGTTTTAAACTTAAGTATTCTACGAATTATTACCCTAGAGGAAATGGTTTAGCAGAATCTACAAACAAAAACTTGATTAGAATAATCAAAAGAACTATTGATCAAAACAAACGAAATTGGCATAAGTCATTAATATTTGCTCTTTGGGTAGACCGAATAACTCAGAAAGCTTCTATCAACACTTCTCCATTCAATCTTGTCGATGGAAAAGAAGCTATACTTCTTACCAATGTAGATATTCCCTCTCTTTTCTTAGTACAATTTATTGATGAATCACCTTCTTCTTCTTTACAAATTAGATAATGTCAAATTCTTAAGTTACAGGAAGAAAGAGAAAAAGCTAAACATACTCATGCACATCATCAACATATAGTAAAAGCCTCATTTAATTCAACTTCTGTTACTCCAAAAAACTTTAAAATTGGTGATCTGGTATTGAAATGGGATAAAGCACATGAGGAAGAAGGTAAACACACGAAGTTTCAAAAACTCTGGCTAGGTCCATTTCAAATAATTGAAGAAATAGGCCCATCGACATTCTTCTTGCAAGATCTATCAGGAAAAAGAGATTATTTTCCTGTTAATGGGCAGATTTTGAAAAAATACTTTTCACATGAGGTAACCCCTTCTATTCTCTATATACTACTATCTTTTTATTTTCCTTAGAAAAATAAAAGTTGCTTAGTATAAATTTTTTGAATTTCAAAATAAAATCTCAGATAATCCTTTTTTATTTATCGCTTATAGAAATAAGAAATGTTAAGGAAATAATCGAAAGATTCAAAATACAAATAGATTTTATTTTCACTGAAAAATGTAATTTCACTGAAGTTATTTATTCTCTGATGAACTCTCATCCTTATATAGCATGATTATTCTGTTATTAGTCAATAAAGTAAAGACTATTTTATAAAAAATCAAACTAAAACTCAAAATTATCATCCAGAATCCTCAAAAGGACCAATGGTTCACCCCATCTGAGAAAACTTATTAATTAAAAAAAAAAAATTCAAAAAAGATTATAACTAGAAAATCTTAAAAGATAATAAGTCTCATTACGAGCTTGTTTACCATATTCATAGGGAAATAGTTGAACTGGCATTACCAATATTTCCCACCAAAACAAGGTAATGAATTGAGATTATATCAAGAGGACAAGGGGTCTCATCAAGAACCAGCTTGATCAATTTAATTACAACTAGTGAATGGAATTGTCATTATTTGTTTACCAAGACAAGACAATGGATTTTAAGTAAACAAAAATATGATACAAAAATAAAAGTTTCAAAAAAGATCAATTAAATAAAGTTATAATTCATTTTTGAAAATTGTAAGAAATAATGGATGGGACAATGAATCATTGTTGGGTAAAAGGTAACCCTACCAAAAGCTTAAATTTCTTATTGGAACAGAGACTCTACTTGTGATAAAAGAGTAAATATTTATAATGCGGATCTGTAAGAGCCACCTGCTTTATCTTTTTGAACTGAGTAAAGACTGATATAGATTCTCGTACTTATATCTTTAAAAGAGGGGTTCTTATGAATTGTAATTAAGAGAAATTTCATTGTTTAGTAAGATATTATTTGTTTGAAATTCATTCCTGCAACTATTTTTATTTCAAAAAAGTTTTAGAAATTTCAAAAAAGTTAGTAAGAGATAAGTGGTTCTCCCAAGTGAATCGCCAATTGTTGTGTTATACAACACCCACCATTTATTTTAATAAATGGGGACCCTTTAGAAATAAATAGGAAATTTATTTTTATTTAAAAATAAAACACTTTAGGAAATAAAGTTTTCTTTGAAGTTTTTCTGCTTTAGTCCTTAGTGTGCATCGCAAAACGCATAACTTACAACCAAAAAGATTTGAAAACCATTAAGTCACGTGGGCTGCGAAAGGCGCTAAGCCTTTATGGAAGTTATATTTAAAACTTACAAACACTTGAATCACCGTTATAATTTTTTTATCGCATCACACCTCATTTAAACAATCAAACTTTTAAGGCAATTTGGCATAATTTGCGATTATGCGGTGTTAGGATATTCCGACACATAGGAAAAAGTTAAGAATAACTTAGTCTATTGTAGAGTTAGGTAAAGTGTGTTTTTTTACTATGTACATTTGTAACTTATAATCTGACGGTCACGATTTGTAGTGATCCGACGGTTCACTCTCTCCTCGGTATTAACGACACTTGATCCGTGGCTTAGCACCCGATTGGTCCATGATCTCTATTTAAAGAGCATGGAGGGTCATTTGTCCGGTAAATTTTTTTGAGAGAAACATATGTAATCTTTCTTTTTATATTAATAAATTTCCTGAAGTGGCCGCGTTGGCTCAGGCCGTGGACTGTTTCCCTCTTCAAGGGTTTTAACCACATGATAATACTGGTGTACTGATTTGTGATTTGTTTGTGAGTGGCGACCTTTGGTTTTTTATATAAGGAACTTACCTTGTAAATTCCTTCATGGTATTAGACCTATTTTGAGGGCTACATCCATTGTTGATCCAAATCCGTGTTGAAAATGGCAACAAGAAACAGTGAAGGAGGCCTCCTGAAACATCTTTCCTGATCCTAGTTGGAAAGTGATCACCTAAACTAGGTGGGGACCACACATGTGATTTTTGTCGAAAAGTCTATTTTTAGACATATGAATCATGGACCGGGAGCTGCAGTATGCTATTCTTGGATGATTGGTCATGTTGGTAAAAATATATGGATCTCTATTTTTAGCATTTAGGTCGAAGTCTATTTTTAGACTGGCGGGCTAAAAATAGAACAGTCAAATATTATTTACCCTTAATAATATTTGGACTCTAAACTTCAGTTTACTCTCTTGGAGCACTTCAGTTTGACCCCCGGAGGTGGGGCATGCAGCTGCCAGAAGGATTTACGCTTTTCCTATGGGTTATTTGAGCTATTGCATGGTTGACTTCAGTTAGAGCTCAAGTGGCGGAGTTCGGTCGAGTTGATGCGACAGTTAATGGAGGTGGTGTTCTGGTTAACTAGTTGAACTAGTTGTATTTAGTTTAACTGGTTAATACACTAGAGATGAGTGGTGTGAATTAAATATTATTTAATTCACAAATTATTAACTCATTATTCAACTAAATAACACATCAGTTTAACTCAGTGCATGGACAGTTCAGTGGCGACAAGTGAAAGAGGTAGATGAAAGGGTTGAGTTAGCTATCAGTTGCGACATTAGTTGTGCATGAGATTTGCACCACACTTGGAGAAAATTACCAATGACAATTGCGCAGTTGGAGCCAGTGAGATTCGAACTTGGATCTCTATTTAGACCAGCCTTGATTGCACAATAGAGGCAGGGCAAATAGTGGTTGAGTTTTGAACCTGTGACTTGTTCAAAACCAAGCTAGTTTTTGTGTAGCTTTGGGAGATAGTACTGAGTGCTTGTGAGGAGTTTGTACTATGTATTTGCTGCATGTTCTCTCCATCTAATATACAGAATAGCTGAGGGGTTTTCAGCTATAAGCTTTCCCCATACATACTGTGTTAATGTGTGTGATGATTTGATGTGCTATCGCTTCTATTCTTTCCGCATGTGACAATTAATCGTAGAAGAGATTATGTGTTATGCATGCAATTCGAAATTGATGTGTGATCAAGTTAATCTCGATTGAATAAGTGATTTATTCAGAAAATTTCTACATGGTATCGGAGCGATATTAATTGTCGAGATCTATTACGGTGATTGCAAACTTATTTCCTCGGAGAGAGCCTGCATACGGGCCAGATAGCCTCCGGATTCATCTTTCTTTGGAAAGTGAAAGGTATGGTAAAATCCCATGCAATCAATCTCTGATTTGGAAATAATTTGTTCTCAAGTGTAGATCGGAAGCGATTGAGTTATCAACTGGTGGTGAAATTCGAATTTGCAGATTTGTGTTCTTGGTGCTGCGGCGAAAATGTCTTTCAACGGTTTGCGACTCGAATATGCCTTGGAAGGAAGTTCGAATTATGTTGCATGGAAGGACCGCATGGAGGCTGTATTAGATGATAATGGGCTGTTGGAATTCGTGGATAAAGAGATTCCAAAGCCTACTTCTAATGATGCTGCTGTTGTGGAAGCCTGGCGAAAGAAACAAGAAAAATGTCGAAGGATCCTGTTGGAGGGCATAAAGGATCACATTGTGTCCAGCCTGCATGGAAAGGCTTCTCCATATTTGATGTGGAAAGCTTTGACAGATCTATACCAAAGCAAGAGCGACCAAAGGAAGCTGGCACTCAAAGATAGACTCGGGAACATCAAGATGGAGAAAGGCGACAACATCGCAAAATACCTCACGAAGTTCACTCAGTGCAGAGATGAGCTGGGAAGTGTGGGGGTGACTGTCGATGATGAGGACTTGGTTGACCTGGCTCTCCTTGGTCTTCCGAAGAGTTGGCACTCCTATCAGGACAGTGTCAATGGTCGGGAGAAGTTGCCGAGATGGGAGCGACTGTGGTCGGATCTCATGCAAGAGGAGATCAGGAGGACTACCAGGGACGGATCTTCATCAAAGGCATCTGATGAAGAAGACTGCACTTTGGCTGCCAAAGAAAGGAAGGGGAAGGGCAAGGAGAAGGCTTCTCAATCTGGTTCGGATGGTAAAAAGTGTGACATGTCCAAAGTGAAGTGTTTTCACTGTCACGAGCATGGACATTACGCCACGAATTGCCCAAAGAAGAAGAAGAACAAGCAGGCTGCTGGAGCTGCAGCTGGTGAGGCTCTTGCCTCGCAATTTGAGCTGGACTTCTCATTGATCGCATGCATGTTTTCTAGTGCATTGGGATCAGGGTGGTACTTTGATAGTGGTGCTTCCTTTCACATGACGGGAGATATGAATCTTTTCAATGACTTGGTGGAGAAAGGTCTCCAGATGCATGTTGAGTTGGGCGACGGTGGACGATACAATGCGAACGGCATTGGTACCATAACCTTTCAAAGGGAGTCAGGTAAACTCATTCTTTTACAAGATGTATTGCATGTACCAGGTCTAACAAATAATCTGATCTTAGTCGCAATGTTAGAGGATAAAGGGTATGAAGTTGTCTTTAGAGAAGGAAAAGTTTTCCTTCGGCACAAGGCAACGGGACAAGTCAAGAAGGTTGGGATTCGAGCAAAGAATCTCTACAAACTTGAAGTAGATGGGATTTCTATGGAGCTTCCTACTGTTGGGAAGCGGAAGGAAGACATGCAACTGAAGCTTGAGAGGGAGCAAGTAAGCGTATGCAAAGAGGTAGACATGCAATTGAAGCTGAGAGGGAGCGGTTTATGGCGTAAAAGGTAAGAGTGAACCTCGATGTGGAGCAGCCATAAGAGGATGGCGGAGTGGAAGAGACCACCGCGCAGAGAAATTTCGCGCCGACGGCGAGGAGTGCATGCGCTATACGCTCAGGAGAGGTGGGGCGGCTACGTATGATTAATTCTGGCGAGATTTTCTTCGTGGGCTCTCTATGAGATGGTGTGGATCTCTATGGATTGAACTCCTGCTACGAGGTGCCCACATCACGCCAGTGAGGATAAGAGAGAGTGATGGGGCGGTAGATCGCTTGTGACACTGCCTGGACACCGACTTCAAGCGCGGATCAGAGTTGACAGCAAGTGCAAGAGTGCATGGGTGCAAAGAGTCAACAACGCAGTGGTTCCTGATGACATGTGCAGTTGGCCAAGCAGAAGTCGAAGACTTTGATGATAGATGCTAGATACATCAATATTGATTGAGTTTTTTGGAGCCTATTCAGTTTTAGAGGAGTTGCAGAGCAGATGCATGGAGTTGCATGGCGCTTGTGAAGGTTGCAGGGTGAATGCATGGAGTTGCATGTCGCATGCATGAAGTTGCATGGCGCTTGTGGAGGTTGCAGGGCGAATGCATGGAGTTGCATGTCGCATGCAAAGACAACCCTTTCTTGTTGAGAGGGAGTGTTGAAAATGGCAACAAGAAACAGTGAAGGAGGCCTCCTGAATCATCTTTTCTGATCCTAGTTGGAAAGTGATCACCTAAACTAGGTGGGGACCACACATGTGATTTTTGTCGAAAAGTCTATTTTTAGACTATGTCTATTTTTAGAAATATGGATCATGGACCGGGAGCTGCAGTATGTTATTCTTGGAGGATTGGTCATGTTGGTAAAAATATATGGATCTCTATTTTTAGCATTTAGGTCGAAGTCTATTTTTAGACTGGCGGGCTAAAAATAGAACAGTCAAATATTATTTACCCTTAATAATATTTGGACTCTAAACTTCAGTTTACTCTCTTGGAGCACTTCAGTTTGACCCCCGGATGTGGGGCATGCAGCTGCCAGAATGATTTACGCTTTTCCTATGGGTTAGTTGAGCTATTGCATGGTTGACTTCAGTTAGAGCTCAAGTGGCGGAGTTCGGTGGAGTTGATGCGACAGTTAATGGAGGTGGTGTTCTGGTTAACTAGTTGAACTAGTTGTATTTAGTTTAACTGGCCAATACACTAGAGATGAGTTGGGTGAATTAAATATTATTTAATTCATAAATTATTAACTCATTATTCAACTAAAGAACACATCAGTTTAACTCAGTGCATGGACAATTCAGTGGCGACAAGTGAAAGAGGTAGATGAAAGGGTTGAGTTAGCTATCAGTTGCGACATCAGTTGTGCATGAGATTTGCACCACACTTGGAGGAAATTACCAATGACAATTGCGCAGTTGGAGCCAGTGAGATTCGAACTTGGATCTCTATTTAGACCAACCTTGATTGCGCAATAGAGGCAGAGAAGTAGTGGGTGTGTTTTGAACCTGTGACTTGTTCAAAACCAAGCTAGTTTTTGTGTAGCTTTGGGAGATAGTACTGAGTACTTGTGAGGAGTTTGTACTATGTATTTGCTGCATGTTCTCTCCATTTATAATATACTATAGCTGCGGGGTTTTCAACTATAAGCTTTCCCCATACATACTGTGTTAATGTGTGTGATGATTTGATGTGCTATCGCTTCTATTCTTTCCGCATGTGACAATTAATTGTAGAAGAGATTATGTGTTATGCATGTAATTCGAAATTGATGTGTGATCAGGTTAATCTCCATTGAATAAGTGATTTATTCATCAAATTTCTACATGGTATCAGAGCAATATTAATTGTCGAGATCTATTACGGTGATTGCAAACTTATTTCCTCGGACAGAGCCTGCATACGGGCCAGATAGCCTCCGGATTCATCTTTC
Organism: Pinus albicaulis; assembly: GCA_034641835.2. Taxonomy (NCBI): domain Eukaryota; kingdom Viridiplantae; phylum Streptophyta; class Pinopsida; order Pinales; family Pinaceae; genus Pinus; species Pinus albicaulis. The sequence goes on from CM076569.1 coordinate 149,314,654, forward strand.
TTTAGAAAGTGAAAGGTCTGGTAAAAGCCCATGCAGTCAATCTCTGATTTGGAAATAATTTGTTCTCAAGTATAGATCGGAAGCGATTGAGTTATCAGCTGGTGGTGAAATTCGAATTTGCAGATTTGTGTTCATGGTGCCGCGGCAAAAATGTCTTTCATCGGGTTGCGACTAGAATATGCCTTGGAAGGCAGTTCGAATTATGTTGCATGGAAGGACCGCATGGAGGCTGTATTAGATGATCATGGGCTGTTGGAATTCATGGAGAAAGAGATTCCAAAGCCTACTTCTAATGATGCTGATGTTGTGGAAGCATGGCGAAAGAAACAAGCAAAGTGTCGAAGGATCCTGTTGGAGGGCGTCAAGGATCATATAGTATCCAGCCTGCATGGAAAGGTTTCTCCATATTTGATGTGGAAAGCTTTGACAGATCTATACCAAAGCAAGAGTGACCAAAGGAAGCTGGCGCTCAAAGATAGACTCAGGAACATCAAGATGGAGAAAGGCGACAACATCGCAAAATACCTCACGAAGTTCACTCAGTGCAGAGATGAGCTGGGAAGTGTGGGGGTGACTGTCGATGATGAGGACTTGGTTGACCTGGCTCTCCTTGGTCTTCCGAAGAGTTGGCACTCCTATCAGGACAGTGTCAATGGTCGGGAGAAGTTGCCTGGATGGGAGCGACTGTGGTCGGATCTCATGCAAGAGGAGATCAGGAGGACTACCAGGGACAGATCTTCATCAAAGGCATCTGATGAAGAAGACTGCACTTTGGCTGCCAAAGAAAGGAAGTGGAAGGGTAAGGAGAAGGCTTCTCAATCTGGTGCGGATGGTAAAAAATGTGACATGTCCAAAGTGAAGTGTTTTCACTGTCACGAGCATGGACATTACGCCACAAATTGCCCAAAGAAGAAGAAGAACAAGTAGGCTGCTGGAGCTGCAGCTGGTGAGGCTCTTGCCTCGCAATTTGAGCTGGACTTCTCATTGATCGCATGCATGGTGTCTAGTGCATTGGGATCGGGGTGGTATTTTGATAGTGGCGCTTCCTTTCACATGACGGGAGATGTGAATCTTTTCAGTGACTTGGTGGAGAAAGGTCTCCAGATGCATGTTGAGTTGGGCGACGATGGACGATACAATGCGACCGGCATTGGTACCATAACCTTTCAGAGGGAGTCAGGTAAACTCATTCTTTTACAAGATGTATTGCATGTACCAGGTCTAACAAAGAATCTGATCTTAGTCGTAATGTTAGAGGATAAAGGGTATGAAGTTGTCTTTAGAGAAGGAAAAGTTTTCCTTCGGCACAAGGCAACGGGACAAGTCAAGAAGGTTGGGATTCGAGCAAAGAATCTTTACAGACTTGAAGTAGATGGGATGTCTACGGAGCTTCCTACTGTTGGGAAGCGGAAGGAAGACATGCAACTGAAGCTTGAGAGGGAGCAAGTGTTGCATGCAGGCGAGAAAGACATGCAATTGATGCTTGAGAGGGAGCATGTTTTGCATGCAGGTGATAGTGAACCTCGGGATGTGGAGCAGCCACAAGAGGATCATGGAGTGGAAGAGACCACTCATGCAGAGAAATTTCGTGCCAGACGGGCAGAGGGAGTGCATGCAGCTATACCACCAGGTGAGAGGTGGGGCGACATGCATGATTAATCCCATGAAAAGATTTCTGGGCAGATTCATGAGATGGTGTGGATCTCATGGATTGAACCTGGCTACGAGGTGCCCACAGCACAACAGTAGCAAGATCAGTTGGAGTGATGCAGGCAGATCAAAGTGACAGTGTCGGATACTGGAGCGCGGATCAGAGTTGACAGCAAGTGCAAGAGTGCATGGGTGCAAGAGTTCAACAGCGCAGTGGTTCCTGATGACATGTGCAGTTGGCCAAGCAGAAGTCGAAGACTTTGATGATGGATGCTAGATACATCAAGACCCATCGAGTTGTTTCGAGCTCATTCGGGCTTAGAGGAGTTGGCAGAGGACATGGAGTTGCATATGCTTTTGTGAAGGCTGCAGTGAATGCATGGAGTTGCATGTCGCATGCATGGAGTTGCATGGCGCTTGTGAAGGTTACAGGGTGAATGCATGGAGTTGCATGTCGCATGCAATGACAGTCCTTTCTTGTTGAGAGGGAGTGTTGAAAATGGCAACAAGAAACAGTGAAGGAGGCCTTCTGAAACATCTTTCCTGATCCTAGTTGGAAAGTGATCACCTAAACTAGGTGGGGACCACACATGTGATTTTTGTCGAAAAGTCTATTTTTAGACTATGTCTATTTTTAGAAATATGGATCATGGACCCAAGAGTCATGGAGATGACATTCTGGAGGATTATTATGTTGGCAGTATTTAGATGATCTCTTATTTTTAGCATTAGTCGAAGTCTATTTTTAGACTGCCTCTCATTAAAATAGGGAAGTCAAATATTATTTACCCTTAATAATATTTGGACTATAAACTTCAGTTTACTCTCGAGACTCTGCATGCATCTCCTGGGAGAAGCAACACGTAAGGATTTCACATTTTCCTATGGTTGTTGAGCTATCGTACGGTTGACCTTTTGCCACTGGCGGCGTAGTCTTATGAGCCGATGCACAGCTAATGGAGGTGGTGTTCTGGTTAACTAGTTGAACTAGTTGTATTGAGTTTAACTGGCTAATACACTAGAGATGAGTTGTGTGAATTAAATATTATTTAATTCACTAATCATTAACTCATTATTCAACTAAAGAACACACCAGTTTAACTCAGTGCATGGACAGTTCAGTGGCGACAAGTGAAAGAGGTAGATGAAAGGGTTGAGTTAGCTATCAGTTGCGACATTAGTTGTGCATGAGATTTGCACCCACACTTGGAGGAAATTACCAATGAAAATTGCGAAGTTGGAGCCGTTGAGATCTAATCAGATCTATATTTAGACTACCCTCAACAGGTATAAGAGTGTGTGAAATTAGTGGGTGTGTTTTGAACCTCAGGATTTGTTCAAAACCGTTTGCTTGTGTAGCTTTGGGAGAGATAGTACTGCGTACTGTGAGGAGTTTGTACTATGTATTTGCTGCATGTTCTTCCATTTGGGATTGATGGCTGCACAAACAGGGTTGCCATAAGCTTCTCTGCCACATACCGTATTAATGTGTTTGATGTGATTTTACGCTATCCGTCGGATCTTCCGCAGACAGGACAATTAATTGTAGAAGAGATTATGTGTTATGCATGCAATTCGAAATTGATGTGTGATCAGGTTAATCTCCATTGAATAAGTGATTTATTCAGAAAATTTCTACAATCCAAAGCCGGTTTCACTGCATGTGACTTCCGTCTGTTACAGTGAGGAACACCTTTCGTTTCATGCAAAAAGGTTTCCAGTTGCCCAAGTTATGTTAGTTTAGATCTGGAGGTATAAAGTATCTGTTTTGTAGTTATATTTGTTAATAGTTCTGCTTATTTCGGTTCCCTTTGTTTATTTCAGTTTTAGGTTTAATTTATTTGCCAGATCTATACCCTCTTATTTGTGTATGCTCTTTGCTCTGTGCTGTGTGCGATCTTGGCAAATCAGAAACAAGAGGAAGGGATTTTTTTTTGCTACGTATGCTCTTTCCCCGTGTCTTTGTGTAATCTCAGGAAATCAGAAATAGTGAAAAAATAGATAGTTGATGGTAAGGCTAACCAAAAATCTAACATTCTATCGTAAGGCTTGCGTTTTTTTATTTTTATTTTTTTTCTCAGATTTCTGTTTTTTTTTGTGCAGGAAAAAGTACGCACACCGGAGACTAAAAAAAAAAAAAAAACCCCTTCCTCCTTTGAAACAATTACAAAATCCTTTTACTATCTCACTTGGTGAGAAGTTAGTTTATGAGAATAGAGGTCTTGGGTTCAAGTCTCTTTCTCAAGCTTCTTTTGTAAAAAAAAAATTGTTAAAGGGGCGGGATTATTTTTTAAACATGAACTTCATCATCAAATTTCAAACCATTCCCGTAACTAATCGGCATCTACAACTTAGTTTTTTCAAAAAGGCATAACTTCTTCATCCAGAAGTCGGTTTTTGAGCCATTTTTTTTTTAATCAGCCTAATTTTTTGAGATATTTCCATTGGAGCAGCTAGTTTTAGCTTTTTTCAGATTCATTTAAAAAAAAAATGGAAAGTGCATTCCTGATTATTCTTAATAGCGCCAATTATTTCCAATGGATACCTCACATGGGAGATATACTTAGAAGTATAGGGCTTTATAGAATAGACACAGTACAAGAAACTAAACCATCCGATGATGATATCATTTCTAAATGGGAAAATAAACAAGATCAAGCATGAGGGTTGATATGGATGTCCATTTCTCAAGATCTTTGATTTCATATCCTTGACATTAACACCCCTCATGAAGCCCTGGAAAAGCTAAATACTATCTTTGGCATTCAAAATCAAATCAGGGCCCACCAGCTTGAAAATAAGTTGCTTACTTTGGACCCCAATAATTTCTCCTCTATTGAAGATTTTTTGTCCAAATTCAAGACCCTTAAGACTTCTTTTAGAAGGTTGTAAGGTCAAAAAGGAAGATGGTAGCCTTATCTATTGAATTATTGCTAAGCTTGGCCCTACATACTCTGTATTTGTTTCCACCTTCCATTCCACTAGAGAAGCCATCATTTCTTCAGGAACCACCTACAAGAACCCCTCTTTTGATGCCTTTTGTGATTATTTGATAAGTGAACAAGAAAAAATCTTACACGTTGGTCTTATCACTTCTTAAAATGCTTCTAAGAAAGCCTTAGCATCCCAACAAAAATCATATCAAAATAATCCCAAGAAGCAGTATCCTAAAAGGTATGGTCTGAAACCAAACAAGGGTCCTAAGCAATTTCAGCCGCAAACTGAAAAAGAAACTCACCAAAATGATAAGGAAAATAAAAACAAAGGGAAGAAGACAGATAGACATTGAAAATTTTGTAATTGGGATGGTCATATAGAGTCCAAATGTTTTAAGAAGATGGAAGCCTTAGAAGCAGCAATGAAGAAGCACAACATCAATTTGGAGCACTCTTCACCTTCATCTTCAGGAATGGAACTTTCTGTTTGTGGTTGTCAAGCATCAAGATCTGGCTATGCATTAAATGTATCTTATTCTTCTCATTCTCATGAATGGTTCATTGATTCTGGAGCTTCTTACCACATGGCCAAAAATAAAGCCATGTTTTCTTCTTTAAATGATTGTAACACCAAACATATTTATGTTGGTGATGATAGATCTCTTAGTGTTGTAGGATATGGAACCATTCATCTAGATAATGGTAAGTTTAATTATGTACTATGTGTTCCTACCTTGTCATGCAACCTTCTCTCTGTTTATCAGATAACTCATTTAGGTGAAGGGAAAATAGTAGAATTCTCACCTCATGATGTTGTAATCAAGGAACTCAAAGATCCTAGACATATTTTAGCTACTGACCTTGCTGATGATTCCACAAGGTGGTATAACTTTAAAAAATTTGGGTCATCATGTCTTCCCTCCATTTTTGTTGCTCATAATGATGAAGTGAGCAAACTTTGGCATGAGTGATTTGGTCACTTAAACTATCACTCTTTTCAAACTCTATGTAAAGAAAATATGGTGACAAGCCTTCCTATGGTATCTTGCTGAGATGGTGTTTGTTGCGGATGTGTACTCGGAAAACATCATCGGGATAGTTTTGACAAACGTACCTCTTGGCACACTTCAGCCCCTTTGCGGCTTGTGCACAGTGATTTATGTGGTCCACTTCCTGTTGTTTCTTTCTCTGGTTGCAAGTACTTCTGAACTTTCATTGATGATTTTTCCAGATGCACTTGGGTATAATTCTTAAAACTCAAGAGTGATTTTTTAAACATATTCTTGGCCTTTAAGGCCTTTGTTGAGAAACAATCTGGACATCAAATTCTCAAGTTAAGATCAGACAATGGAGGAGAATATGTTAACAAAAAATTTATCAACTTCTGCACTGAGCATGGCATTCAATTGCAAAATACTATTCCATATACTCCACAACAAAATGGTGTAGCTGAAAGGAAGAATCAAACCTTAAAATAAATGGCTAAGTGTATGCTTCAATCTAAAGGGCTTAGTCTCAATTTTTGGGCAGAAGCAATTAACTGCGCAAATTACATAGTAAATCGCACTCCTACTAAGGTTTTAAATAATATAACTCCAGAAGAAGCTTGGAGCTCAATCAAACCAGATGTATGTCACTTCCGTGTTTTTGGAAGTGATGCTTGGGCCCATATTCCAGATGCGAAACATAAAGCCTTAGAACCTAAGAGTGAAAAAAACATTTTTGTTGGATATTTTAAAGATGTCAAAGGATATAGACTTCTTCAACCAAAACACAAAAATATAATCATTAGAAGAGATGTAAAATTTGATGAAAATATATCGGCCTGCAAACCTAGTTCAGCGGGTGTTCCACCTTTGGCTTGCGAGCCTGATTCGGCATATGTGCCACCTCTCTCTCTCTCTCTCTTCTATTTTGAATAGTGTTCCTTCTAGTTCAGATGATGATAGCGAGGATGAAAATCTGCCTCCACCTCTTGAAATTATTCCTTTTACTCCACAGATTCCAAGATGGGTCCGCTCTACTTGGGATGTAGCAGGTTCTCTTGCAGATGACCCTGCAGATCGACGATGTACACGTTCTCAGTTCGAAAGAGCCTCTTCCTTATTGGCTCAAGTTCCAAAAAATCCTGATCCAGAAACCTTTGAAGAAGCCTCCAGTCATCCAGATTGGGATGAAGCTATGAATGAAGAATATTGTTCCTTATTGGCGAATGATAATTGGGATCTTGTTCCTCTTCCAAAAGGAAGAAAAATTTTCAAATGCAGATGGGTTTACAAAACAAAGTTTGGACCAGATGGAAAAGTGGATAGACATAAAGCTCATCTTGTCGCTAAAGGATTTTAACAAGTTGAAGGTATTGACTATACTAAAACCTTCTCCCCTGTTGCCAAAATTAATTCTATCCACCTGGTTCTTTCCCTTGCTGCCTCCTTTAAATGGGAAGTCCATCAGATGGATGTTAAATCCGCCTTCTTACATGAAGATTTGCATGAAGATATCTACATGGAGCAACCCCATGGATTTATCCAAAATGACTCCAGCCTTGTTTTTCGCCTTAGGAATTCTCTCTATGGTCTCAAACAAGCTCCTCGGGCTTGGTATGCCAAAATGGATAGATTTCTATTAGATAATGGCTTTTCTAGGTGTCATTCTAACAACACTGTCTACATCAAGAAAGTGGGTAAGTCCTTCACCATCATTTTTCTTTATGTTGATGATCTTATCCTTACTGGTAGTGATCCTAACCATATAAACCATGTGAAGTCTAGCCTCAAAAATAAGTTTGAAATGACAGACTTAGGACACTTTCATTATTTCCTTGGTCTTCAAGTCTTGCAATCCGAAGAAGGTATTACTCTCTCTCAGTCCAAGTATGCTTGTGATATTCTACACCACTTTCACATGGAAGACTGTCAACCCTTCTCCTTCTTACCGATTCAAGCTTTCTTACCACTTGTACCACCGTTGATGCTACCTTATACCATCAACTTGTTGGTAAACTTTTGTATCTAACCCATACCTGTCCTGACCTTTCCTTTGTCATTGGTCTTGTCACTCGGTTTATGCACCAACCTCATGAAAGTCACTGCAAAGCAGCTAAAAGAATACTTTGATATATTCAAGGGAAAGTTCATTTCGAGATTCATTGCAGTGCATGAGTATCTCCATTGTTGATTGGTTTCACTGATTCTGATTGGGCTGGTGACCTTGATGATCGAAATTATACTGCAGGATATGTATTCACTCTTGGTTTAGGACCTATTACATGGTCTTGTAAGAAACAAAGTTCCATCTCTCTTTCTTCAGCAGAAGTAGAGTATCATGGTGCAGTTGAAGCCAGTAAGGAAGCCATGTGGCTTTGTCAGATCCTGTCTGAATTTGGTCTTCATCAGAAGCATCCAACTACACTTTGGTGTGATAATCAGAGTGCCATTCAGCTATGTAAAGATCTAGTTCAGCATCAACGTATGAAACACATTAAGTTCCACATACACTTCATCAGAAAGCTCATTCATGATCGTGTTCTTGAAGTGCAGTATTGTCAAACCAATGATCAAATAGCCGATATCTTTACAAAGGCTCTCACAGAAGCGAAGTTTACTAAACTTCGATCCATGCTTGGAGTTCATGAAAGTTATCATTAAGGGGGGATAGTCTATAATGCCTCCTTCCTTCTCCTATTGTGTCACCTTTGTAAATCCTTCAATCCTATCCCAGTTTTTTCTTAAGGGGGGATGTTAGGATATTTCGACACGTAGGAAATATGCTCCTTTTGTGTCACCTTTGTAAATCCTTCAATCCTATCCCAAGTTGTTCTTAAGGGGGGATGTTAGGATATTCTGACACATAGGAAATAGATAAGAATAACTTAGTCTAGTGTAGAGTTAGGTAAAGTGTGTTTCTTTACTATGTACATTTGTAACTTATAACCCGATGGTTCACTCTCTCCTCGGTATTAATGACACTTGATCTATGGCTTAGCACCCGATTAGTCCTTGATCTCTATTTAAAGAGCATGGAGGGTCATTTTTCCGGTAACTGTTTATGAGAGAAACATATGTAATCTTTATTTTTTTATTAATAAATTTCCTCAAGTGGCCGCGTTGGCTCAGGCCGTGGACTGTTTCCCTCTTCGAGGGTTTTAACCATGTGATAATACTAGTGTACTGATTTGTGATCTATTTGTGAGCGGCGACCTTTGGTTTTTGATCTAAGGAACTTACCATGTAAATTCCTACATGTGGACCTGACGAGCCAACACAACAATAAACATAAAGCTCTAAAGTCCCATAAGGCACAACCGCTTGACTTCTTGAATGTGCACTTCGCATTTCCCACGACTTAACCAAAAGAAAATTTGCTTACCGCATAAAATTTGTGATGTGCAATTTGCATAGATCGCATTTCGCAGAAGTTATGGGTAAAACATCAATAACAGTAAATTTTATAAGTTGTGATATGTGAATGAATGGAATTTAATTACTCAAGCATGTAAAATAACTTATGTCATATCAAACTAAAGTCCGAGATCCAATGTCTTAAATTGGTTGATAGTTATTTCGTGTAAAGGTGTAGAAGATTTGATTTTAAATGATTATCGATGAATAATAGAATTTTTTAATAGATTCATATCTATTCATGCATGTTTGATATAAATGACGGATTTGTCTCTCTTTTCTTTATACTTTTAATGTTCGCTATGTTTACTTGAAATAGGGAAACCACTTAATGGAGTGAGGAAGATTGAAATGAACAAGAAAGGCAAAGAGATTTCTCAAACGCCTTATAATGAAGACTCATACATGTCTCCCCTATTTTCAGACACCACCTACAACAAGGAATGCGGTAGATTTTCATGGGAAGAGATGTATCAATTTTTCAAAATGAAAAGCCAATAGTAATAGAAAAAGTTGCTTCAGTAGACTTATCTGTTTCTTCAGACCCAACTGATTTTGATGTCGCATGTTCATTGATCCACAGGATAGCCACAAGGCCAAAAATTCTCCCTTACACAGATATGGTTAAGTGGGCAATTAATCACTTCAACATAGGAGATAGAACTTATAAGGATTCCAAGGGAGAAAATATTGGTTCTTTTAGGGCAAAATATTTACAATTAATGTACCATCTACCCTCCCCACAACAAAAATATGACAAGGATTTTTTGCAAATCTTTACAGAAGAGAATCCAAACCTCATGAAATTCATAAAGGAATCGAAGGAAGACCAAGGAAAACTTAAGCGAGATAAACTCGGTACGTACTTAATTGCCAAAATTTCTTACCCTTACTGTTATGCTGCTGATATGTTATGTAGATTTTTTTCAAAACCTGATACCACTAGGTTTTCAGTAGATTGGGTCCCATTAATTGACACAATCATCAATTCCTTGATTCTGAATTGGGAAAATATCATATCCGAAAATTTAGCCGAACACATCATGGAGTATAGGAATAAAAGGAGTGTTTCATCTAGAGAAATACCTCCCTTTTATATGAGTGCCTATGTCATGGACGTAATCTTCCTTTCTTCTAGTTTTCCTACCATGGGATGGAAATGGACTACCCAAGACCCTACCCCAATCCATATTTACCATAGGGCCCTCTGGGATTCAAAATTCCATCTGCATTTCTACAAAATTTTCCATGGAGTTATGTTTTCTATGCACCAGATGATATTCAATGAGAAATCCCCTAGGGTTTCGAAAGAAGCTAGTACAGATATTCTTTCTGTGGCTATATGTTTTGCAGAGGAGAATTTTACATATGTGAGAGTATTTGGGAGTTATGCTTCTCCCCACATCTTACCATATTATTTTCCTGATAAGTTACTTGCAAGAGAGATAGTCTACAAGATTGTTAATGGTATTACTAAACAGTTGAAAGATGATAAGAAGGTCATTTGTCCTAATTTCCCTTTACAGTGCGATACTTTTTCACTTTTTGATATTGTCCATACCTACAAGGAAGTTTCAAAGATTAATCCATTGAATTTGGTAGTATTTCCAAAAATGTTGTATGACCCAAATGATGTAACTAAAAACTACATCACAGAGCTCAAAATGAAGCCTTTTATAAAAGAAATAGATGAATTTGATGATCTCTTCCAAGGCATGGAAAAATTTTCAGATATAATCAAGTTTTCATCTAGTCAACTCAACCAAGATGATTTGGAAGCCTTCCAAACATACAAAAATAAAAGACAAGAGAGAATGCCTCTTGAATTTCTAACTATTGAAGATGTCAATATATCTAATAAAAGTATCTGCTTAGATAATGAAACAGAAGACATATGTGAGGATGAATCAGGTCAATCAATGCATCAATCTCATAATTCAGATCATTCTAAAAATGAATCTGCATCCAGAAAGGATAGCCCAGAAAAGATAATTGATCAAGTAATCCAAGAGATAGATATGCAGGAGAAAAGAGAAAGTAATGGAACAGAGTCAACTTCTCAAGAAGTTCAGCACAATCATGATACACTTGATCAGTCACAAAAGTCCCAAATGAAGAATTTGAGCAGAATGCGTTGATTTTTCTGAAGCAATAAAAACTCCTAAAACCAATCCCAATATTGATCAAGCTACTAGTTTTTAGACACCTGAACATTACCAGAAGGTAGTGGAAACTGTTAATCCACTACAACAAGTTCCAGAAACTCATGATCGAGAGATCATACCGGCCTACCCTACAGAAAAAATAGTTTTAAAAGTTGAATAAATTCCTTCGCTGGATATCTTCTACAGTCCTAGTCATAAGGCTGGAGTCAAGAGAAATAAAAGGAGAAGAATTCATGAAACAGTCTCAAACCTCACAAATGAATTTGTTGAAATTTTGTGGAAGGATCCTCTAGCTGATCCTACTGAACATTTAACTAAATTATCATAGTTTGCAGGGGCATATGCTACTGCAATTCTTGATAAAGCTACTGAGGTTAAAATGTTGTTGAAGCAGAAGGAAGACAAAACACAAGAACTAGAGAGACTGTTAGATGAAGAAAAATCTAACTCCAACAAGCAAATGAAATCGAATATGGCCCAATTTCAAAAGGATTTGAAAATCTTAAATTACAGCATCAAGCAGAAATCACTGAGAGACGAGCACAACTGGAAATAACAATTACCATGTTACAAAGACAACCACAATTAGAGCAATTCATAAAAGAAACATTGGAAGTAAATGCTAAGTTAAAGCAACAACAAGAAGTATTTTTCCAACAAGCTTCTATTATTGACTTTTATTGTGACTCAAATGAAATACTAGTTCAGCAAGTAGCTATCCAGAAACTTGAATGTGATAAGCTCGAGAAGAAAATCAACGAACACATTCAATGGAAATCATCAGACTCATGAAAGAAAGCTAATCTACCCCAGGTAGATAAGTTCCACAAGGAGATATTATTCAAATATTGGGAAGCACAAATAAAGTAGATAGAGAAAGAATCAGCAAAAACATCAATATTATCAAATGAAATTACCAAATTTGTATGTGAATAGCTGGTGAAAGTAGAAATTATAAAAAATTACACGTCTGAAGTGTTCTCAGAAGTAAAACAGCTAGAAACACAGTGGAAGAAAAAGGCAGATATACAGGATGAAATAATTAAAAAGATAAATAAGTTTGATCAAGAAAATTATTGGAATTTTATGATCAAACCTTGTCATCAATATTAGATCCCGCAGTCTTTAACAGATCCATCAAGAAGATCGCAGCTGGTACTTTCAAACGCAGTATTCAAGGGACAGGTCAGATTGAGAATTTTGCAGCCAGCTCAGCTCAAGCCCATGCTTGATATTTGTCAACTTCGTGACCAAATCCAAAAGAAAGGGCAGAATTCATAATTCATATTGTTACTTTATTTTCCTAGATTGTAGTTCAAGTTAGTCTTACGAGGATGGTTGTTTGAAATCTCCTCTATATTTTTGTAATAATCTATTTTAGAACATAGTTAGTCTAGTATTTAAACCCCTCTCATGCATTTAGAGAAGGGTCCAGAAATTTGTTAAAAACATTTGCAAAGAATGCACGATTGTAATTTTTTGAATGATTTGATGAATTAATGGAACACATCTGTTATCTTTTGACAATTAAAGTTGTTTAACTGATGTTGTACTCTTTAAATTGCATGAAAGTGAAGAGAAGAAGATCAATTACTGTCAGTTTACATGAGTATAAATTCATGCATATGGTACTTCTATTCACTTGTATTAAGTCTTGCTTTATAGATTAACAATCATCTTTTTATTGCATTATATATTTGAAATGTTATTATAGATGAATGATACATTGAATTATGTTCTAATATTTTTTTGTGATCTCTTATTAAATATATAATCACTCATATGAATGCGATATATTTTTCACAATTCTTCTATTCAAACTATTTTATTAGAAGAATCATCTTACATCATTTTCATCTCTTTCAACTGTTAAATGATCTATATTACAAATAGTTGAAGGATATATTTTTTAGATCGCATAAAGGAAGAAACACCTCGGGTATATATTAGAATTAATATTTTAGATAAATGAATATGACAGATTAAAATCATTCTCCATTTGCATGTTATATAATAAAAACACCCTCAAAATCATCCTTATTGCGAAACTGGTCCCATCATCCCCAGTCGGAGCCACTACACCAAACAGAAAAGGAGCTGCTTTAAGGTCTGGACCAGGTGGTTTTCCCCAATGTTTCGGCAGCGAAATTCCGAGGCCTCAATAGGTATCTGCTTGGATATGATGAATGTACTTTTGGCCTAACTTTAGATAATGAAAGTTATGTACAGTTTTATTTTACATATCTTTAGAATTTGTTTAAATAGTTTTCTACATTTTGTTATTTTTATTTTGTTATTTGATTCTTAATTTCAAGTTTTGTTTTGATTTTGATTTCAAGTTTTTGTATGGGTAAACTTTTCAAGGTTACATAAGTAATATCTATACTTTGTAATGGGGTTTTCTTTATCTGAAAAAATCTAAATTAGGTTTCAACTCTTTTGCATTGCATAGTGTCTATGGAAGAACACTATGACATATTTCAAAATTGTAATGGTTCTCTTTAAGTAGAGGAAAGAGTATATTCCAATCTTTATATCAGACCATATGTATATCAAATAAATATACAATTTTCAAATTTATTATCTATCTTATTCTTATTCTCCTTTGGAACATGTACATAAGCATCATAGCCAAATTGTAGAAATTATACAACTAGCATGTATATCTTGGATTCACCCGATCTAACAATGTACTAAAGTTAAATACTAAATCTCTTCTACAAATATTTTCCAGAATTAAAAACACAATTAATAATCACATGAACATGAAGAAAGATCAATCACACAAAACACAGATAATTTCTAGGGGAAAGCTTACATCTAAAAACCCCACTATATTCTATTGTATATTGAGCATGGATCATGAAACAATTAGATACAAAACTCTTCTCACAAGAGCCCTCAGTAAATCAACTAATTGTCTCACATTGTGATATAAAAAACTGACCAACACATAGCCAATTCTCAACCTCCAGACAACCTGCCTTGCTTGCACAATCCCTGTTGGTAAATATCCCTAAAATATAGGATTTATTACCTGCCTTGACTGTGCAAGTATCATGGGCACTCCAATGGGTGTTTTCCTACATGTGTGCAAGTAGATAATCCTACAACTGATAGTCAACTTTCCTTTCACCTAGAACTCAACTGGATCTCCACTGGAACTGACATGCATGCAGCTAATAATAGTAAATCCTCGGTTGCATGTGAGATCATTGATTGTGAATTAATTAATATTTAATTCACTAGATCTATCACTAGTCTATCTTCAGTTACAACTAGCACAACTGAGTTTAACTCACTTATTAGAGTTAAACTATTTACAACTTGCACCAACTCATGCACCATTGCACTTCAAACTCTGTTACAACTAGAATTACTTTGCATGTCCCACCAACCAAAATCTAACTTGAAATCCACTAGCTAACTGAATTTATCACTTTCAATTAACTCATTCAAGTCCACAGTGAGAATAGATTACAGTTTAATGTACATCTAAATTAAGGGATAATGGGATAATAAAAATAGACATGTACCCAAAAGTAGCATTGTGGGCCCTACCCTAGTCTAGGTGCTTAATGCAACCAGGTTTTCAATGCAACCAGATGCTTAATGCACTAAGTCATGGGTGTTGAATCTTCTTTTTGAATCTAAACACTCCCTCTCAACAAGAATGGGATTATCCTTCACCCCAATATTGTCTCTATGGTATTCAAATTTTCTCCTAGTGAGTGCCTTCGTTAGAATATCTGCATCCTGATCTTCCTTGGGAATGTACTGAAGAAACATGATCCTCCTCTCCACAAAAGCATTGAGATGATGGTACCAGATATCTATATGCTTGGACCTATCATGAAACATAGGATTAATCAAGAGTTTAATGCAACTCTGATTATCACAATGAATCATTGTCGGATCCATCTGAGAACCAAACAAACCAACCAAGATCTTTCTCATCCAAATAGACTCACATGCAGCTTGACTTGCTGCCATGTATTCTGCTTCGCTAAAATGAGTGACACGGATCGTTGTTTCTTGTTGTACTAGGAAACTGTTGTCGATCCAATGGTAAATATCCGCCCTAATGTGTTCTTTCTGTCTGATGGACTTCCAGCCCAATCTCCATCCATGAAACCATGAAAATTCACTCCATCCGTCCGTCTGTACCATAAACCATACTCCGATGTGCCCCTAAGGTATCCCAGGACATGCTTCCCTTCCTTCCAAAAGAGCTTGGTAGGTTTAACCATAGCTTGACTCAGTTCGTTAACTACGTAGCAAATGTTTGGTCTCGTTTTCACTAGATAAATTAGCGAACCCACCAATTTTCGATAGACAATAGCATCCACTACCTCTCCAGAAGTAGCATCCTCTTTCCTCCAATTTCCTAGAAGAGGAGCATCCATGGGTTTTCAACTCTCTATGTTAAACTTACCCAGTATCTCCTTTGCATACTTGCCTTGAGACACACAAATTTCACCATCCCACTGCCATATTTCCAATACAAGGAAATAATGAAGGAGTCTCATGTCCTTCATTTCAAACTCCCTTGCAATATACTCCTTGCATGAGTGTATTAGTTGCTCATCACCAGTCAAAATAAGATAATCAACATAAATAACAATGATCAATAGCTTACCCTAAACCATATTCTGGTACAGGTTTGCATTTGCTTCACTTTTGGTGAAGCCCAATCTGGTGAAATAGCTATCTATCCGAGTGTACCAAGCACGGGGTTCTTTCTTCAGCCCATACATCGCTCTTTTAAGCCTGTACACATGCGAATCACTGTTGAATATTTAAAAAACTCCAAGCTTCTCTATGTACACCTCTTCCTCAATTATCCCATTGAGAAACACAGTTTTCACATCCATCTGATGAATGCACCAACTCATCTATGTTGAGAGTGCAAGGATGGATCTTATGGAAGAGTACCTTGCAACAGGTGAAAAAGTCTCATCATAATATATCCCCTAAATCTATGAGAATTTCCGAGCCACAAATCTGGCCTTGTATTTCTCCACACTCCCATAAGCAGCTTGCTTTACCTTGTAGATCCATCTCGATCCAACAACTAATGTCGACCAGTCTTGGGACTATCTCCCATGCACTGTTCTTGACAATGAGTCATACTCCTCCAACATTGCATCAACCCAAGTAGGCTATTTCACTGCTTCCTAAAAGGAAGATGGTTCAGCCACAATACATTTTCTCATAATAGCCATGTATGCAGTAAATTGGTTAGGAGACAGTCTTTGTCTGCGCTGTGAAGTAGGGGCTCCTACATTATATGCATCATCAAGTCTCAGCCTATCAGCTTCTGTGGTGTGCCTTCTGCCATTTCTGATGGATGGCTCTACATGAATGATTTCCTCCACCCCATGAACGTCCTCATGTGGTTGATCCACATCTTGAGACTCATCCTTGGGAACCAGTAGTTCCTCCTCTGCATACAAGTCCAGCTTCCTCTCAAGGGACAACCACATGGCTTTCTCCTCATTAAATTTGATATCCCGTCACACAACATTCATTCTGCTGTTTGGAAAATACACATGATAATTATGGGGTGTTTCTGTGTACCCCACAAAATTCCCAACCTCAGCACTCGGTTCCAGCTTCTTTCTGGCGTCATTGGTCACATGCACATAAACAGATGAGCCAAAAATATTAAAGTGTGAAACATCAGCCAGTGAAAGCCTCTTTAGGTGTACTCATGCCAAGTACTCTATGAGGACAACCGTTTTGCACATGTACCATTGTATTGCATGCTTCCACCCACATATGCATCGGTAGGCCTTGATCATGCAACGTCGTTCGTGCTGCACCCACAATAGTTATGCTCTTCCTCTCCATGACCCCATTCTGCTGTGGGTTATGAGGCGCTATGAGTTCTCTTCAAATTCCTTCTTTGCTGCAGAAGTTCTTGAATTCGTTAGAGATGTATTCTCCGCCATTATCACTCCTAAGAGCCTTCACTTGCTTCCCCGACTCTTTCTCCACCAGTGCCTTAAACTCACAAAACTTAGAGAATGTTTGATCTTTCTTCTGCATGAAGAAGATCCAACACTTATGAGAAAAATCATCAACAAATATTACATAGTACTTATGTTTTGTAGTTGAAGAAATCTTGAAAGGACCACACATGTCTATGTGAACTCTCTCAAGGATCCCCGAAGCTTGGTTTTCCTTCTCATGAAAGGTGGCCTTTACATATTTTCCCATAGTACATCCCTTGCATGTGTCTGACTGCGCAAGTGTACCCTTGGGAAGACCTGTACCCCTGGGAAGACCAGTAGAAATCTATTGCATTACTTTCAAGGCTCCATGGTGAAGATGGCCTAATCGCTTGTGCCATAATTCACCCTCATCCCGACTCACCACTTGATCTGCCTTGCCCATCATTGTTGTGCAACCATATCCCTCCAGCTTGTAGATATTCTTAACTCGAATCCCTATACTCTTGGCTTCACCCGTTTTTTTATGTCATAGGAAGGATTTTCCATCACTAAAAACAATGTCATAGCCTTTGTCCTCCAACATTGCGATTGAGACCAAATTATTTCTTCAGACCTAGTACATGCATTACATATTTTAATTGAAATGGTTTACCTAAATCTCTCTGAAAGGTCTGAAAGGTAATGGTACCAATCCTGGTAGCATTGTACTGTCTGTCGTCGCCCATCTCAATATGCATATGGAGATATTTATCCTCCAAGTCACTGAAAATTTCCTTATCTCCCGTCATGTGAAAGGAAGCGCCACTATCAAAATACCAAATAGATCACAATGCAATGGAAACCATGCATGCGATCAATGAGAATTCAAGCTCAAATTGCGAGGTAAGGGCCTCACCAGCTGCAGATCCAAAAACTTTCTTGTTCTTCTTCTTTTTTGGACGATTAGTAGCAAAATTCCCATGTCCGTGATAGTGAAAACACTTCACCTTGGACATGTCCTGCTTCTTGCCATTCCTCGACTCGGATTTTGAGTGGAATTGCTTCTCCTTCCCCTTCCTCGCCTTGGCATCCAAAGCACAATCCTCTTAATCCTCATTCTTAGATGAAGATCGATCTATGGTGTTCCTTATGAACTCCTCCTGCACCAAATCTGACCATAGTCGTTCCCAATCTGAAAATTTTTCCCTTCCATTGACAGAGTCTTGATAACTGTGCCAACTCTTAAGAAGTCCTAGGAGAGCCAATACCACCAAATAATCATCAACGATTTTTATTCCCACACTCCCCAGTTCATCTCGACATTGGAACATCTCGATCTTCCTGAGTTTATCTTTGAGTGCCAAATTCCTATGGTCGTTGTTACTTTGGAATATATTCGTCAAAGCCTTCCACATTGAATGTGGTGAGGCTTTCCCATGGAGGCTTGAGACAATGCAACATCGTACTCCCTCCAATAAGATCCTCCTGGCCTTTGCCACTTTCTTTTTCCATGCATCAAGATTGGCAGCATCTGGCTTAGGAACATCTTTGTCAATGAATTCCTTCAAGCCATTGTCTTCGAGTACTGCCTTCATCATGTCCTTCCAAGAAATATAGTTCGATTTTCCCTTAATTTCATACTCTAACCTCAAGCCATTGAAATCCATTTCGATCTTGAATCAGCTATAGCACCAAGAAAATATTTCTACAAATTCAAATTATATCCAGTCACAAACTCAGCTCCTACTTCACTTCTGCAATTTCCTATGCTCTGATACCATGTAGAAATTATACAACAAGTATGTATATCTCGGATTCACCCGATATAACAATGTGTTAAAGTTAAATACTAAATCTCTTCTACAAATCTTTTGCAGAATTAAAAGCACAATCGCTAATCACATGAACATGAAGAAAAATCAATCACACACAACATAGATAATTTCCCGGAGAAAGCTTACAGCTAAAAACCACACTATATTATATTGTATATTGAGCATGGATCATGAAACAATTACATACAAAACTCTTCTCACAAGAGCGCTTAGTACATCAACTAATTGTCTCACACTATCATATGCAAAATTGACCAACACATATCCAATTCGCAGCCTCCAGACAGCCTGCCTTATTTGCGTAATCCATGATGGTAAAGATCCATAAAAGATAGGAATTATTGTCTGCCTTGACTGTGCAAGTATCATGGGCACTCCAATGGGTTTTTACCTGCATGTGTGCAAGAAAATAATCCTACAACTGATAGTCAACTTCCCTTTCACCTAGAACTCAACTGGGTCTCCACTGGAACTGACATGCATGCAGCTAATAATAGTAAATCCTTAGTTGCATTTGAGATCACTGATTGTGAATTAATTAATATTTAATTCATTAGATCTCTCACTAGTGTATCTTCAGTTACAACTAGCACAACTGAGTTTAACTCACTTAACTGAGGTAATTTGTTTACAACTTGCACCAACTCATGCACCACTGCACTTCGAACTCTGTTACAACTAGAATTACTCTACATGTCCCACCAACCAACCTCTAAATTGAAACCCACTAGCTAGCTAAATTTATCACTTTCAGTTAAATCATTCAAGTCGACATTGAGAATATATTATAGTTTAATGTCCATCTAAACTAAGGGATAATAAAAATAGAAATGCACCCAAAAATAGCACTATGGGACCCACCCTAGTCTGGGTGCTTAATGCAACCAGGTGCTTAATGCACTAGGCGTGGGTGCCGAATCTTCTTATTGAATCTCAACACAAATACTTGAAGATATTTAAGAGAAAGTTTCTTACCAGTCTATACTCATGTGGAGTCTTGTAATCCAACTTTGATGAGGTTTATCTATTTACCAAATAACATACAATCTCCACTTCCTCTTCCAAAATTTCTTGTCCTAACTCAACACCACTCAGCATGCTCCTTGATTTCTCCATCAATTTCATGTTCATCCTTTCTGTGACTCCATTCTACTGAGGTGTGCATGGAGTATTTTTTTTCATTTCCATATTGCTCTTCTTACAATATTCTTTGAATTCATTCTCACACAATTCTCCACCATTATCTATCATCAACACATTAGTTTTCTTATTTTTGTGATTTTCCACAAGAGCCTTAAACTATTTGAACTTGTCAAAGACTTCATATTTCTTCTCGAGGAAATAAATCCATGTATTCCTAGGGAATTCAACTATAAATGAGACATAGTACACATATTTACTGAGTTATGGAACCGATATAGGTACAAACACATCATTGTGTACCAAATATAATATTCCCTCTAACCTCATATAGCCATAGTAGAACCTTACCCAATTATGCTTCCCATATAAATAATTCTCACATAAATAAAAATCTGAGATAAATTAGACATACCTTCTACCATACCATTATTTTTTAGTGCTCAAAGGGAATTCTCTTCAATATGTCTTGGTATTTCATGCCACAATATAGTGTTTTCTCTAGAATTTGCAGGAGATTTTTCTTCTTCTGCTCCACTCTCAGGAACAATGGAACCATTGTACTCATCACTAACCATGCTTCTCATTAGCTTATACAAAGTTTCAATTTGAATTTCCATCAACAACACCATTACTCCTCGGCAGGTATCCGTTTAAAACATTATTTTTACACCTAGATCACTCCTCTTTCTTACAAAAATAAAATTTATAGTTAATACTAGGATGTGTAGGAAAACAGGGAGTGTTATAATCCTTCCATACAAGAGCTTCAACTTGAATTTTCCTTATCCCATGATTTTGGACGCTGAGTCATCTCCTAAGAAAACATCATCACCATCGAATCTTTAATACTCACAAAACCACTCCCTATAAGAATTCATATGAAAGGATATGCCTATGTCAACTAACCATACCTCATGATCTATATTTGTACTTGAAGAATCCAAGTACACATCCCCTCCTTCATATGAGGAGGTTTTTTTTTTTTGTAGAATGAGTAGCTTTAGATCCCTTACCTTTCTTAGGAATTTTAGATCTAAAATATTTCTTTTAATTCCCTTCATTTCCACATCTCCAACATACCTTTATGAAATTTCCTGGAGATTTATATCTTCCAGTAGATTTAGATCACCCGCTTAGTGAATTTTTTTTATTTATATTATGGGAGATCCTCTTACAGATAATGAACCTGTGTTCTAGATTTCCATGTTTTTCCTTATAATCTCCTCTAATAACAAGGATGAGACTATTTCATCAAACCTTAAAGTAGTAACACTACTACCTATGGCAAAAATCAGACTATCCCACAATTATAGTAGATAACATAAGAAATTGATGTACTTATATTCATCTAAAATCTTAATATCAATATATAATAGTTGACTTACCACAGTATTGAAGCCATTCAAATACTTTGACATTCTGTCTCCATCATTCATCCTCAAGTTATACAACTTCTACCGCAAGAATAATTTTCTCACTAGGGACTTAAGCCCCTAACTTGTCCCACAAATCCTTTATTGTAGCTTCCCTTTAAAAATTCTACAACAATAAATCTGAGACACACAACTATATTGTGATATTTTCCTTTTGATACAACTTGGTCCAATATTTTATTGACATACTTATTGGTGTAGTACTCACATCCACGATGATACATTGATCTCTCTCCACTAACAATTATTTCATTTTGATCTTCCACAACTCAAATATTTTCCTATTGAATTTATCTATCTCCATCTTTGAATTGCTCGCTATTTCCTTTTCCCCACAAGAATCACTTTCATAGGTATTGCACTATAATAGGTTCTATCATAGGATTGAAACAAACCCCTTAGCCACAAAGGCATACCCTTGAAGCCAAAACTACTTTGATATTAAATTTAGGTCATAACATTGTATAATTTAATTACTAAAAACAAAATATTAATGAAAATAGGAAATATGCAATGCAAAACACACACATTAACACATATATTTTATCTTGGAAACCAAAAACTGGAAAAACTAGGAAGATTTTTTTTCAATATATCTTTTCTTTATAGTATTTCAATGTAATATTTATCCCACGACATCCATGAATTGTCAATCCATTTACCCTAGATTAGAATAGAGTCATAGTTCCTTCATTGAAACTACAAAAACATGGGAAAAACCACCATGCGCCACAAAACTACTTTTAGAAAAAACTATGTACCAAAAATTGCTAAAAAACGAAGCAAAAACCACCCAAAATAAAATTGGGGGCATTGCACCTCACACAACACATAACACGTAGAGTTAGTCATGCAAAGAATATAACACATTCCCAACATTCATGAGCTTCACTAATAAAATAATGACTTTCCCATAAAAGAAAATTAACATAATCCTTTACCATCCCCAACCATTCTACTAAATTGATTGCATATTTATCTTCATCTACACTAACTTTAGGTATCAACATCGCTTCTTAATTGAGTTCAAATAAAAACCCTTTATTAAAACTTCAATTTATGAAGAGGAATGATCAAAAATAGTTATCATCAATTATCATATTCATTCTTTATGGTTATCTCTTTCTAGTGGTTTTTGAATCACCTTAATCGGACATCTCGATCAAAATTTATGGTATTTTTAAGTTAAAATACCCTTTAAAACGTTGTTATAGAGTCTACCTGTCTGGTTGAAATTAATTTTGGTGTATCTCTAAAACAATTTCCATTATGAATATGAAATTTCAACATGTAGTACTCTAATATTTATTCTCTACAGTTTCATATATTAGACCAAAATTTAATTTTCCAACTGAAAGTTATGATAACTTTCCCAAGACTTGTTGACTTTGGCTTCTTCCCAAGTGAAAACTTGATAGCTTTCCAAATCCAAGTCTTCAAATATAATTCTGAAATTTTTACTAGAGGCATCACAAAAAAAAGCTATAGCAAAAATGCCAAGCTTGCTTGTTTGAAATTTATTTTAGGATTCTTCACAAACACTATCTTCCACTAAATATATATCAGAAAGTAGAGTGAACCAAAATATGAAATTTTAACCATATGTTCCCCAAGATCTCCCCTCAATAAATTCCAAATTTTATCAAGTGAAATATCTCATGGGAAAAAAACAAATTTATAACAAAAATGTCAAACTAACTTGTTGGGAATTGATTTCAGGAGAATTCAATAATCCTAAATTGCTTAGAGCATATCTCCAAAAGTATAACAAAATAAGATCTAAAATTTTAACCAGTTGTTCCTTGCGATCTCACCTAGATATGATCTAAATTTCACCATCTGAAACATCCCAATACAAAATTTATAGCAATAATTCCAAATTGGCCTATGGAGCATTCAGGAATTATAACTTCATTAGAGTGTATCTTTGAATTGTAGGGAACCAAGATCCGAAAATTTAACCAAAGGTTTCCCAAGGGTTCTCCTCAATATGATCCAAATTTCACCATATGAAACCTCCCAAAAAAAAGTATAGATAAAATGCCAAAATGACATGTTTGAAGCAACAAAACCCTAGGTTTGTGTGCTTTGATACCGAATTTTATGATACAAATGCATAAAAATAAGAATTACATGCCATGTACAACAATATGACTATGTAGCACCACTACAATACACATAATAAGAGGAGAAATGCTTCCAAATATTAAAATACATCCATTCATCACATTCATATGTTCTCAATAATGAGTGCATGGTCCCTATATATACCTATTCACATATTACACATGTGGTCCCTTCATTATTAGGCTAATTTAATACATATAAATTTAAATATTACATGCACATTTAGCCCCATATATGTTGATTTTTGGTTAGCATCAGATGTCATCTAGCTCCGAAATTTTGTGGAGGGGCTAGAATGCATAAGATCTCCAAGACCTAGAAATCGTTTGGACAAATTCCACATTGAGTTCTTTATATGAAAATAATTAATTATTTTTAATGATTCCTAAGTTAAAACTTAGGAAATTAAAATAATTAAAGTGAATTAATATAAATATGGGTGAGAAGCTTCTAAGAGACGAGGATCAAGTTTGTTTTAATCTTAGCCGTTGATTAGATATTGGATCACTACTATTCATATCTCAACAGGAAAAGTATAAATGGAGAATTGAGGGACAATTGGAGATACATTGGAAAAATACTCAGTAACCCAAGGGAAGTTGATACTCCGAGAGAAGATTTTTATTTCAGAGGGAGAGTTGCAGGGCGAAGGAAGAGGAGGGTATCAGCAGCAGTCAGAGACAGAAGAGGAGGGACACATAGTAGAAGAGAGACAACACAGAGAGGTAGCACAGCAGAGGACAAGGTCCTCACGCAGTCCTCACACAGAAGAGGACACAGAGGTGACGCAGTGGAGACTGGAGGGTCCTTAGGGTGCCATAATTTTTCTAGTGACTAGAGGAAAAATATCTCAGGTGTTTTCATAAAAGTTTCTCCATGATTCTGCAAATCATTCCTTGTAAAGAGATTGTTGCTAAAGAATAATAAATAAACCCTCATCTGTTGCACGGTTTTCCCGCATTGGGTTTTTCCAGGGACAATTGTCCAAAAACAACTCTATTGATGTGATTAATTCTTGTGCTTGCATTTAATTGTTCTTTTCTCTATGTAATTATGTGATAACTACAGTAGAATTTATTTCATTGTTTACTGAAGGGTTTTGTAAATAACTTATTGTGGGATATAAGAAGGAGAAATAAAACAGTTACTACAGTATAATTTCAAGTTAGAAATTTTCACATGGTATCCGAGCAGAGATCGGGCAACAGGGTTGGAGATTTTGCAATGAGTTGTGGTCTTGATGCTACTAGAACAACAAATCTAAGGAGCTCACACAGTTCTCCTGGGAAAGATGAAAGCATGAAAGATATGATGGATCAAGACATTTCTGTGCTGGCTTCCAGATTAGAAGAAGAAGTTGCTAGTTTTTCAAGCTCTGCTTCCTCCGAGGTTTGGTATATTGATAGCGGGGCTTCTACGCACATGACGGGGATACAAGAATGTTTCTCGAGCTACCAAGAAGAAAAGACAAACTTCCAAATCAAAATGGGAAATAAGGCTAAATGTGCTCATGTTGGAAGAGGTACTATATTTTTTCAAACAGAAGTGGGAGATCGGATTCGGGCTACCAATGTGTTGTGAGTACTAGGAAAGTACGCCAAAGCATCTTATTCTAGAAGTAACAATAGGGAAAGGAGTGTTTTGGGATTAATACACTCAGATATTTGTGGACCTATGTCCACAAGAGCTCTTAGTGGTGTTGAATACTTTTTCACCTTCATTAATGACCATTCCAGGAAGACTTGGATCTACTTTATAAATACCAAAGATGAGGTTTTTTATCAATTCAAAGAGTTTAATGCTCTGGTTGAGAATCTGACAAGGAAGAGGATAAAAGTATTGCATTCAGAAAATGGTGGAGAATATATTGATAAAGACTTCAGTAAGTTCTATGCAAGGGAAGGCATCAAAAGAGAATGGATCGCTCCATATATTCTGAAGAAGAATGGGGTTGCAAAGAGGAAAAATAGAACTATTGTTGAAGCAACGAGGGAAATTTTATATGATCAGGATATGCCCAAATTTCTATGGGCAAAAGCATGCAGCACAGTTGTGTATGTTCAAAACAGGATTCCTCACAAGGCACTAGGTAAGATTACGCCAGAGAGTGTCTTCACTGTAGAAAGCCAGAATTAAGTCATTTTACGATCTTTGGGAGTTTGGCGTACTTCCATGTACCTGAAGAAAAGAGAAATAAGTTGTATCAAACTGTAGAAAAAGGATATCTAGTGGGATATAGCGAGAATGATAAGGCATATATAATCTACATTCCCGGCAGTAGGAAAGCCGTAGTATGATAGGATGTAAAGTTCATGGAGGACAAAGATTTTAAGAAATCCCAAGAAATGCCTTCTGAAAATCAGTCAGAAGACGATCCATTGGTTCACCACTTCAACCAGTCAAAATCAGCATCAACGCTTCTCCAAGGAATAAGAATCTAGAAGTATAATTGCAGGAAGATTCAGAGGAGGAGGAGCAAAAATATCCACCCACTACCGGTGGAAGAACGAGCCAAGAATTAGGACAAATACTAAAGGACGCAGAGGAGTTCATTGGAGCTCCTAGAACTGAGAAAAGGCAGTGTAGACAACCAGACAGATACCAAGCATTGGTAGCTCAAGTTGGAGAACCATCTATTTTTCAAGAGGCAGTGCAGCATCAAGTGTGGATAGACGCTATGGTGGAGGAATATAGTTCCATTATGATCAATGATGTCTGGGAAGTGGTACCTATACCTCAGGACATATCAGTTGTAGGTTCGAGATGGATCTACAAGATCAAGTATGCTGCAGATGGCAACATGGAAAAGTAAAAAGCCAGGTCCGTGGCTAAGGGGTATGCTCAAAAGGAAGGAATAGACTATGAAGAAACATTCGCCCCAATAGCCAGGTATACTTCTATCAGATCCGTGATATCCCTTACAGCGCAGATGGGGTGGGAGATTCACCAAATGGACGTCAAGACTACTTTCTTGAATGGGGTGATAGAAGAAGAAGTATACATTGAACAACCAGAGGGCTTTGAGGCACATGAGAATAAAAATCATGTATGAAAACTAAGGAAAGCCTTTTATTGGCTTAAATAAGCAGCTAGAGCATGGTACGGTCATATTGATGGTTACTTGCAGAAAATGGGATTCGTCAAGAGTGACGCGGATCCTAACCTATACTATATGACAATAGAGAATGAGTCTTTAATTATATTTTTATATGTAGCTAACCTATTCTTGACAGGTTCATCTAGGCTCATCAAGGACTGCAAGGAAATATTAGCTACAAAATTCAACATGAAGGATTTGGGAATGATGCATTATTTTCTGTGGTTGGAAGTTTGGCAACAAAAGGGTGAAATCTTCCTTGGATAAGGGAGATATGTTACAGAAATTATAAAGAGGTTAACGATGTAGAACTATAGGCCCATGTCTACCCCAATTATTACCAACTGAAAGAGGATTAATGCGTCTAAAGATAAATAAGTAGATCCCACCGTGTACAGATAACTCATAGTCCTTGATGTATCTAGTCAACACCAGGCTAGAAATTTTTTATGCAATAAACACCCTCAGTTAGTTCATGGTGGAACCCACGAGGGTGCACTCATTAGTAGCCAAGCATGTTCTTAGATATATATGAGGAACACTTGAGCATGGATTAAATTACACCCGAGGTAATGACATAAGACTGAATGGGTTCACAGATGCAGATTTGGCTGGAAGTTCGATAGATCAGAAAATTACCACTGGGTATTGTTTTTAACATTGGTGCAGTAGAAAATAGAAGTTCGTAGCACTGAGGTCAACTGAAGAAGAATATATGGAAGATAGCACAACATTGTGTGAATCCATATGACTTAAAATGTTGCTTGTGAATCTATTAAGATAATCATGGAAGCGACCAACATTTTATGTGATAATCAGAGTCACATCAAGCTCTCTAAGAATCTGGTCTATCATGATCGATCGAAGCACATTGACATCAGGTGTCATTTTATCAAAGACAATGTCTAGCGGGGTGAAGTACAGTTACAGTACACTCCGACAGGAGAATAGGTGGTATAAATTCTCACGAAGGCTCTAGGAAAGACAAAGTTTGTTTATTTTTAGGTAGAAGTTGGGGATGATTGATAATTCATTTCAATAATCAGGGACAGACAGTGCAGTACTTAAGAGGGAGTTGCATTACAGATGCAATAGTGATAGTGGTAGAGTCATGGGAAGAAGTACAGAGTGAAACAACGCAGTAGATGAGGGGCAATTGGCCAAGCATAAAAAATGCAGAGGACTGATGTCGTGGATTAGGGTGATGCTTCTTGTGGGAAGTATTGCTAGAGAACATTCCTCGCTAAGAGGGAGAGTTGATTTTTGGGTAGCATCAGATGTGCTCTAGCTTTGAAATTTTGTGGAGGGGCTAGAATACATAAGATCTCCAAGACCTATAAATCATTTGGAAAAATTCTTCCTGGAGTGATTTATATGAAAATAATTAATTATTTTTAATGATTCCTAAGTTAAAAATTAGGAAATTGAAATAATGAAAGCAAAATAATATAAATATGGGTGAGAAGCTTCTACGAGATGAGGATCAAGTCTATTTTAATCTTAGCCGTTGATTAGAGATTGGATCATGGTCGTTGATATCTCAACGGGAAAATTATAAATGAATACTTGAGGGAAAATTGGAGATACACCGGGAAAATACTCAATAACCCAAGGGAAGTCGATACAATAGGAGAAGAGTTTGATTTCAGGGGGAGAGTTGAAGGGTGAAGGAAGAGGAAGGTATCAACAGTAGTCGAAGACAATGGAGGAGGGATTCAGAGCAACATAGAGACAATGTAGAGGGACAATGCAAAGAGACAACGCACCAGAGGACGCAGTCCTCAAGCAGAAGAGGATGGAGAGGTGATGCAGTGGAGACTGGAGGGTATCTAGGGTTTCATAATTTCTCCAGTAAATAGAGGAAAACTATCTCAGGTGTTTTCATAATTTTTTCTCCATGATTCTGCAAATCATTTCTTGTAAATATATTGTTGTTGAAAAATAATAAATAAACCCTCATCTGTTGCACTGGTTTCCCCGCATTGGGTTTTTTCTGGGGATAATTGTACAAAAACAATTGTTTTGATGTGACTAATTCTTGTGCTTGCATTTCACTGTTGTTTTCTCTACGTAATTATGTGATAACTACTGTAGAATTTATTTTTTTGTTTACTGAAGGGTTTTGTAAATAAATTATTGTGGAATATAAGCAGGAGAAATAAATCAATTAATGCAGTAGAATTTATTTCATTGTTTACTGAAGGGTTTTATAAATAAATTATTATGGAATATAAGCAAGAGAAATAAATCAATTACTGTAGTAGAATTTCAAGTTAGAAATTTTCACAAGATATGCTTCCCTTTGGTGTGATACCATATACATTTAACCCATTACATGCCTCTTGGGGTCATAATATCAACACCTTGCCACATTAACATGAGTCAACATGGGTCAAAATCCTACTCAACTATATATTTGGAACATGTGGATCCAAAAAATCATAAAAGACATATTTTTCAAAGTTTTGGATCCCAAAATCCTAGTCTCCACATTACGTATGCCATGTGGGCACCACATCAACCTCTTGGCACATTTGTGCCATGTTAGGATGTCATGCTAGCATGTCACACCACTAATTAGCCATACACACCACCATGTTAGCGGTGACATATCAACCACACATCAATAGCCTCATCATATTTCCATGTTAGTAATGACACATCATATGTGACCTTCCCCTACACAAATATTACACACTCTAGGGTTTCTCCACGTGGTCCATCCTACTGGCATATGAATCCAAGTATCTAATTTAGTTCCAACCTTGATTTTTAAGGAATCTCCAAATCCTAAATCTCCAAATTTAACAAAACTCCTAGATGTTTTCAGATATCCAGATATCTAAAACATCTTCTCCCTTTCAAACTTATGCAGTTGAAAATATTTTGGATTATGAACTATATGGATATCTAGATATTTGAAGCATCATGTCCCTTTTAGTCTTTCAAAGTTATCCCCTTTAGATGGTTTCACACTAGGCCTTAGTCACAATCTCCTATGTGGCCCATGTAATCAACGGTTAAGGCTCAAACCTCCAATCCCCAAAATTTTGTGTAATACATGCTTTCATTTGTAATTTCTCAGCCTAATTCTAAGGATTAAAGGTAACTTAGATAGGGTAGAAACTTGCCCAGAATAATTCTGAAGATACATAAGTCTTAAAAATCCTATAAAGGCATCCAAATCACTAACATAACTAGGAAACTTCTCAAAGAGTTCCAATGGCTAAATCCACACTTTCACCTAACTGAATGATACTTTCTCACTCATTTAGGAGTTGCAAACTTGATACTTAACTCTCCAAACTACAAAAATAAAGACCACCTTTTTTTCATACATCTTGAGGAAACAAAGTCCCCATGACCTCTTAATAATGGATCAATATACTATTTTTCAGAGCTATAAAAACCAAGGCAATTACCATACCTTTCCAAGGTATTTAATCAAGGAAAAATTCCAAATCTTCTTATCCCCAGATATGGATATATTTCAATTGCTTAACTATATAGTTTTCCCAATAGGGATTCTTAATATTAAGATTCATTTAAATATTCTAAGATTAAATCAATCCTTTTAACAAATTTCCAACCATTCAAGGTTTCTTCAATGAACTCTTTAACACATTACATCAGATGTTATGTGAAGTCTCTTTCATTTAAGGAATTTTACTCTTACATCTAGGTCCACGTCATTGATAGAACCCTCTAATCATCAACATTATATTGAAGCTTATTTGGTCTATCTGGAGTAGACCAACCTCCCATGATTATGACTCATCAAGTGTCTTCCACAACCAAACAACCATTCTGACTATCTAAGAGGTTGAGGGGTTGTGTAATTAACCTCTCCCCTCACATCTATCCACTTTCAGTGGATTACCTAGGGTAAAAATGAGATGAGGGGATGCTATGACAAGACTCAACCTCCTAGGTGACCTTAAGGAAATGGAATCGACAAAACATACCTTATTGACTTCCCTCAGGTGCCTCAGGACCCTCCAGGAGTAACTGAACCCCTCCAAGTATCCATTCCCTGAGCCAGATTAATTTTTCTCGTAGCTAGATCCCCAATGTCTCCCTTGTAAATCCCTCCATGTGAATGGAAACCCTCAGTGACTCCCATGTGCCTCCCTCCATACGACTATGGAATTTTTCGCTCAGTGTTGTGCCAACGACTACAAAATTTAAGGATATTTTTTAGAGTTGGGGAAAAGCCTCTGCCTAGAAATCCATATAACTTTTAGAAATAATAAAATACATGAAGAAAAATATTATAAACAAAAACTGAAACCAGGACTAGACCTGACCATCCCCAGCTGGGATTTCCACAATTTTAAACACTTGGTAGATAAGAAACCTGTTTCTGAGTTTTTTTTTTAATAACCCAATGTTTCGGACTGTCTAAGTGAGTCCATCATCAGGGGTAGACGTCAAGATTTCTTTGAAAAGATGAGATAATAGGGCAAAGGATAGGATGAATAAATAGTGAATGATGTGGTTTACATGAAGGTCGGCTTGTGTTTTAAGAGAGAATTTAGAAAAATTATCTGATTAATTTATTAGGTTTACTGTTTTCAAATAACATATAAAGTTAAATAATTTATTATGTTATTATATGTTTACTATTATAATGTTATTTTATTGATTGAAAAAATTATTTGGATTTATTTATTTAATTAATTAAATTGTTAAATTTATTTTTCTATTTAAATTTTAAGGATTGACCTATTATCTACATAAGGTTTATTTTATTTTATTTTTATTATTTTTATTTTATTTTATTTTATTTATTTATTTATTTTATTAAGGATAACTTACTAAGATAATCTATTATATTATTTTTTTATTTTATTATTATTAAAATATATTGGTATATGTTTGATTAGACTATTACTAATTTGAAATGGAGATAGAGTGAAGGTGAGAGGAGGCGGAGCGATGATTCTGGGCGGGAACAATGGTTTCTTGAACGGTGACGGGCCCGAAAATGCCTTCGATGATCTGACCAGGGAAGGTATTGATTCTGTGCAGGGGAGGTGTGATTCAACCCTTCCTGTTTGGTCCAGATCCGGAGGGCTGATAGGCTTTAGTTTTCAAGGTGAACACGAGCCCCCGATTCTCTCGGATGGCAGCCTGTCGCCTCTGGTTTTCAAAGGAGGTTATGATGCGAGGGAGGGAGGTTGTATGATTGCTAACAACAGCTCGGATTTGAATCAATTTCAAGCTCTGAAGGGGAAAGTTTTTCGTAGTTGTTTGAACGAGGATGGGAAGGACACGCATCTGGGTGACATTTTGGGCGATTTTTCCACAGTTTCTGGCATCGAACTAGACCCAACTGTGCTCGCGTCTAGAAGTGGGGAGGGATTTTTTGAGAAGAAGAGCCGGAGTACATCCTCTAATCCTATTAGTTGGGAATAACAGAGCGGGGTTCTTGCGCCTGAAACTACTAAAGAGTCTGGTCCAAACAGAGGAAAAGAGGCTGAAGTGTCAAAGAAGGGAGGTAGAAAGAAAAAATGGATCAAGATTAAAAAAACTGAGTTTAACTATGTCTTGGGTGAAGACATAGGCTGGGAACAGGTTACATTATTGGCCAGTAGAACATTGGTTGGCAGGGTGGTGGGGAGACATTTTGCCCTGAAAACTGTAGTTGCCTGGGCTGATTCTCATTGGAAGAATGATTTGGGTTATGTGCCTGAGGTGGTGTCCCTTTCGAAGGGGTGGTTCGCCTTCAACTTCCTGAGCTCTGAACATCTCCAGTGGGTGACTCAGCGGAGCTGGTCTGTAGATCATTCTCCTCTACTCCTAAAACAATGGCATCCGCTCTTTGATGCTAGCAGAGAAAGGGTGGACTCGGTCCCATTGTGGGTACGTTTACCTGGTCTGCCTCTTCATTATTGGACAGAGGAGCACCTATGCGGTATAGGTAATACGATTGGGGTTTTCTTAGAGGCAGACCTATCCTTCTTTAAGACAAATCTCAGGCGGGTTGCAAGAATCCTTGTGATGATTAACATCAGAGAGGGCCTTGCAGAATTTATGAATCTCAGGTGGGGTCACTATGATATTAAACAGATCCTTGACTATGAGAAGGTTCCTTTTCGCTGTCGTCGATGCCATGTTTATGGTCACCCTGCATATGAATGTGGTTCTCCCTCTCGATCTGCCAAAAGCCGGGGGTCTGGTCCATTTGTGGAGGCACCTCTGGTGAAGGAGGCTGGCTCCGGTCCTCACCATTTACACTCTGAACCTTGTTCAGACTTCTCTAACGATGTGCAATCTGATGTCATTGGCTCTTGCATGCCACCTGATGTAGATTACCAGGTGTTGAGTGAGGTTTCTGGTCCTTCTTCTGGTCAAGAGGCTCTATATCAGATTGCTGGGGGTGGAGCGCTGGATGCTATGAAGGTCCATAGTCGACATTATGGAGCAGATTTTCAAATAAAGGATGATGTCTTACTGAAAGAAGTATTATCTGTGCTGAATATTTCACTTATGGGATCTTTTCCTTTCTCACCAGTCTTCAATTTCTCATCAACCTCGCTTCCGAATTCTGTCTTGACTACTGTCTCGGCCTGGATGGATGTTGGTGGTAAGTCTTCTTGTGCTGTTCCTTATATCCCTACTCTGCCAGTTTCTTTGCCTGCTCTCCAAGAGATGGTTTCTGTCCCGATTTTTGACCCTGGTGAAAAGCTGTTGGTTCCGGTGGTTACTACAGCCCCTTTGGTCACTGGATATAATCTGAGATCTAGTGCTAAAAAAGGTGCTGGAGGGCTTGGGAGGGGAAAAATTCCTTCTGCTCGGGGCAGGGGCAGGATCTCTTTTTTGGCAAAAGCTCAGGATCGAGCTTTGTCGGATGTTCATGATGGGAGGCAGATTTCGATTGACAAGGCGCTTAGAGCAAGCCAATCCCTGAAGCCGGGTGTGTAATGAAGATAATGTCTTTTAATTGCAGGGGCTTGGCAGGTCCCCATAAGAAAGCTGCTTTCCGGAGAATTATCCTCTTGGATTGTCCGGATATCATTTTGCTTCAAGAGACTTTAGGTGTTGGATCTGTGGTCAAAGTTAGATTGGAGGGTTGGTTTCCAGGCTGGACTTTCGAGTCTTTGGATGCAAGAGGTAGGTCGGGTGGTTTGGCTATCGGATGGAATGAAAAAACAATTAAATCTCAAAATTTCTGGGGTATGGAGTCAGTCCTCGGAATAAATTTCCTGTCGTTGGAGCTTGGTGAAGCTTTTAATCTGTTTAATATTTATGGACCTTATCAGGACAGGATCCCTTTTTGGGATTCCCTCTTGAGTAACTCTTTAATCAAGAGTGATTCGGTGATTTTGGGTGGGGATTTGAATTTTTCTTTGGGCCAGTCGGAGGTTTGGGGACCTCATGCACAAATTGATTCCCTGAATGGTTTTTTCACTCAAAAATTGGAGGAGAATAACTTGCTGGACATTGAGCCCATCAAGCTGAAACCTACTTGGAGGAATAATAGATCTGCGGAAGACAGAATTGCAAAGAGACTTGATCGTTTCCTGGTGGCTGAGCAGATTGTGGACAGGCCTTTTCAGATCAGGCAGTGGATTGGCAGTGGGGGTGCCTCTGATCATTTTCCCATCTTTCTTGAGTTAAAGATCGGGCCTAGGCAGCCTCCTAGCCCTTTAAAGTTCAATAAAATTTGGCTCAGGGATGATTCTTTCAAAGCTTTGGTTATCGATAGATGGATTCCCTTTAGGGTGGACAGTCATCTTTCTGCTGCCTTTCAATTTGCTGAAAATTTAAAACGCATCAAGGATGCTGTCAAAGATTGGTCGGCTGCTAAGAGACAGAGGGAGGATGTGGAGTTGAAACAGGTGGAAGAGGATCTTCGCTTGATTTAGGAGGGCATTGGTGGTGGTTATCAATCACAAGTTGATAAAGACACTCTTGTTTCTCTTGAAAAAAGAAGGAACTCCCTTCTTATGGATAAGGAGGAAACGTGGAGGCTGAAGAGCAGGGCCACTTGGCTGGCTAGTGGGGATGAGAATACAAAATTTTTTCATGCTTATGCACGTGGCCGGAAGTCGGCTAATACTATCTGGAGTTTAAGAGATGGTCAGGGCATTGAGCATTCTTCATTTGAGGCCAAAGCTAGATTGGGGGTTGACCACTTCAAGGATCTTTTTAAGGCCCCAGCTCATGCATCACTTGCGGAAGTGATTAGAGTTGCTCAGTATTTTCCGAGGTTTGTGGAAGAGGCTGACAACAGATCTTTGATGGCTGAGGTCTCTGAGAAGGAATTGAAGGAGGTTCTTCATAGTTTCCAAAAAGATAAAAGCCCTGGGCCAGATGGGTGGTCGATCGAATTTTTTTCGGCTCTCTATGACATTTTAGGGACAGATTTGTTGAAAGTTGTGGAGGATACCAGGGTTTCAGGGCGGATTCCTGCTTGCTTCAATTCCACGTTCATAGCTCTTATTCCGAAAGTGGACAACCCTCTTTCTCTGGCTGATTTCCGTCCTATCTCTTTGTGCAACTGTATCTATAAAGTGATAGCCAAGGTGGTTGCGCGAAGACTCAAAGGCATTTTATCTACTCACATTTCCAGTGAAAAATTTGGCTTCCTGGAAGGTCGTCAAATTCATGAAGCTATCGGGACTGCACAAGAGGCTCTCCACAGTATGAAGACCAAGAACCTCAAAGGGACGGTGCTGAAAATTGATCTATCCAAAGCATATGATCGGGTAAGCTGGTTATATATTCGCATGCTCCTGACTCACCTTGGGTTTGGCATCGACTTCATTAGATGGATTATGAGCTGTATTACAACTGTCTCCTTTTCTGTTCTGCTAAATGGGGCTGCATCTCCTTTTTTTCATGCTGAAAGGGGGCTGCGCCAGGGATGCCCCCTTTCTCCCCTTCTATTTTTATTGGTTGCTGAAGGTTTGAGTAGAGCTCTACATGAGGCTAGGAGACAGGGTTCTTTGAAGGGCATTTAGGTAGCTCCAAACCTTTTCATTACTCACCTTCTTTTTGTTGACGATGTCTTAATTTTCTGTTCTGGGTCGGTTCGGGATGCTATCTCCATTGGTGAGATTTTGGTTTTGTTTGGCAAAGCTACGGGAATGGAAGTAAATGCTGGGAAGTCTTCCATCTCTACACATTCCTTGAGGGATGAGGACAGGCGTGAGTTCATGAGGATCTTTCCCTACAATACTGTTGGTCTGGATGCTGGTCTGAATTATCTGGGGTTCCACTTAAAAACCAACGATTATAGGAAAAATTATTGGAACTGGTTATTGGAAAAGCTGGAAAAACGGTTAAAAGTTTGGTCTCACAAATGGCTGTCTCGAGCTGGGCGGCTGAATTTAGTTAAGTCAGTTTTGGAGGCTGTTCCAGTTTATTGGTTGTCCCTGTCTTGGATCCCTAAGGGTATTTTGGAGGCTGCCAGGAGGATTTGCTTCAGATTTCTGTGGAGTGGGAAACAGGATTCTTTGGTGACCCCTTGGGTTCGGTGGGAGAAGATTGTTGTCCTAAAAGCTTTAGGTGGGTGGGGGCTGAAAAATATCTTCCTTTTTGCTCAGGCTCTTGCTGCTAAGGGTGGATGGAGGCTCATCAACGGAAATAGCCTTTGGACTCAGGTGATATCTCAGAAGTATATTGCTCCTTATTTTATTGTTGACTGGATTAGGAATCCTGGGAAATACTTTGCTGGGGAACGGTGATATGGAAGGCTCTTGTCAAATATTTTCACATTCTGGAATCTAGCCTGGCTTGGGTTGTGGGTAATGGCAGGAAGCTCCGGGTTGGTGAGGATCCTTGGATGGGTTGTTCTCTTCAATACCTTCTTCCTCGGCGTACGGTTGAGGCATTAAGGCAGCAGGGGATTACTTTTCTTTCCCAACTTGCTGATCCGGTTCGGAGAAGGTTGGGCATACAATCTTAGTTACTGGCCTCCTCCTTTGGGTTGGAGGCTTTTGATGAGAGGGCTCTAACGGTTTATATTCGTGCTTTAAAACAGGAACATCTTGTGCTCTTGGAAAGGGAGGATAAGATTGCCTGGGATTTTGATCCTTCGGGGATCTATTCTCCTCGGGCTGGATATACAAAACTCAGTGCTGGGGTTGTCCTGGGAGAGGAGTGGTGGTGGTGGAAGAAACTTTGGAAACTGAATTGTCCTCCTAAGACTCGTCTATTTATGTGGTGTGTCCTTGAAAATAAAGTCCCTACCTGGGATGTGCTACAAAACATATGTTTTCAGGGTCCTGGCTGGTGTTGCTTGTGTAAATCCGATGCTGAATCAGTTAACCATCTTTTCCTCAGCTGCCCTTTCATCAAAGGTATTTGGCTGGAGTGCTACAGGTTACTGGGTATCCGGTGCAGATGGGAGGGAAATTCTGTATCACATGCCTGGGATTCGTGGTGGGTGTCTACTGCTGAGATGAATCTTAAAGCTCTTCCGCTCCTCGTTCTTTGGGGCTGTTGGCTGGCGCGTAATCGGCTTCTTTTTGATGGTTCTGTCAATACTCCGGAGATTGTCGGTGCCATGACTGTTGGTTTGCACTCTGCTTTCCCTATTCATATTCGTGCTGCCAATCAGAGGGAGGTCCTCATGCTGGAGATTGACAGGAGGAACCCTTGGGGTTTTTTTGATGGTGCCATGCAGCAAAATTTTTGTGGGGGTGGAGCACTGTTGTTTCTCTCGGAATCTCATTGGTTCGAGATCTCTGCTGGGCTTGGGGAAGGGACTAATAATTTGGCTGAATTGCTGAGCCTCAATATTCTTCTATTGTTCACAGTGGAGAAAGGCTGAAGGAAAATAAACGTTTATGGGGATTCACTGAATGTGATAAATTGGATAAAAGGAACACAGATCTGCAGGGTTCATCATTTACAAAATCTGTTTCTTTCTATCGAGGAGATCATCCGTTCTTTAGTCTCTTTCTCCTGCCAGCATATCTATCGTGAAAATAATGAAGAGGTTGATCAAGCTTCAAAGAGGGGTTTGCTGCTGGACGAAGGTATTTGGAGGATCAGAGAACACATGGATGGTGTTACTTCTGAATACCTCTATCCATCTTTATTTGATTAAGTGGTTTCTGGATTATGTAGTGGCCTGTCATTTTTGCCAACAGCTTTCATGCAGACAGTGTGCTGTCTCTACATTTTTTTTGGGGATGGATGGTACTTCAACAAATTGCCTTTTGTTCATTCACAAAAGATGTGCTGCCTCTACAGGAAAAATTTCTGAGTTTTACTTTTTTGATCGAGCTTTTGAGAGGGTTTCATGCAGAATCAGTTTTCAGGGGGCCCAGAGAAAGTCTAAATGAATATTTTATAGGCTGAGAGTTTTTGTGTACATTGGATGAATGGTCAACCTTTTGTCTTTGGATACATACACAGGGTGTGTGTTCTTCCTCAACTACAAATGGCTGAAAAATGGTCGAGATTTTAAACGGATATTCCTTTGGCTCTTTCTGATCGGTGGACAGAATGCATTGGTCCGAACTGCTCTATGGTAATTCGATTTTTCTGGAATGTGCATCCTCTGTTCTCTATTGCACTTGCATATTACATTTTCGCTGGATTTCTCAATGTTTGGGCCTCAAAAGTGGGCTGGACACAGCGTATTTGTTGGGTACTTTTTGCTGGGTCGATTCTTCTAATCGAATGTATGTTTGTATTCTGTCTCAGGAAGAACATTTCTTCTTTCTAGGCAGAGTTTTCTTGAAGGTTTGTAAATAGTGGTGCAGTTCTTACGTTTTTAAGGTTCTGCCTGTCTTCCAAAGGATGAACAGCTTGTGCTTTTTTACGAACAGACTTGTATTTTGCCAGCTATTGGTTTTGCATAGGTCCTCTTCGAATCTGTCTTGTAAAACAATCTTCTGGGTTTGCCCCTCTGAACACACAACTTTGTGTTTCTCATTGTAATTTTATACTCATCTGCAGTAATAAAGTTACGCTTTTTTCTCGAGGAAAAAAAAAAGACTATTACTAATTTGTTTATTAAATTTTCAATTAATTAATTTATATTATTAATTCATTTATTTAGTTATATCTAATAGTTTATTATATGTTTATATATTTATTTGTTTATTATTTATTTATTTTATTTTATTTTATTTTTTTTAATTTTATGGTCAAGTTGTATTTATATCTGAACTTTAATTGATTCTAATGACTGGATAGGTTTTGATGTATTAAGGGTTTCCATGTGTTACTGATAATGAGACCATCATCACGATTTAAGTTGTTCCCTCTTTTCTGAATTTCTATCGCTTCTTTGATCTTTCTCTTTAGGTAATGGTCCTCCTTAGAGACAAGTTTGGCATCCTCCATTCGTATGTAATGTGAGGATGAGACTGCATGTTCTGCTAAGGCGGATGTTCTGCTAAGAAATCAGAACATGTTCTGCATGTTCTGATTTCTTAGCCCATATTAATAGTCTCTCAAATCACATCAAATTTACCATTGAAATTGAAAAAGACAACCAATTACCCTTCCTAGACATCCTTTTAACCAAGAAAAATGGAAAACTCAGCACCGAGGTTTATAGAAAAAAGACACACACAGATAGGTACCTTCACGCTGACTCACATCACCACCCGAACCAGAAAATTGGCATCATGAAAACCCTAACTACAAGGGCATCCAGAATCTCAGACTCCCACCACCTAGAACACGAGATAAACCATCTCCTCCATGTCTTTCAACAGAATGGGTATAATAAACATGTCATCAACAAAACCATTCACCAAACCCTTAATAAAAATAAATTAAAAAAAGCCTTTAACATCCCTAAAATCTCTTTACCTTACATAAAAGGAACCACTGACAAAATCTCTAGAATGCTTAACAAACATAACATTAAGATTGCCTTCACTCCCCCTAATACTATTTTAAATATGGTAGACTCTGCTAAAGACCCTATAAACCCTAGGCTACAAAAAGGAGTCTATATCATACCTTGCTCTTGTGGCAAAGAATACATTGGGGAAACAGGTAGATCCCTTAACGTTAGACTAAAAGAACATGCGACTGACTTATCTCATAACCGAATAGACAAATCCACCTTAGCAGAACATGCAGTCTCATCCTCACATTACATACGAATGGAGGATGCCAAACTTGTCTCGAAGGAGGACCATTACCTAAAGAGAAAGATCAAAGAAGCGATAGAAATTGAGAAAAGAGGGAACAACTTAAATCGTGATGATGGTCTCATTATCAGTAACACATGGAAACCCTTAATACATCAAAACCTATCCAGACATTAGAATCAATTAAAGTTCAGATATAAATACAACTTGACCATAAAATTAAAAAAAATAAAATAAAATAAAATAAAATAAATAAATAAATAATAAACAAATAAATATATAAACATATAATAAACTATTATATATAACTAAATAAATGAATTAATAATATAAATAAATTAATTGACAATTTAATAAAAAAATTAGTAATAGTCTAATCAAACATATACCAATATATTTTAATAATAAAAAAATAAAAAAATAATATAATAGATTATCTTAGTAAGTTATCCTTAATAAAATAAATAAATAAATAAATAAAATAAAATAAAATAAAACAAAATAAACCTTATGTAGATAATAGGTCAATCCTTAAAATTTAAATAGAAAAATAAATTTAACAATTTAATTAATTAAATAAATAAATCCAAATAATTTTTTCAATCAATAAAATAACATTATAATAGTAAAAATAATAATAACATAATAAATTATTTAACTTTATATGTTATTTGAAAACAGTAAACCTAATAAATTAATCAGATAATTTTTCTAAATTCTCTCTTAAAACACAAGTCGACCTTCATGTAAACCACATAATTCACTATTTATTCATCCTATCCTTTGCCCTATTCTCTCATCTTTTCAAAGAACTCTTGACGTCTATCCCTGATGATGGACTCACTTAGACAGTCTGAAACGTTGGGTTATTAAAAAAAAAACTCAGAAACGGGTTATTCCTCTCCTCTATAATCTATCTCACCTGTATGGATTCTCTCTTTAAAAAGATAAGAAACCTACAGGTCATGAATGCAAGTATGATCATAAGGGACTGAAAAATCATATGGGACTTAACAAGAAGGATCACAACCCTCTCCCATTAGCTATATTAACATCAATTAGGTATTGCATCCATTATTATTTCAGTTACAAGTAAAAACATGAAAAGATCCATGACTAAAACCAGTCATATATCCATCTTTATAACCATCATATAAAAATATAAATAAACATAAGATAACAACCTTTAAAGCCACATAATAACAAGTACATTTACCAAACTTTAGGACCTCAAAACTTTGGCTTTTTCTGAAGAACAGTTGAGCAGCTATGAGGATGAACCCTAAGTTCTTAGCAGTCAACTCCCTTCCCTTTGCCGCCGTCAAGCCTCCACTTGGCCCTGTAGATCATGGCATCGAGATGATAAGCTTGGCCCTCATTCCACTAAGGCCAGCACAGGCTATTGAGGACATGGGCAGCTTTGCGAAGGAAAATTAGAAAAAGGCAAGGGTTGAGCTCCCTGCATGCGGCGCGCTTGCTGAAGCAGATATAGCGGCGACTCCTTTTCACCTGCAGGTCTTCAGCCTCAATGAAGAGAGGATGAGGACGACCCCCTATCACAAGGGATTTCTGTAGGAAGCCAGAACCCTTTATGCATTTTATGACAACTATCCAGGCTTCGAGGGCTCCAGTCTGACCTTGCGCCCCAACAGTTCAAGGAGCAAGTGTGACAACTCGACATGAACAAGTCTAAGAAGATTTCGCACCTAGGAAAATGGAAAGAGAAAATATGTTTCCATGGAATGCAGCGATCCAACTAGGATCATGAATTGAGCCTCTCAAATGCGCTCTAGCAGCCAGGGCTTCTTAGATCCAACATATCCTGCCTTTTAGATTCAGATCTCGCTCTTCTTGGGAAAATCCATGCGTCATTGGGTGTTATCACCCTAGTAATTTCTAAATATTGTGGGCTTTTGATTTTTAGTTTAAGAAGACTAGGGGTAACCACAAACCTGCTTTGGAAATTTAGGATCTAGCCTTCCTAAATTTCAGAGAGGGCTTTCTCTTTATGATTTAACTTTGTTTTTGTTTAATGTTTTAGGCTAGTTATGATAGAACAATTGGTTTTGGTTTTGAAATTTTTGGTGGAAAATAAGATTAATTAAAGACAACTTAAAGAGGGATCTACTAGTCCATTGGGCTATGGAGTCAAAGTCTAGCAAGAAGAACTAGAAGGCAAGGCCAAAATGATGCTAATGTATTCAGGGAAAGGTAGATAACCCTCAAAGATTTGGATAGATTGTTTTGATGAAATGTCTTGCTTCGGGATAAAGGGAAATGAAGGATCCTTTGATCCAGAAAAAGAGGAAGGAGGCAGGGGTCAAATGGGACTAGGAGAAATTAAGAATTACTAGATCCGGAAATCAACAGAAAACATTTAAATGATTAAGTAGTTAAGACAAGGATTTTTTACACTAGTCCTGAAGTAATACTCCTAATTAATCATTAAGATTGAACAACATATATGAAATTGTATGTAACTTAGAATGGAAACAATGACAATATAGATGCACTTTACTCTTCAAATTATCGCATGAATCCTGAATTATGAAGTCCAATTGGCCATTTTCCAGACTGTTGCTTTGAAATCAACACATGTGAGCCTCCAACGTACCAGCAAAATGTCTATAATGTTCTTAGCAATTTTATTCCACACTAAACACTTCACAAACTGAAGTATTTATACAAATGTTTATTACAAATATCCTAGAGATATCTAGGAATAGTTCTAGGAAATATAAAATATATTTACACATTAAGAGGGACAGCTGCTTAACAACTTTAGCAAGTTGTCCTCTTATCTAGAAAATATAGAACTAATCATATCAAACAAAAATTGTTTGTTGAATAGCTTTCCATGCTTGCTAGCATTTTGAAAAATATCTTTTGGAAGATAAATTCACTGATACTCTTTCCACTTATACTCTTTGACATTGTACTTCATCCCTGAGGTTCTTTCACGATGTTTATTTATCATGTTACTGTTGTAAAAAAGGAATATACAACAGTCAAAATATGATGATTGTTGCTTTTCTTTCTTATACACTTTGACTCTGCCCTTTCACTCTGATACTCTTTAAACTGATATTTTAACCTTTAATTGCTGTAAAAAGAGACTTCTCAGCAGTAAAAAATCAAAATCAAATAACTGTTTTATTTGTTTTCTTCTCAGACTCACTGCTTCATCTGCATTTTCTTTCATTGTTTTGCTTCTTTACTGCTACAACAAGTTTGTAAAATTCTTCCATTGTTCAACGTCTAGTATTTTTACACTTTTTAATTTTCTG
Organism: Pinus albicaulis; assembly: GCA_034641835.2. Taxonomy (NCBI): domain Eukaryota; kingdom Viridiplantae; phylum Streptophyta; class Pinopsida; order Pinales; family Pinaceae; genus Pinus; species Pinus albicaulis. The sequence continues at coordinate 149,357,733 of CM076569.1, forward strand.
AAGTTCTCATCAGCATCAGTATACTTGGAAAAATTTGGTTTGATAAAAAATAGATTCTTGATTTCATGTTGAAGGAAAAACAAGTCTTCAATATACTAGAGAACAACTTTCCCTATTGGAGAGCCCTGTGGCAGTGGCTTATTAACCTGTTCTTTGGAATGGTCCCTTGTCTTTTTGTCATATTCCTTCTGATCCATCAACTTATCATTGAAAACATGTATATCAGGAATACCAGATTGTCTTAGCATAGTGTACTTTGCTAATAACTTGGTAATGGAAAAATTCATGGCATCACATTTTTCTTTCAAGTTGTTCATTAGAGTTTTCTTTGTCAAAACTTTCTTGATTTCCAATATAGTCTTTGTCCCGTCCTGTATCTTCAATTCTTCTAGCTCTGTCCTGTTCTTACTGTTTAAGAAAGTAATTAGCTTTAATGCCTGTGCTGGTTTGTCTGCTAATTCTTCTGTTGTTTTTTGTATTTCCACTTGTGCTACTACAAGGAGGTCTCTCTGTTCATATATTATCTGGATTGATGGCCACTGAAGATGTATAGCCTCAATTATATTGGTCCATAGTTAATTTTTTATATAAGAAATCTGTGTAGTGAAACTCAAATCCTTTTGAAGGCTTTTGACTTGCTCTTCAAGTCTTTTGGCTTTTTGTTCATAATTATTGGCATTAATCAATGCTGCTTTGTTAGATACCTCCATATTTTGAATCTTTTTCTTCAAACTGTTAATTTCATTATTTTTCAGAGACATTTCCTCCATTTCTTTGACTATCTGCCCTGCCTCATTTTTATGTTGTACTTGTGATGTTAAGGATTCTGTATTGGAGGTAGTAGCTGATTGCACTGACACTGCAATTTCCAGTGGCTCTTTTGGTGCTAACTTTTCTCCCATTGTAGAAGGAATAATAGATGTAATGAGAGGTATGACTGTAGGAATGGTGGAAGTATCAGTTTCCTTCAAAGCTTCTTTTTATTTCATCAGTATATCCAATTGACTTTCCATATCCTTGATTTGGGTAGTTAGCTTTATGATCAACGGCATCATATCATCTTTTTCCTTTTGTTCTTGAAGTATCTCCTTACTCTGTGGGTGTTCACTTTGAGGAAGTTTTAACTGTTTCCTTAAAGCAGCAATATCATCATTTTTATTCTTGATTAATACTTCAACAGCTTGTACATTTTATGGGTCAACTCCTATTTGTAAAATCAAATCTTCTAAGGCCTTGATCCTTAGATCTTTTGCATATAATGAGCCTTTGTCAAGTTTCATTTGGCCTTGCAAGTTGATAATGCTATTCTGCAAATTTTTCACACTCATAGCTTTGGTCACTACAGTAGAATATAGCATCTCAGAGCTATGTCTATGGAATTCTATCTGATCCAATTCATGCACCTTTTCAGTATCTACTTCAAATTCCACCTTTTTATAGTCAGCCATTGTTTTTGGAGTTGAATTAGTTGGTTGTAAATAGGACATGATCATCTTATTTGACGAGTAATCAAATGTTGTAACCAACCTGTCCTAATTCCCTGGCTTCTGTTTGAGAAATTGAGAATAAATCTCACTTTTGATTTCCTCATTCCTTTGTTTGATTTGCTTATATCTTTCCTTGATTTCCAAATCTTTTTCTTCTACTGTTTGAGAAGAAGAAGCTTCTATATTTACCTTCTTTTCAATCATCTGAGTGTCTGATCCTTTACCTGCTGCTCGTTCCCTTTCTATCTCTGTTAAAGTCTCCTTTATTATTGTAGTGGCCTCATCATTGCTGACCTCTGGTTCATCTTCAACCTCAATAAGTTTTTCTTTTCCCATGGAACCAAATCTAAGCCTTTTGTTATAGATGAGCTTGAATTTAGTATCTGAAGTAGTTTCTGCTATGTAGGCTCCCTCATCTCTGCTCCTTTTTTTTGAAACTTCTGGCTGTTTAGAAGTTACCACAGCAAGTGTGGTATCCATTTTTCCTGTTGGCTGTGTATTTGCAGTTAAATCTACCAATGTATTTTCTTCCCATTCTGTCTGATTGGAAAAAAATTCAATATCAGGCCTTGGCTCATGTATAAAGGGAGGTAGCTTATTTTTAACCCTTATACTGTTTAAAAGACCTTCGGGGTCATAATTCCAAGGGAAACACACTTGAAATTTCAGCTTTGATAATATTTTTTCTATTTCTTACTTAGCATCCCTATTATTCGCTATGAAAGGGCCAATTTGATTTTTTAGTTTGAATTGGGTATTCTTTTTAGAAGCCATGAAATGGATAGCATCAAAATTCAAAACCTGTCTCAAATACTCTAGAGAAAAGACTCTGATAGTCAAAAACTTAGGTAATTTGTATGGAAACAGATTGGTTCCAAAGATTCTTAATTCAGTGTGTTTCTCATACAAGTACCAATCTCCCATTTTGCATTCCTCTGACAATTGTAATTTCCTTTTCATTTCTTCACTTACTCTAGGCTGTTCTGATTTATGTAGCAAATTCATAGCTGGCCTGATGAAAAAATCTGTAAAATCTGTGTAGCTATATTCATTTCCTTCTTTTCTCAACAGTGATGTCCAAAAGACAACTGATAGAGGCTGGCACTCTACATTCATTTTCTGTAATGCTATTGGGAAGTGATCTACTTGTGAGAATAAGAAAAAATGAAATAAATAGGAAGAATACCTAAATACCTCTTCAGTGGGTAACTTTTTCAATTGATAATGTATGGAATCAGCTATAAACTTGGCAAAATCAAAGATCACAGTAAGAGGTTGACTAGGAGACAAGGTAGACGCAAACCCAAGGATGGACTCATCAGTAAACTGATCAGTAAAATAGCCCAATATGAAGGATAACATAGAAATTACATGCCTAGAACCCTCTGGAAACTTGGAAGCGGAATAGGGAGGATTCAGCTTTGGAATATCTACATGACTAGGCATGAAGTTCTGAAAAATCATGAATCTTTTGGGGAAATCCAATCCCAAATATAATTGTGTTAATGATTCAATGGATAGGGGGACTGCCCTAGAGTCAAACTAAGGTTGTAACATCTCATTAATAAACTCTTCTGTGATAGAAAATAAAATCTCTCTATCAGCATTCACAATTGATATTTGGTCTGGAACATAATACTTTTGACACATTCTTACCAGGTCTTGACCAGGATGTGTTACTGGGACTACATATTTGGGTAAATTTGTATCCCAGAGAGGCATTTCTTCTTTGTTTAGGAACTTTTCATGACACCAATTATGAACTTCTAATAAGTTAAATTCTACCACTAGGTCTACAATTTTATAATCTACATCAACGAAGGGGATGATTTCTTCAATGGACACTGGTGGCTGAAGAGGATTAAAATTCACAGTGGTTTTAGCAGTGATTGCAGGAGCAGATTTTGGGGCTTTTACTGCTTCAGACTTGGGAGGTTTGGATCCTCCAGGTGATAGGTTTGGATCCTCCAGCTTTAGGTGCCATTTGATTTTTTGTCATTTTGAAATAACTAAAGCAAGATTATACAAATTGCTACAGTTACTTTTCCTTCAACAGAGGTTAATTGAGAAATTTTATAGGCAAGGATGATGGCAATGGGAAATTCAGTGCTCAATTTAGGAATTTGGGACACAGGCAACACGTTTGAGACAAAAAACGCAGGTTTTCTGAATGACTGGGGATGCAAAAGGGGTTTTTGAGGTAGTCTGTTGGTTTAAAAACCTTTGAACCGTGGAATTTATGTTTCAAGGGTCTTGGACTGATAATTTGACTTAAAAAAGAGGTCTTCTGTAAATGACAATTTCTGGGAAAAAATTTCGAGCGTTTGCCCTCTTTTTTCAAGGTTTTGGGCACACTAAGATGAGAAACTAATTATAGCTCAATTGGTTCGAATTGGCAGTTTAAATTGTGAAATTGCAGGTCAAAATGTCGAAAAATACCTTAAATGTAGGTATTTTGGTAGTCAAAAGGGTTTCTGAAACTTTGGTGGTTCCTGCGGATAGGTCTGGATCGCTGATGCAGAGAATGGCTTCAAATGGTCTTCAAACGAGGGATCGTTGGTTGAAATTGGGTTTTTCTCTATATATAATTCAACAATTCGAGCCAAGGCTTGTTTGCACAGTCGGGTAGCTTTTCACAGTCAAGAATGCACAATAACGTTAATAAACATTATAAAAAATATTTTATCCTTTGATATAAATCTTTAAAAACTGTAATAAATGCGGGTCAAATCTGTGGTGGGAACGGTTTTCTTTTTGTGAATGTGGAAAACTGGAAGTTGTTTTTGCGTTGGGTTTCGGATGTAAATGGTTTTTCTCAAAATAAATGTGAATGCAATCAAAATGCGACACGTCATAGGAGGCGGTAACTGGAAAACTGCCCATTTCGCACTCATTTGGGCGTTTGGAAATTGTTTATTTTGTGAGCGCGAAGATGAACATCAACCGTTGGATCTGAGAAGTGGAAGCGAACGATTGGGATGAGTTTAGAAGTTGCGGTCAAAATTTGTGGGACTAGGCAGCTTTATTATACGATGTTGGATGAAAAATATAATAAAACCTTTATATAAAATACTTTATAATTAAAGTTTTAATATATAAATGTTAACTATATATGGGATATATGGTTCAAAAGGATAAAAAAGGTGGTAATATATATATAAAGGGTTTATATATATGGTAAAATGTGCATGAGGCGGGTTAACTTTGGCAAGTCTATTGCAAAGGCTTGGGGTGTATTTTTAAGTTTTTAAAGACATTAGATTTGCCCGAACATCATATATTTTTATTATATAGTCTTAGACCATGGTGGGATCCAATAACCATATGGGGCGGGATTATTTACATAATGTTAGTTTTATGCCAAAGGGGATATAATTGGGGTTTTTTATTTAAGCATGTGGATAATTAACTTTGGCAAAAAAGCTTATAATAGTGGGTTTTTGGGGATAATTAGATAAAGGGGCTATAATAATAGGATAAGGTTTGTTTTTAGGGTTATAATAAATAAATTAGAAGTTAATATGACCAAGGACAATGAAAAACACCAAAATATATTCATATGACTAAGTAAAGTGATAATGTAAAAAGCAAAGCTTTATCATTTATAACTTGACCACTTTGACCTAAAATATAATATTTTTGGAGGGTTTTTATGTTTTTATGAATGAAGGAGATTAATCAAAAGGGGATTTTCTTTTTCATTAAGTAAAAGGTATTTACTTATGAAAGTGTAATGGATGAATGTAGGGTAAATGATGATAATTAGGGATTATTATAGGAATTTAACACTTTTAACTTAACAATCATTGAGCCTTGGGTCCGGTCCCAACAAAAGTCAGAGAAATGCTCTGAGCCTCTTTGACTAAAAGTCTTGAATGCAGAATAACTATAGGGGATGGGAAATTAGTTATTTTTTTCCTGATGATAAATATTACAATGATTTTCCCACTTCTTTCTACCTACCCAACTTTAATCTAACATTTTTTCGTCCATTTTGCAGGTGCATTTGAGCTAGCAACCTTGAACATTTTATTCTTTTGAAAGCAATAAAAACTATCTAACCTTACCTTATTTCATCAGAGAGCTCAGATTAAACTGATGAGCTCCTCTTTATTCTCTACCTATCTACTAATTAGTCAGGATTAAACTCACTGAATAATATTTATTCACTATCTACAACAATAAAATTGAAATATGACAAGTCAAGATTAAGCAGTTCAACTCATCATGGATTATGGCATTTATTGACACTCTGCCATAATCATCAGTAAAAAGTAGTGGCATTTGGACTTGCACACTTTTATGTTTTATTTCTTTTTTCTTTGGGGTATATTATTTTTTCTAAGTCCTTTGATTTTTCTTTTAGGACTTTACCCTCTTTTTGATTTTCTATTTTTTTATTTTTTACAAAATATGGGAAAACAACTTGCAAAAAGCAAAGTATGTACATATTTTTACAAGACTATCATAAGTCAATTCCAAATTATGAATCCTATACTTATAGGACCCTAACAGTGGCTTCACATGGGGATGGAATTTCCTGGTGAAATGTCAAGAACTCTAAGATCAATAGCCTTCCATTTTGACCATGATTATCTTGTAGCTGTCTTATGTTTTTTGCAACAACTCATACTTATGGTATTTTACTCTTCAAAGCTTAGGGCCTTCACATCCTATCCAATATACAAACTGTAATGGATATTTACAATGATATAAAATAAAATTAGGACTAACTGTTAGTTAACTCAAAAGAATAGTAGTGTTTGAGCATTCTACCATTCACTGGTCCTTCTAGAATGTATGTTCCATCCAAATTTCTGATAAAAAATGCATTGTTACCTCTGTACCCATAAATGACATAAGGACCTTTCCATAGAAAGTCAAACTTTCCATGTTTTCCTTTTTCTTCTCTCCTGGAATCCCATTTTAACACTTTATCTCCTATGGAAAAGTCATATTCTTTAGTTCTTTTATCAAATATTTTCTTGATTTTCTCTTGAATGACTTGAGATTTTTCATAGACTTCTTCCCTAGTCTGTTGCAGATGGATAGTTTGATTTATCCTTCTTTGTATATCATTAAGTTCTACCTGTGATTCTTGGATAATTTTCATGACTGGAACACCTTAAGATGATGGGAAAATTGCATCCATCCCATATACAATCTGGTAAGGATATGTTCCAATTGACTTCTTGGTAGTAAGTCTATCTGCCCATAAGGCATAAACTAACTTTTTATTCCAAGTTTTCTTATTTTCTTCAAGTAGTTTTTTGATGATACTCACAAGGCTTTTATTTGAAGATTTAGCTAGGCCATTACCCTAAGGGTAATATGCAGTAGAGTGGCCTAAGATAATATGATACTTGTGGAAAAATGCAATCATTTTCTTAGATTTAAATGCAGCTGCATTATCAGTAATTATTTGTTGTGGGCATCCAAATCTAGATAAAAGGTTGTTTTCTATGAAAGAGATAATGACTGAATCAGTGGATTGTCTGGTAGGAATGGCTTCAATCCACTTGGTGAAATAATCTTTGGTAGTCAATATCCATTTGTGTTGGCCAGAGGATGGAGGGTGAATTTCTCCAATGAAGTCTAAACCCATTGTTGAAAAGGCATCTCAGTAGAAATAGGTTTGAGTGGTAAAGGTAACAACTTCCTTTTTCCTTCAAAAATTTGACATTTGTGACATGAAGTAACAAATTTTTTCACATCAAAAAATAAGGAAGGCCAGTAGAAACCAACTCTAAGAATCTTATCTACTATACTTTTCTAGTATAAGTGTCCTCCACAATCACCTACATGAAAATCTCCAAGAATTTTTTCAGCTTCTGATTTTAGTAAACAATTTAGTAAAATCCGACTTTGTTCTTTCCAATAAAGCTTATTATCTAAAATAAAATATCTTATTGCTTTAAGTTGGATGAATCTAGCTTTAGTTCTAGTTATTCTATGAGGATCTTGTAAATTTGTAAGTACAAAGATAATATCTGATTACCATGGTGATTCTAGATAGGCTTCACTGATCAATGGAGTCGCCATCTCTTCTTGGTCATTAATCTAGGCAATAAAATTTATATCCAAAGCATTACAATTGGATTCAACCATCAGTCTAGCTAAACCTTGTCCTTTATGAGCTTGGTTGGTTTAATCTCTATGTCATATTCAAGGATAGTGGCAATCCACTTTCCTCTTCTTCCATCTGGCCCATCCTGTGTTAAAATATCTTTGACTACATAATTAGGGACATAGGCAATAATGTGGGAGTAAAGAATGTACACTCTGAAATCTTTTATGGCTTTAACCAAAGCTAAAGATTTTTTTTCCATTATGTTATATCTCAAAGGTGCATCTCTAAGGGTTTTACTAAAAAATGCTATAGGTTGTTCAAAACCTTGGTCATTTTTCTGCAGTAGAACTGCAGCTATGGTATGTTCTAAGGCAAATGAAAATATTATAAAATATTTCTTCAAGTCTGGACTGATTAGGACTGGAGTTTTTGTTAAAGCATGTTTAATGGATTCAAATGATTGTTTTGCTTCAACTGTCCATTTTAAAACAGAGTCCTTTTTTAACATGTTATTCAGTTCTTTGATGATTTCTGCTAGATTAGAAATAAATCTTCTTAAAAAGTTAATTTTACCTAAAAATGCTTGTAACACTTTGATGTTCCTAGGTGGGTGAATGTTCAGTATGACTTATATTCTTGCTGGATATATCCTAATACCTTCCTTTGAAATTATGTGTCCAAGTAATTTTCCTTCCTCTAGTCCAAAAAGAGTTTTCTTAGGATTTAACGATATACCAAATTTCCTACACTTAATGAAAACTTGTCTCAGATGATCCAAATGTTCATTATTTGTCTTAGAAAAAACGGTAATATCATCTAAGTAAATAACAAAAAATTCATGTATTTCCTTAGCAAAGGCTATATCCATAGCCCTCTGAAAGGTAGCTCCAACATTCATCAAACCAAAAGTCATTTTCACATACATGAAAGTGCCCCATGGAGTGGTAAAAGTTGTTTTGGTTTGGTCTTCCTTTTGGACAAGTATCTGGTTATATCCAGAAAACCATCTAATAAAGATATCCTAGAAGAACCAACTACCCTTTGTAAAATATTGTCCATTTTGGGTAAAGGGTAATTATCCTTTAAAGACACTTTATTAAGATTCCTGAAATCTACACATAATCTGATTTCACCAGTTTTCTTTCTTGTAGGTACTAAGTTAGAAACCCAATCAGAATATCTGATTGGTGCAATGATTTGGGCATCATACATGTGTTTTACTTCTTTTTCAATCAAAGGTGATAGGACAAGATTAATCCTTCTCAATTTTTGTCTAAATGGTTTCTGATCATATTTTATAGGAATCTTATGTTGACTTATGTTTGTGTCATATGATTTAAATCTTCATAACTCCATGCAAAGACATCTTGGTATTCCTTTAAAAGTTTAATGTATTTTTCTTTTTCTTGAGGGGGTAAAGATTTTGACAATTTGATCATTTTTGGTTTTGATTGTGTCCCAATGTTACATTCTTCAATGTCAAACTTGACTGGTTCCATTTTAGGCTTTTTGGGCACATCATTGGAATCAAACAATTCCTCCAAAGGAGTTAAACCCTTAGGTAAAAAATTATCTTTTAAATCTAACATCTCAATTTCATCTTCAATTATTTCCTCTATATCTACCTTCTCTAAGTTATCTATGTCAGATTGAGTAAATACAATGGGTTTGGTAAGTTTATGTGCATCTATGTTATTTATTTCAAAATTAACATCTAAATATATGTTACATTCTGAATCTAAATTACCATCTGTGTCTATCTTACAATTTTGAAATTCATCCTCATTATTCAAAAAATGATAAATTTGTTCATCTTCAGAGAAAATCTGCTAGTATTTGACATTGTCTGGGACAATGGGTCTGTATTTAACTTCAGCAGTATATCTATGTGTTGGTTGAAAAGGTAAATTATAGGTGTTAGAAAAAGTTTCTAGGCAATGTGCTTGAAAATTTTGACTTCTAGGAATAGTTGCAAACTTACATTCTAGTAAATTATCACATAAATCAATTGTTGCATCTCTATATTTGGCTAATCTAGAATTATGAACAGAATAATCACCATTTACTTGTTTAATGACTAATTCCGAATCTCCCATAATTAAAATTCTCTTACCTCCTAAATTTCTGATGATTTGGAGGCCTAAGATAAGTGCCTCATACTTTGCCATGTTGTTGGTGCATTTGAAGTTGAGTCTAAAGGCATGTCCTTCCGAATGACTGGTCTCAATGTTTGTGATCCACACTCCAGCTCTCGCTCCTGACTTGTTCACTGAGCGATCAAAGTCTAAGTGCCAAAGGGCTTCATGAAAAATATTATCATTGTTTGGTTTAGGCTTTATGTTTCGGGAAATAACTCCCTAGAGGTCGTTGGGTCAAAAACCTCCACAGATCAGGGCATGCTATTCAAGAAGGACTCACAAAACCACACTTGTATGCTAAAAACTAGATATTATAGATTGTAGAACTCACCCGTAGATCCTACGTTTGATGTAGATCCTGCGGGGTCCAAACCCCCAGCAACCCTTCTTCCTCTTCAACCTGGAAATCAAGAAGATACATGCATGAAAATCTAGTTGTACAACATATACCTTTCCTAAATGTCAGTGTAATCCATGTGAAACATCATATAAACAATAATAAATGCTTAATTAACAATCTTTTCACATATGCAAGCAGATATTAACACGTGAATTCGGGAACAAGATGGTTCTTCTTCATTACGAACAGCATGTACAATAATAGAAAGGTGGAGAGATCACCTGAATCCTTCCACGATCTTCGAATAGACTATTGTCCGGATTCGTCCCGCCCTTGCCTCACTAGGATTATTTCAAGACTTGTGCACACGAGATGACATATAAGTTGATGAACATCTCTAGGAAACAAGGGTTTCCTGTAAAAATCTGGGAAGTGCAGGAGGCACGGGAAATCAGACTTGAATTGGGCTCCAACAGAGTATAATGTCTATAATTTTCTCTCTCCCTTAGGCCATGCATATGAGGGGCTTTTATACTCCCTCAAAGTAGTTTCAATCTGTTAGAAATAGTTGGCCACGGGCTGGGGTGGTTGAATTACGGGAATAACCATCAACCCAGCCTCGAAAATAGGGATTTTTATATATTTTTTAATGATTTTAATGGCATACGCGGAAAAGTATCTATGGACTCACGTATACACGCAGAAAATTCTGGGCATACCCGCGTATGGGATTTTAAACATTATTTTTTATGAACTTTATTCAAGTCTGTGGGAATGGGTGCCCAAGGCCAAAGAGACAATCATGAATCACATGAGGGTGAAAAATGATGCTATAACAGATGCCCCCTAATATATGAGGTCAGAAGGGGTACATGATGGCTGAAATGTATTATGTGCATAGAAAGAACTTCGCGAGGACAAGAGAGGACTTCACCAGATTTCAGCCTGCCAAAAACCAATGAAAGAAAACAGAGAGTCAGCTCATGTCTGAGGCGGGCATACCCATGCTCAGTCAAAAATATATCCATATAGAAAGTACAGAATAGATCCAGAATGTATACAAGTATAGCTGAACTGAAAGTACACAATGAATCATCTGAGCACGGCCCGGAAGTACAAGTCGGAATCAATGTCCAAGTATCACATATATCAAACTGATCAATAGTGCTGAAAATGGATGTCTGATCACAAAAGTAACTGAATCTCCAGGTACCAAATCATAAGGGGTGGAACACATGGTACAATCATGCAACTTGGGAGCTAACATATAGGATGCTGCTGTACTGACACTGCAACATATAAGGGTGGACATCATCACTGGCAGAAACTGAATGGACTGTCAAAAGTGAACCGAAAGATGTTGATGCAACCCGAGGTCTTCACCGATCTCGATGGCACAATTCTACACAATGGGAATAAATGAGCTGAAGTCGACCATGTGAGAAATCGTTTGATTACCGGTCAATAATGTAGACCGTTAACAAACGCGAGACAATCCACCGATAATGAAAATGAGTGTCAAGGTGCCCAAGTACAATCTAACAAGTGCGAATGAATGAGTTGAAGTCGAACACTTGGAAGAATCTACCAATCAGGAGGAAATGATGAATCCCCATTGTTGATAGCGAAGAGTCTGCCACTGATGACTGCAAACCCTAAGGTACTGACAAAAGACTCTAGATCTTATTCCCAGAGCAATGAGTTAGAGTCGATGGGAAAATATCTGCTGGAAGGAAGGCATTAAGGCGTCCCACATCAGTCTAGCACGAGTGTAACCCATAGGCCAAGATTTGGAAGGAATCAGACGAAGCAGAGTGACGGAACCAAACCAAAGTACGTTTCCGACATGCACAAGATGAAGCTAGTGCACGGAAGAAACCCTCTGAACCATCCAATAATGAAAGCTGACACAGAGGCGAGATATCCACCGATAGGGTCAAATGGAAATCAAGGTACTGCACGAATCCCAAGTGTGATAATGTGTGCTGACGTCGAACACAAGGAAAGCCACTCAGTCAAAGACCCATAATGATGATCAAATGTTGAGCACAAGGTCACCTATCAATGATGGAAATAGGGCCAGGGTGCGGCTCTAGGTTTACTCTCAAAGCAATATGTCGTAGTCGATGAGAGACAAACCCGCCAGCAAGAAGTCAATGGAGACCTTCTCAAACCAGCACGAGCAAAAGACCAAAACATCTGATGTGATAGAACAAGATACTGAAAAGACTGAGAAGGCCGATTGAATAATGAGTCAAGAGACACTGCAGAATGGCCGAATCTGGTTAAACTTCCCTTGAACAAAAGCACGACTCGTGATGACCATGGCAGTAAAAAATGACACTGTATAAGTCTGTTATGCAGGAGGCAAAAACGAACTCTCCATATGATTGGAAGAGATAACCAACCGGGGGAGAACTGACCAGTGACACAAGGCAAAAGCTGAACCTAGGTCAAAACTAAAACCATCCCAAATGAAGGAAATATATAAGTGTATGTGCTTTGTTCAAGGGCGACAAACTGATACTGTACTGCCATCAAATTACGAAGTAACATCCCGTTCCCGCTCTTTTTGTTATATTTATTTTTTTTGTCTTTTTCATATAATAAGCCTGAAAAGGAATAAAAGAATGCTATGGTACAATGGAGAGAACGAGTATCAAGAAACAGATGCACTAGTTCCTGGGATAGGAACGATCCTATGCTCAATGCAAGGTGGCAGAAACTGGTAAGAGATACTCAAAGGAATGTTCCATCCATGGGAAAAAAGGGTGTCAAGTCGCGATAGCTAAGTGCATGCAATGGTTAACTTGTACAGACAGTCAAGGTCAAAATATGGCTTAAACATCGAGTCCAAATGAAGCCGGCTAAAGGCCAGGATAAACAAGTAGCCAATATGCAATGCAGTAATACAACTCAACGACACCAGGGAGCCTCTAGGGTAATAGCCAGAAAAATGATAGTGAAGAAGAAGAAGAATGAAGCTTCAACACATAAGTCATGGCAGGACTAAAGAGGACTCCCGAGCCTACATAAAACGCAGCATGGGCAACAAGTGCTAGCGAGGAACTAACTAGGAAGCCCATGTAAAGGAAGGTTTTACCACCAAGTCATGATTAAAAAATCGGCGAGTGAAATGGGTGAAATACTTACTCATGACCTGATGGGATCGACCCTATGGCAAATGATCAGAATGGAGGCTAGTATGCAAAATGCAACAAAAAGTGGATTTCCTAACCTATATGCCAGTGAAGATCATATACCTGCCATGACAGGTCAGCATTCATGGATCAAAAACCGGAAAAATCTCAACTTCATCAAAATGTACCTGAAAATATACCAATCTAGGCACTTACAAGCATCCGGGTTATGCAGCTTAAGATAGATTGAAAAAGTAAGCATAACAAATTTTTGCAAAATTTTTCAAATTCTGGGCATAAATACACATGTTACCTCACATTTGGTTCATTGTTACTTGTTGATTTGGGAAAAAGAGCTCTGGAGAAAAACCCTCTTTCGTCAAAACAGGAGCAATTAGTGATCAGACTTCGCTGAATCAGTTAGGTAAGCTCTTAATCCATCATTATTATCAATTTTGTCCATTAATAAAGTTAAAATTCAGAATTTTCACCGTAGAAATATTTGTTTTAATTTAGGGTTGTGCGCATACGCGGGTTTGTATGGACCAAGTCGCGTATATACGCGACTTTGTACAGGGTAAGTCGCGTATGCGCAACCCGAAATATAAAAAACCGTTTCTAATGGACAAATGAATGAATTTTTTCAGGATGACTATCACCTGGAGGGAATGTGAGCATAGTGCAATTGATAATGAAGTAATGCAAGATCAATTATCGCTCAATATCCTCCGAAATTGTGGATTGCTCAAATTTTTCAAAATGCCAAATATGAAGAGTAATGTCCGGTTACTTGAAATGCTAGTAAATTATTGGGAATCGGAGGAAGATTGCTTCGTGATAGATCAAATGCCCATACACATAGAGGTAGAAGACATCTATTTCATTACTGGACTCTCACGGAGGGGAGACCCAGTAGATTTGCACAGCAAAACTTTTGGGAGGGCTTACTGTGGATGACTATGTCCACGTCTATTGTGTAGAGGGGTCCAAGAAAGTAGGGACTCAGATTGCTATAAAATATTTGAGAGATCTACACATGAAGATTCTCCTATTCACCATTGGCAGGGTAGCAGGATCTGCTTCCTTTCATCAGGAATCCAGGACTCAGATGAGCATAGCTGTAGAATGCCTAGCTCACCTGTATGATTAGTGTATAGCTCTACTAATGAACATGAAGAAACAACTGACTTCCATCCGGAAAGCAAAAACAAAAAATTTCGGGTATGGGACCATCTTGATGAAATTCTTCTTTGAGAAGATTCCTGGGCTTCGACCCAAAGTGATCTCTTCCATCAACAGCCCAAGAGACCCAAGAATTTCCCAATGGGCAGATCTGATGAAGAGACTGGGGGGAAGTGAAGTTCCCCGAGCCACCTGGGATGACGAGTTCTTCCAATGGTGGGGAGAACAAGTCATCGCTGTGGAGGAATACCCCTATGCTGGGATGGATTTCCGCGGTGATCCAGACCTCGTCCTTCCACCTGGCACGGCATGGGGCACAATCAGTAAGATTGCAATTTTTAATTATATGATTTTTTTGGATTTTTTCAATATATGTGAAAAAAAATGTGAAAACAAAACATGTTTTTAATTGGATTCAAAATGAATTACAATATTATGATGATCATGATACAGATATTGGACCAGTCCGTCCTAAGGGCTACCCATGGCATAAGCGCCGCAGAGGCGAGGCGGATACTGTAGACCCATACAGGACCCTCCATGTTGTACAAAGGAACTTGGAGGGTTTAACTCGCCAAGTGCCTATGGCTGCAGTGGAAGATCTACCTGAGGCCATCCAAAGATGGGTAGTGGGAGTACCACGTGACTGGGTGTGATTATTCCGCCGAGTCACCACTACGATCTTGTTCTATAGGAACACAAATTTTGGGCAGGGACCACAGGAGTAGATAGATATGATTATCGGATGACTGTATATTTTTTGATACTGAACATGATCAGGCATAAGCCCTAATTTTGTATGACTTATGGATCCAAATTTTGTATAGTTTTTTGAACACTCTGATGAGATATATATATATATACAGCGATTTATGATGTGATGTGACTAATGTATAAAAACTGCATGATGTTTTTGATAATTAAATTTTAATGTATAGAATGATTAATATGCCAATCAATTGCTTGATTAGCTAATGAGTCTTCCATCCAATTTTTTGCTCGAGGAATATGAATGAATGTTAAAAATTGAAACGATCTTTGTAACAAACGTACCCTCAAAAACAACCGAAGTAAAAATGGATCTCAAACTCGATAAGTATTGTTCAACTGCGACACCACCAGCTGGGAGTCCAAGAAAACTACCAACGAATCAACACCCAAAGATATTTCCTCTGAGAGTAGATAAATAACTGTAGTGTACTTTTCTATATTATTGGAAGCAGGACCAATGCAGACTCCTCTTGATACTAACAACTGACCGGATGGATGATGAAGCACCCAAGCCGCGGAAGCCAAGTTCTGGGTGTGTCTACTAGCACCATCAGCGAAACCATAATGACTCATGTCATTCGACACAACCTGCCAAAGCAGATCAAAAACATCACCATAACATCAAAGACCTAAAACCAGATATGTACAAAACAAGACTACTATATACAAAAGCAAAATGCCAGGTCGAAGCCTAGGCATAATACCTTTTCAAATAGAGCCCATTTCTGGGCTCCGAAAACTCATTTCCTTCAAAATTAACCAAGGTATATGCTCCTTTTTTAAGGAATTTTTTAACGATAAAGGGGCCATACCACATAGACTTAAAATTTCCTGCGCCCAAGGCATCCTTCTCTTGGGCATAGACCAAAACAAGGTCGCCTTCCGAGAAAACCCTAGGCTTGACCGCCTTATCGTACTGAACTTTGACTCGTTTCTTATGCGCCTCATTCATTGTGGCGGCATCGCGACGCTGCTTGTCAAGATGTTCCAAATGAAGGAGACGTTCTTCAAGACTAGAAGTGTCAGGAAGAATCTCAACAGCTAACTTAATAGAAGGAATCTCACATTCAATGGGAAATATGGATTCCATCCCGTAAACTAGTTGAAACGGAGTAAAGCCAGTTGCAGTTTTTACTGACGTCCTGTATGCCCAAAGTGAAGGATACAGCATGATATGCCAGTTGGATCGAACTTTATTAACTGTCATTTGAAGAATGGTCTTCAGGGATTTGTTCACGGCTTCCACTTGCCCATTGGCCTAAGGATAATACGGAGATGAATGCTCCTGCCGGAAACCTAATTTTAGAGCCAACTCAGCCATCATGCTATTCTGAAAATGACTTCCATGATCAGTGACAATCTCTCTAGGAATACCAAAATGAGAAATAACCTGGTTGAAAAGAAAAAGAGCTATTGTCTCACCATCATTCCCAAAAGTAGGCATAGCCTCGACCCACTTCGTAAAGTAGTCTACTGCTACAATAATGTACTTGTGACCTTTAGTCGAAGGCGGGTTACAAGTAGTATAATCAATACCCCACTTTGTAAAGGGACCAACAGTAATGACTGGAAAAATTGGAGCTAGATGAGCACACATTTTTCGAGTATAGACTTGACACAGATGACACTTTTTGACCGAATCCATACTATATTTGAAAATTG
The DNA here is from genome assembly GCA_034641835.2 of Pinus albicaulis. Lineage (NCBI taxonomy): Eukaryota > Viridiplantae > Streptophyta > Pinopsida > Pinales > Pinaceae > Pinus > Pinus albicaulis. The sequence goes on from CM076569.1 coordinate 149,374,523, forward strand.
AAGGCCAAAAGTATCCATCACGTAAGATTTTTTCAGCTGTAGCAAGCCCAGATAAATGACCACCAAAAGCTCCATTGTGGCAATCATTCAGCACAGCCTCAGCTTCTTCGAGAGTTAAGCAACGTCTCAGGATTGAATCAACCCCTCGACGGTATAAAGAATCACCAATAATCAAGTAATTTTTAGCCAAGTGACGCAACTTACGGCGCTCATCTTTCGAAAAAGTAGAGGGAAACTTCGCAGTCTAAAGATACACAATGATATCTCCATACCAAGGATCCCGTGGAGAGATGAGAAACAAATGTTCATCCGGGAAGGATTCATCATAGACTATCTCTTCTCCACAGGGCAACTCGGAGATTAATTCCGCGAAAACTAATGATTTCTTGGACATGGCAAACATAAACTCAAGATCAAATTCCTGCAAAATCACAATCCATCTATTGTATTTGCCCCCAATCACTCGCCTACTGAGAACAAACTGAAATGGATTGGCTGCTGCAAAAACATAAGTTTTTCGTAGAAGAATATAATGTCTGAGTCGTTATATAGCATGAACAGTTGCTAAAGCCAACTTTTCTATCAAAGTATACCGGAGTTCAGGTCCTACCAAGCCTCGACTAAGATAGTATATAACATGCTCTGCCAGAGCATTGTCCTCCTGAACCAGAACCATACCAATGGTAGATTCTGCTACTGCAAGATACAAAAGGAAATCCCTGCTATAATCAGGTGTACTCAATATAGGAGCAGAGGTCAATGCTTTTTTCAAAGCATCGAATGAGTGCTGAGCGAAGTCATCCCAAAAGAATGGAACTCCCTTCTTCAACAATCTCATAAATCCTTTGGTAACTTCAGCATAATTTACGATAAATCTCCGAAGAAAATTAGCTTTTCCTTGTAGACTTTGAAGTTGACGAATAGACGACGGGGAGTCAACCGAAGTATTGCCTCAACCTTGAAGGGATCTACCCTAATCCCTTCCGAAGACACAATGAATCCCAATAACCGACCGGATGTGACAACGAAAACACACTTGTTCGGATTCAACCTAATCTTGTAGAAACGACATCGTTCAAATACTTGACGGAGGTGAGCATGATGATCAATTCTCTTTCAAGAACGAGCAGCTAAATCATCCAAATACGCCTCGATAATATGTTTGATGTCGTGGAAGGCATATGACATGGCCCGCTGAAAAGTAGCCCCAGCATTTTTAAGACCAAAATGCATCTTCTTGTAAGCAAAAGTACCCCAGGGACAAATAAAGGCAGTCTTATGTTGATCTTCAGGACGGATAGTAATATGATTGTATCTGGAGAAAACGTCCATGAAGGAGAAAATCTCATTACCGGCACACTCATCGATAATCTGATCTATAAATGGTGTGGGGTAATTATCTTTCGAACATGCTTTATTAAGGTCTCTGAAATCAATGCAAACTCGAATTGTTCCTTGTTTTTTATCTACAGGAATAGGGTTCGAAACCCACTCTGTCAAAGGAACAGGGAAAATAAATCCCGCCTTGAGGAGCTTCTCCACCTTGGCTTTGATAGCTGCAGCCTTCCTAGGATTGACTGGACGAAGTTTTTGCCTCACAGGCTTAGCATTTTCGTAAGTCTTGATCTCATGCTGGAAAATAGATGGATCTATACCAGGCATTTCCTCATAAGACCAAGCAAACACATCCCTAAACTCTTTAAAGAGATCGGTATAAATCTGAATCTCTTCAGGGGAACATTCAGCTCCGATGAAGACATTCTCTATAACATTGGGATCCCTGGAAATGTTCACCGGGATAGTTGGAGAAATCACAGCCATGTTCCCTTCATCATATACCTGTGTTGGTGCTAAAGGGTTCAGGACTGGGTGAACAGGACCAGGAGACAAAGGACTTGGAAAAATTGATTCAACTTCGCTCAAATCAGGTAAAAAGTAAGACCGATGATGCAAATCATCCCACGGTCTATCTATACCAGTCATAGCTTCCAGGATGGCCTCTTCAGATGGAAGAGTGGTATCAAGGCAATCCTGGGCGGAAGAAGAACTAAGTGTCCAAGCCGGAGCCACATCGCCATCCAACTCCTCTGGAGAAAGAGAAGTTGGAATGGTCTCTGCAGAGTCAACAATAGATTGATAAGCAATCTCAGCTGCAGACATTGGAAATGCCATTCCACCCACTTGACCTTCCGCTAATGTGGAGGTAGGGGAAGGTAAGGTCCAAGGGTCCGAAAAATAATGAGTTCTGAAGAACTCTCTTCGAATAGGAGCCCTGGAGGATGAAATCGCATTTATATGAATGGTAGGAGGTGGAATATCAAAAGTACCCATCAAAGAAGAATACATTCCAACCCCTAAATTCTCAACAGGCGGCTTGGCATTATCCACCTTTGGAATAGTTGAGTCAGTAGATGCATTCGGGTCTACAGGAGAATAGTCCAGTTGATCCACTGTAACAATCCTCCCTTCGTGAGGGAAACAAATAACCCGAAATAATGAGGATGCAATGGCATCCATCTCATAAATCCAGTTTCGCCCCAACAGAAGGTTGTAGTCCAAGCTTGCATCAACTATCTCAACCTCTATATTTACAGTTTTTCCCCCAACATAGATGGGCAAAGCTGGGACAATACCATGCGATCTGTGAGAATGACCATCAAACGCAGTTAGAAGAGTAGCAGATGGAACAGCTGCGGGGGATCCAATTCCCTTCCAGCATGCGAGAGACATCACACATGTGGAAGCACCCTCATCAACGACTGTTCCAAAGATATTGAATTTCCGAAACGATGATTTGATATGAAAATCCATATGATGGGGGAGTCTCTTTTTAAAATTAGACATATCGAATGTAATCACAAGAGAGTTCTTTGGATCGACAGCCCCAATAGCAGTGAGCAGAGCACTGCGCTGAGCTGGACAAGACTGGAGCACCTCAAGAGCCGACATGGCACAAGGACTCTGTGCCAGATCTTCCACAATAGAGTAGTTCTGGGTAGCCCTGGCATTTGGATTAATCGTCGTACACTTAGTAGATGCTTTGGGCATCTGAGGTATAGGCTCAACAGTAGGCTTCGTGATGTGAAGCGGCTCAGTAGCATCGGGAGCACCCTTGGCTTTCGAAGACTCATCTTCGCCATAATCATGGGATCTCGTGGCGACATCCACGTGAGCACTCATCATGTATATGTTTGATGGAGTTTCCCCTTCCTGGGTGCCCCCAGAGGAAGCCCCAGTATTTTGATTCGCGCCAACAACTAGCTGTTGCCCTTGGGGAAAAGGGTTTGTCAACACAGCCTGGGAACTGGAAGAACCCTGCTGAGCTAACAAGCGTTGCGCATCCTGAATTTTAGGGCAAAGGTGAGTAAGATGGTCTCCAGCACATAACTTGCATGGAAACTTCACTTTATTTTTATCCTTTGGACCCTCACCAACATGCTCGTTGGATTTATTTGCATTACCCTTCCCATTCTTTCCCTTTTTCTTATTATTGTTTCGTCCCTTCTTCTTCCCTCTGGATTTTTGATTTTATTTAGGGTTAGAAGTCTAAATGGCATTTACCGACAAATATTGAGAAGGCGATGAATCAGCAGGCACAGCCTGACCAGAAGAAGCAGATTGTATAGACAACTGCTGCAATTGACTAAGCAGGTCAGCTGCACCACTATTGATCGACCCAATAAGTCTGTCACCATGAGGACTAGGTTTAGTCTTGGATATGTCTAATTTGGAGCGAGGATCATTAGGAAAATATTTATAAAGGACACCAGACTGAGAATATATCAATTCAAGCTATTGGGCCCTAAAAATAGCCTGCTCCTCAGAAAATACCCCTGAGAGGGATACATCCTTAGAAATATCTGCCTGCAAAGATTTCAAAAACCATTCCAAAAGAAATTCTCCCGGAATATAAGCTTTAATGAGCCTCTTCCTTCTCCGCCATTCTTGAATATGATCATAAATGTGGGTTGCGTCGTCCTACTTAAAATTAGCTAGGAGTTCAGTCCCGGTGTCATAATAGACAGGCAACTGGAAATGATTTAGAAATATAGTAGCCAGATCTCCAAAAGTAGCAAAACTGCCCCAGTTAACTCAATATACCACTTGGCAGCATTTCCAGTCAAGGTGCGTTGAAACAACCTCAATCTAATCGAATCCTCGATCAGGGAGTTAGATGAACACCATAAATGGAAAGTGGTGATATGATCAGCCGGGTCCTCTCCATTATTTCCTTCAAACTTTGGAATGTCTGAAGGTAGTTTGGTAGGAACCGGAGGCCACCCCGGACTATATCGGATCGGATCATTCGTCAATTTCGACAAATATGGCAAGTTCAACGTTGCCAGAAAAGGTAAACGAGGAGGAGCCTAAGGATTCCATCCTTGGTGGGATGTATTCCCCACATTCTGAAAATAATAACCTGGATTTGATGAGGCACTAGGTTTCCAAAAAGAACTCGTAGAAAATGTTGGGCCATAGGACCCAACATTTGGAGAAGGACCCCCTCCCAACGTAGAGTTACCATAGACCGGACTGATTCGAGGTAGAGAGGGAAAAAGTTGATAAACGTGTGAGGAAAAGCATTCCCTTGTTGACAGACACCAAGCGATTCCCCCTTTATCCACTATCATCTAGGGTTCCAACCTGTAAAGGTAGTTGAACTCTGACCTCCAGACCAAGGGTTAAAACTCTGAGTCTGAGAAGTAAAAGGAAAAGAGCCTAAGGAAGGATTTGAACTAGGAATATGCCCACTTCCGAAGGGGAACCCTTGAAAATAAGCTGACCCACTAGCCATGGAAGACATGGGTGCAGACGCAGTTGCAACAGCGGAAAAGGAAAACGAAGGAATCCCACTACTGGGCATTCCAAAAAAAAAGGGACCAGATTGAGAAGCTTGTGCTTGGGTGAAACCAGAGCCAAACACAACAGTACTAGAAGCAATCGAAGATATAGAAATTGTGCCTCCTCCTTCTACTGAAGTAGGAGTCTGAATGCCTGCAGCAGTCACAGTTGAAGCCGCGTTCCCAGTCGTGGCCATCGAAAGGTATGAATAATATGGATAAGGACTTTCTAGTCTTTCTGACTCAGGTCCGATTTACTCAACAACAAACGGATAATCAGGAGGAAGAGGAGATGGAAGTGACTCAGAAATTTGAGATACTTCCTCTACTTCTACTTATTCTTCTCGCGGAAATAAGACTCTCGAGGTGAGCGGAGCGCTCCTCTCAGAACCAACACTAGAACCAACTACAAAACCTTCAAGCCCTTGTGGAGGATCTCTCTCCACTACGTCAGATACCACTGGGTGATATTCACCTGCTATATTACTCCTATGCCTTCTTGAAGAAGGCTCAACACTCTCAGGAGATAACCCCCGGATTCTCCTAGATCGACGAGGCACTTGATCAGCCACTTTAATAGATTTAATTAGACTCAAAAAAGTATAAATCTAAGCAAGCTAGGAGAAAAGAGCACTCACTACAAAAATCCCTAAGATGCAACCAAGGAAGCAGCCTTCAAGTATTTCTGCTCCAGGTGATTAGGACCGGACACCAAAATACGAGAAAGCGAAAAATAGGACCTCCCGAAAGCAGTCTGGGATAATTACGGCCCAGGCCTACTAGCGAAGGTAACAAAAACAGTTACGCCGACCTCCTAACAACAGCCTTTGCTGGTGCAAGTACCCAAGCTTCGCCGGGGCAACCTCCAGAAGTACTGTTGGAAGTGATACGACGTCTGCCTCAGGTACCACAGGTATTTCCCCCCGGAGTCACCTATGTGGAACCTAGGAATGGCAACTAAGGGCACCAATCTGTGTCAGCAGCCGGGCAGAACAGTCTTAAGGTAAGATCCAGTAAATCAGAGAGGGGGTATCTCTCGTCTCAACCTACACTTCCCCTCGCGCTTGACTCTCTGGAGGAGAGCTTTCCTGGTCCACCTAACCGAGTTGGATTTCTCTCATTTAATAAACTTCTATGTTTTCATTTGAGCGGCCTTGGAGAGTTAACTCTCCACTCACCTAATCCAAGGCCCTACAACCTAGCTAGTTGATGTATGACACTTAATAAAAAACTTGCTAGTTGTTTTTAAATTATTGCGCTTATTTTAGTTGGATGTTATATTAATTCAAGGGAATATGGAAATGAAACTCGTGATGTTTTATGACGCAGAAAAGAAATTAATGAAAACCAAACTACATGCAGATGCAGTAATTGCCTTTCGATGAAAAGAAATTTCTACACGGGTTCTACGAGACTATTTTTTCTTTTCAGATATCAAACCTCACACTCGCAAAATTTATGAAAAAGACTACAAATGTTCAAGTGCACCTAATGCAAATTACTAAGAGCATGCCAATTCTAAGATGCAAAATCTAACAAAGCAAAGAGAAATTCCCAAGAATCCCCCAGTTCTATCACTTTTCCGGTTCTCCACAAAGCTAGTTCCCAAATCAGAAACTCTCAGTATAAAGACACCAAAATATGCTCGAAATAAGAGAAAGAAACCAATGAAAATTCCCTTCCCAAATCAAGTTAGAAACCGAAGGTAAGAAATCTCAACAAGGCTTCAAAAGATGGAAAGAAACCAAAACAAAAATGAAAAACAAAGGCAATGGAAAAACAAAATGTTTTTGAGCTTTTGAATTTTATAAAAAGAAGACTTCAAAGAGACCAAGAAAACTATCCAATTACCAAACCAAACAATCTCTGAATTTCAAGCAAAACTCCAAAAATAATGCTCCAAATATTATAGTGCCACTTAGAAGCAAGATTTATATGAGCAAAAGGAAGACAAGAAACTCTGTAACTCAGCCCAGAAGAATAGCACAATCTTGCAGTAAATAAAACTTCAAAGAACCAAGAATGACTCTTCAAAATTGCAACATGACTTAGTCAAATGAAATCAAGAAAACCAACCAAAAAGCAGGCAAAAATTAAAGTGAAAAGTAAGACACAAAGTTAGGAAAGAGCATACGAGCAGAAGCTCTCTGTCCTGATTAAGCAGAACAGCCAAGAATCCCCAGAAAGAGATCTTGGTACTCGAACCAGAAATGCAAGCACCAACAAAACAAGATTTGCCAAATAAGCCAGTGTTCAACCAAACAAGAGAGAAAAATAGCAATAACCACTTTCAACACAATCCAGAGACTAAAAGGACACTGCAGGAACAGGTTTCCACAGGTAGACAAGACCAAAAAGTCAAAAAATCAAAATTTTCAAAATTTGCGTAGGCATACGCTACTTAGCAGTTTTGCAACAAGCGTGCATACGCGACTGTGGCAAAGGAAAAATGCGTATACGCGACTCCCTTTGACAAAACCTGCGTGTATACGCGTCTGTGTATAGGCAAACTAGCGTATGGAAAGGTAAATAATGAAAAACAAAAATGATCAAGCCTGGCTAAAGAACCAGGTCTTTGGTCTGACTGAGAAAAAACTAACTGGACTGGAAATAATGAGTAAAACTGTCAGAAACCTTTAAAACAACTGAAACCACCCAACAGGGAAATCACAAGAATGCGATCCCCAGCGGAGTTTCCAGTTCTGTTTCGAGAAATAACTCCCTAGAGGTCGTTGGGTCAAAAACCTCCACAAATCAGGGCATGCTATTCAAGAAGGACTCACACAACCACACTTGTACGCTAAAAACTAGATATTATAGATTGTATAACTCACCCGTAGATCCTACGTTTGATGTAGATCCCGCGGGGTCCAAACCCCCAGCAACCCTTCTTCCTCTTCAACCTGGAAATCAAGAAGAGACATGCACAGAAATCTAGTTGTACAGCATATACCTTTCCTAAATGTCAGTGTAATCCATGTGAAACATCATATAAACAATAATAAATGCTTAATTAACAATATTTTCACATATGCAAGAAGATATTAACACGTGAATTCGGGAACAAGATGGTTCTTCTTCATTACGAACAGCATGTACAATGATAGAAAGGTGGAGAGATCACCTGAATCCTTCCACGATCTTCGAACAGACCGTCGTTCGGATCCGTCCCTCCCTTGCCTCGCTAGGATACTTTCAAGACTTGTGCAAACGAGATGACATATAAGCTTATGAACATCTCCAGGAAATAAGGGTTTCCTGTAAAAATCTGGGAAGTGCAGGAGGCACGGGAAATCAGAATTGAAATTGGGCTCCAACAGAGTATAATGTCTATAATTTTCTCTCTCCCTTAGGCCATGCATATGATGGGCTTTTATACTCCCTCAAAGTAGTTTCAATCTGTTGGAAACAGTTGGCCATGGGATGGGGTGGTTGAATTACAGGAATAACCATCAACCCAGCCTCGAAAATAGGGATTTTTATATATTTTTTAATGATTTTAATGGCATACGCGGAAAAGTATCTATGGACCGCGTATACACGCGGAAAATTCTGGGCATACCTGCGTATGGGATTTTAAACACTGTTTTTTATGAAATTTATTCTAGTCTGTGGGAATGGGTGCCCAGGCCAAAGAGACAATCATGAATCACATGAGGGTGAAAAATGATGCTATAACACTTTATGTCAATTAATTTAGTTTGGATTTCATTATTATCAGAGTTACATAAAATGAAAGAGTCAAGATCAGTTGGTGTTGAGTAAATTGGGTAATTTATTGATCTCTCAGCATTGCTGACCATGTATTTCATTAAAGTTTCTATATAAAGTTTCTTAGGTTGTCCAAACACTGTTATGGTGGCATAGCTCATGTCTAATTCTAGAGATCCCTGCAACTTAGCTCCCCATGAGCAAGAAAGAAGCATACCATATTTTGGTGGGATATTAGCTACTACAATATCCATAACCATACTTTTACCAGGATACTGAACCAAATTCACACATAAGTCTTTTATCAATCCAAATCACTTGACCTTGCTTGAATCAAAAGAAAATGAATCTTTATATGGCCTTGTTATTTCTAAATTCAGAGTTTCCATGATAGTTTTTGGCATTAAATTGTGGGAAGCTCCTGAATCTAACTTTGCATTATGTCAAATCTGATCGTGAATAGTACGACTAATATAGAAGGGAGGAACTGACCCATCTGAATGCTTACCATTTACATCAGGGCCAAAAATTAATTCAGGCTGATCATCATTTAAATTAATAGAATCTTCACCATCATTCATATTCAAAGTTTCAGTAACGGCTAATTTATATAAGTCGTTTTTTACCAATTATATTAAAGGAATTGGTATTTTTAACTTAGCTATTTCGGATTGAATATTAAATGATGATTGAGACTTACTAATCTGAATTAGTTCATCTTTTGAGACAGTTATCTGAGTGGGGTTTTCATGAATTTTAGCAGATGTACTTTTATCTTGAGTTTTTCTTTTGTTCTTTGTCTGTTTTTCTTGACTTTTGCTGTCTTTAGTTCTCTTTTCAGGGACAGATTCAGAGGCAACATAAGTTTTTTCAGATTTTGAACTTTCAGCAGAAGCCTTGGTATTAACAGTTTTAGGATTTGATGATTTAGAATCAGCTGGATTCTTCTTAGGATCAGGAATTGTTGATTTTACTGAATTAGGGGCCTTTGTAGTGTTGGCCTTTTGGGCATTATTGGAAGATTGGGCCACTTTTTCAATGATTTCAACAATTTTTGGACTTGGTGATTTTTTGGGACTAGAAGGATTGGAATTTTGCTTGTTTTCCCTGGGGAGAATTTGCAAAATCTTTGTTTTTGGTGCTTCTACATTCTTTTTAGTTTTATTTTGAGAAGTGTTTTTTGTAGAAGTTTCATTGTTTTTTCTATTTCTAAGGTTATACTAACTGTGAATTTCATTAATAGTGAAGTCATAACCTTGTTTAAAATCAAAGGATTCACTAGATTCTACTTTGAGTTGTTGAAGCTCAAAAAGTTCTTGATCCCCCGAGTGAGGAAAATAGTGTTTTCTTCATCTATCCCCATTACTATATTGATGTCATCCTCATCTTCATCATTATTTTGAGAACTTTCAGCATAGTTCTCTTGGAACGGGGGCCTAATGTTTTGATCTGGAGCGGCTTCTTTAGCTCTTCCAGGGTTATTGTTTTTTCTGAAGTTGGGATTTCTAATTTGAGGTTGGTTATTCCATTGTGGTTTTCTCTCAATATTTTCTAATCTATCAACCACCTTTTCTAAATTTTTAGCAAGGAAATCTAGTTCGGCATCTGAATTTGATGTTTCTTCTTTGATTCTGACTCTCCTTTCATTCCTAAGTCTGGATTTTTCGGATAGAATATTAATTTCTGCACCAACAACATCTAATTGCATCTATTCTAATGTTTCAGCATTCCTTTCTCTTAGTTGGTAAGCCATATCTGAATCAAATCCATCAGGAAATTTAAGAAGTACAGAATAGGGTGTAGGTTTAAGATCAATAGGAATGGCATTATAAACACTGTTATACCTAGTGCAGTAATCCTGAACAGATTCATTAGCAACTCTCTTTAAAGCATCAAATTCAGATAAAATTTGTAGGGGGTTATTTTCTTTTCCCATTTATTTAAGAATGCTCTATGAAATGTAGCTAAATTAGCTATACTACCAGCAACTAAATTTTTAAACCATTTTTTAACCTCTCTTGTTAAACTTTGAGCAAGCAACCTCATTTGAACATCCAATTCATCTATTTCATAGATTTCACAATAATCAGTTATTCTTGTAACATGTTGTTGAGCAGTATATTGTGATTGGTCATCAAATAGTGGTATATTTTTCTGATAATCTTGGGGCATATCATGGAGGTTTTGGGGTAATACAAGAGGAGCATACCTAGCAGCCATGGCTTGAATTTTTTCTCAACTAGGAGGTATAACAGTGATGATAGGAGTAGTGCTAGATATGGCTGTAGCTGATGAGCTGAAAGTTGTGCTTAATGAGCTTGGAAAAGAGGTTGGTATATAAATGGAATTACTTGGAAATATATATTTTGTGCTTATAAAACTAGTGGATGCAATGGATTGCGTGAATGAGGGGAATAATATCCTAGGCTGCAAAGGCAACTTAGGACTAAATTTTTCAGTGGATGAACTTGCAGTGGTATCTAAAAATGAAGTGACAACATACAGAGTTGAATCTGCTGCTGGAATTATTGTGGTGTGCAACTGAGAAACTGGAGACTTAATGTTAGATAATAAATGTGGTAATTTAATAGCTTCATCAATGTCTTTAATCCGTGTAACATTAATCCTTTCTACTTGACTTTGAGTTTCAAATTTATCTGATTTTATTTTTGCTGAAATAATATTCTATTTTTCTTTCGAGAAAGAAGTAAAAACAGGATCTATTACAATATCTTTTAAATTAGTTTTAGATTTAATTTTAAACAAATATTGTTCAAACTTGAAATCAAAATCTATATCAGTTAAGCTTACTAACTCTTTAGGTAAAGAATTAGTTCTCATCAATGGTACTTCAGTTTCTAAATTGACAATTTGTTTTTTATTTTTATTTTTTCCAATCTGTTCTAGTTTATCTACTATAACTGCAGGCTTAGGATCCGAGTTAGACCTGGTATAATAGGTTTTCCTAGAAGCCAGAATTATTGTTTATGAATACCCACAACCCTTTAAAAATAATCTTAAATTCAAAAGATAAATGAAAGATCTTCCTTTAAGACTAAATTTAAAACTGGAGATTGGTTAGGTCCCCAGTATGGTCGCCATTATGTTATCACTCTAGTAATTTCTAAATATTGTGGGCTTTTGATTTTTAGTTTAAAAAAACTAGGGGTAACCACAAACCTACTTTGGAAATTTAGGATCTAGCCTTCCTAAATTTCAGAGAGGGTTCTTTCTTTATGATTTAACTTTGTTTTTGTTTAATGTTTTAGGCTAGTTATGATAGAACAATTGGTTTTGGTTTTGAAATGTTTGGTGGAAAATAAGATTACTTAAAGACAACTTAAAGAGGGATCTACTAGTCCATTGGGCTATGGAGTCAAAGTCTAGCAAGAAGAACTAGAAGGCAAGGCCAAAAGGATGCTAATGTATTCAGGGCAAGGTAGATAACCCTCATAGATTTGGATAGATTGTTTTGATGAAATGGCTTGCTTCGAGATAAAGGGAAATGAAGGATCCTTTGATCTAGAAAAAGAGGAAGGAGGTAGGGGTCAAACGAGACTAGGAGAAATTAATAATTCCTAGATCCGGAAATCAGAAGAAAACATTTAAATGATTAAGTAGTTAAGAGAGGAAGTTTTTACACTAGTCCTGAAGTAATACTCCTAATTAATCATTAAGATTGAACAACATATATGAAATTGTATGTAACTTAGAATGGAAACAATGACAAGATAGATGCACTTTACTCTTCAAATTATCGCATGAATCCTGAATTATGAAGTCCAATTGGCTATTTTCCAGACTGCTGCTTTGAAATCAACACATGTGAGCCTCCAACGTACCAAAAAAATGTCTATAATGTTCTTAGCAATTTTATTCCACACTAAACACTTCACAAACTGAAATATTTATACAAATTTTTATTACAAATATCCTAGAGAGATCTAGGAATAGTTCTAGGAAATATAAAATATCTCTACACATTAAGAGGGATAGTTGCTTAACAACTTTAGCAAGTTGTCCTCTTATCTAGAAAATATAGAACTAATCTTATCAAACAAAAATTGTTTGTTGAATAGTTGTCCATGCTTGCTGGCAATTTGAAAAATATCTTTTGGAAGATAAATTCACGAATACTCTTTCCACTTATACTCTTTGACATTGTACTTCATCCCTGAGGTTCTTTCACGCTGTTTATTTATCATGTTACTGCTGTAAAAACGGAATTTACAGTAGTCAAAATCTGCTGACTGTTTCTTTTCTTTCTGATACACTTTGACTCTGCCCTTTCACTCTGATACTCTTTAAACTGATATTTTAACCTTTAACTGTTGTAAAAAGAGACTTCTCAGCAGTAAAAAATCAAAATCAAATAACTATTTTATTTGTTTTCTTCTCAGACTCACTGCTTCATCTGCATTTTCTTTCACTATTTTGCTTCTTTACTGCTACAACAACTTTGTAAAAGTCTGCCATTGTTCAGCATCTGGTATTTTTACACTTTTTAATTTTTTGAAGTTCTCATCAACATTAGTATACTTGGAAAAATTTGGTTTGATAACAAATAGATGCTTGATTTCATGTTGAAGGAAAAACAAGTCTTCAATATACTGGAGAACAACTTTCCTTGTTGGAGAGCCCTGTGCCAGTGGCTTATTAACCTGTTCTTTGGCATGGTCCCTTATATTTTTGTCATATTCCTTCTGGTCCATCAACTTATCATTGAAAACATGTATATCAAGAATACCAAATTGTCTTAGCATAGTGTACTTTGCTAAAAACTTGGTAATGGAAAAATTCATGGCATCACATTTTTCTTTCAAGTTGTTCATTAGAGTTTTCTTTGTCAAAACTTTTTTGATTTGCAATATAGTCTCTGTCCTGTCCTGTATCTTCAATTCTTCTAGCTCTGTCATGTTCTTACTGTTTAAGAAAGTAATTAGCTTTAATGCATGTGCTGGTTTGTCTGCTAATTCTTCTGTTGTTGTTCGTATTTCCACTTGTGCTGCTAGAAGGAGGTCTCTCTGTTCATATATTATCTGGATTGATGGCCACTGAAGATGTATAGCCTCAATTATATTGGTCCATAGGTAATTTATTATATAAGAAATCTGTGTAGTGAAACTCAAATCCTGTTGAAGGCTTTTGACTTGCTCTTCAAGTCTTTTGGCTTTTTGTTCATAATTATTGGCATTAATCAATGCTGCTTTGTTAGATACCTCCATATTTTGAGTCTTTTTCTCCAAACTGTTAATTTCATTATTTTTCAGAGACATTTCCTCCATTGCTTTGACTATCTATCATGCCTCATTTGTTTGTTGTACCTGTGATGTTGAGGATTCTGTATTAGAGGTAGTAGCCAATTGCACTGACACTGTAGTTGCCAATGGCTCTTTTGGTGCTAACTTTTCTCCCAGTGTAGAAGGAATAGCAACTGTAATGATAGGTATGACTGTAGGAATGGTGGAAGTATCAGTTTCCTTCAAAGCTTATTTCTCTTTCATCAGTATATCCAGTTGACTTTCCATATCCTTGATTTGGGCAGTTAGCTTTATGATCAACTGCATCATATCAACTTTTTCCTTTTGTTCTTGAAGTATCTCCTTACTCTATGGGTGCTCACTTTGAGGAAGTTTTAACTGTTTCCTTAAAGCAGCGATATCATCATTTTTCTTCTTGATTAATACTCCAGTAGCTTGTACATTTGATGGGTCAACTCCTATTTGTAAAATCAAATCTTCTAACGCCTTGATCCTTAGATCTTTTGCATATAAAAAGCCTTTGTCAAGTTTAATTTGGTCTTGTAGGTTGATAATGGTATTCTGCAAATTTGTCACACTCATAGATTTGGTCACTACAGTAGAATATAGCATCTCAAAGCTATACCTGTGGAATTCTGTCTGATCCAATTCATGCACCTTTTCAGTATCTACTTCAAATTCCACCTTTTTGTAGTCAACCACTGTTTTTGGAGTTGAAGTAGTTGGTTGTAAATAGGACATGATCATCTTATTTGAGGAGTAATCAAATGTTGTAAGCAAACTGTCCTGATTCCCTGGCTTCTGTTTGAGAAATTGATAATAAATCTCACTTTTAATTTCCTCATTCCTTTGTTTGATTTTCTTATATCTTTCCTTGATGTCCAAATATTTTTCTTCTACTGTTTGAGAAGAAGAAGCTTCTATATTTACATGATTTTCAGTCATCTGAGTGTCTGATCCTTTACCTGCTACTCGTTCCCTTTCTATCTCTGTTAAAGTCTCCTTTATTATTGTAGTGGCCTCATCATTGCTGACCACTGGTTCATCTTCAACCTCAATAATTTTTTCTTTGCCTATGGAACCAAATCTAAGCCTTTTGTTATAGATGAGCTTGAATTTAGTATCTGAAGTAGTTTCTGCTGTGTAGGCTCCCTCATCTCTGCTCCTTTTGTTTGAAACTTCTGGCTATTTAGAAGTTACCACAACAAGTGTGGTATCCATTTTTCCTGTTGGTTGTGTATTTGCAGTTAAATCTACCAATGTATTTTCTTCCCATTTTGTCTGATTGGAAAAATTTTCAATATCAGGCCTTGGCTCATGTATAAAGGGAGGTAGCTTATTTTTAACCCTTATACTATTTAAAATACCTTCGGGGTCATAATTCCAAGGGAAACTCACTTGAAATTTCAGCTCTGATAATATTTTTTCTATTTCTTTCTCAGCATCCATATTATTCACTATGAAAGGGCCAATTTGATTTTTTAGTTTGAACTGGGTCTTCTTTTTAGAAGCCATGAAATGGATAGCATAAACATTCAAAACCTGTCTCAAATACTCTAGAGCAAAGACTCTGATAGTCAAAAACTTAGGTAATTTGTGTGGAAGAAGATTGGTTCCAAAGATTCTTAATTCAATGTGTTTCTCATACAAGTACCAATATCCCATTTTGCATTCCTCTGACAGTTGTAATATCCTTTTCATTTATTCACTTACTCTAGGCTGTTCTGATTTATGTAGCAAATTAATAGGTGGCCTGATGAACAAATCTGTAAAATCTGTGTAGCTATATACATTTCCTTCTTTTCTCAACAGTGATGTCCAAAAAACAACTGATATAGGCTGGCCCTCTACATTCATTTTCTGCAATGCTATTGGGAAGTGATCTACTTGTGAGAATAAGAAAAAATGAAATAAATAGGAAGAATACCTAAATACCCCTTCAGTGGGTAACTTTGTCAATTGACAATGTATGGAATTAGCTATAAACCTGGCAAAGTCAAAGATCACAAAAGGAGGTTGACCAAGAGACAAGGTAGAAAAAAACCCAAGGATGGAATCATCAATAAAATCATCAGTAAAATAGTCCAATATGAAGGATAACATAGAAATTACATGCCTAGAACCCTCCGGAAACTTAGAAGTGGAATAGGGAGGATTCAACTTTGGAATATCTACATGACTAGGCATGAAGTTCTGAAAAATAATGAATCTTTTGGGGAATTCCAATCCCAAATATAACTGTGTTAATGCTTCAATGGATAGGGGGACTGCCCTAGGGTCAAACAGAAGTTGTAACATCTCATTAATAGACTCTGTTGTGATAGAAAATAAAATCTCTCTATCAGCATTCACAATTGATCTTTGGTCTAGAACATAATACTTTTGACACATTCTTACCAGGTCTTGACCAGGATGTGTTACTGGGACTACATATTTGGGTAAATTTGTATCCCAGAGAGGCATTTCTTCTTTGTCTAGGAACATTTCATGACGCCAATTATGAACTTCTAATAAGTTAAATTCTACCACTGGGTCTACAATTTTATAATATACATCAACCAAGGGGATGATTTCTTCAGTGGACATTGGTGGCTGAAGAGGATTAACAATCACAGTGGTTTTAGCAGTGATTGCAAGAGTAGATTTTTGGGCTTTTACTGCTTCAGACCTGGGAGGTTTGGATCCTCCAGGTTTGACAGGTTTGGATCCTCCAGCTTTAGGTGTCATTTGCTTTTTTGTCAGTTTAAAATAACTAAAGGACGATTATACAGTTTTCTATATTTAATTTTCCTTCAACAGAGGTTAATTGAGCAATTTTATAGGCAAGGATGATGACAATGGGCAATTCAGTGCTCAATTTAGGAATTTGGGACATAGGCAACAAGTTTGAGACAAAAAACGCAGGTTTTCTGAATGACTGGGGATGCAAAAGCGGTTTTTGAGGTATTCTTTTGGTTAAAAAACCTTTTGAATCGTGGAATTTATCTTTCAAGGGTCTTGGACTGAGAATTTGACTTAAAAATGAGGTCTTCTGTAAATGGAAATTTCTGGGAAAAAATTGCGAGGGTTTGCCCTCTTTTTTCAAGGTTTTGGGCACACTAAGATGAGCAATTTTAATAATTATAGCTCAGTTGGTTCGAATTGGCGGTTTAAATTGTGAAATTGCAGGTCAAAATGTCGAAAAATACCTTAAATGTAGATATTATGGTAGTCGAAAGGGTTTCTGAAACTTTGGTGGTTCCTGCAGATAGGTCTGGATCGCTGATGTACAGAATGGCTTCAAATGGTCTTCAAACAAGGGATCATCGGTTGAATTTGGGTTTTTCTCTAGATATAATTCAACAATTCGAGCCAAGGCTTGTTTGCATAGTCGGGTAGCTTTTCACAGTCGAGAATGCACAATAACGTTAATAAACATTATAACAAAGATTTTATCCTTTGATATAAATCTTTAAAAATTGTAATAAATGCGGGTCAAATCTGTGGCGGGAACGGTTTTCTTTTTGTGAACGCGGAAAATAGGAAGTTGTTTTTGCGTTGGGTTTGGCCTTTAAATCGTTTTTCTCAAAACGAATGCGATGCAATCAAAATGCGACACGTCATAGGAGGCGGTAACTGGAAAACTACCCATTTCGCACTCATTTGAGCGTTTGGCAATCGTTTAGTTTGTGAGCACAAAGATGAATGTCAACCATTGGATCTGAGAAGTGGAAGCGAACGATCAGGATGAGTTTAGAAGTTGCGGTCAAAATTTGTGGGACCGGGCGACTTTATTATACGGTGTCGGATGAAAAATATAATAAAACCTTTATATAAAATACTTTATAATTAAAGTTTTAATATATAAAGGTTAACTATATATGGGATATATTGTTCGAAAGGATAAAAAAGGCGGTAATATATATATATATATATATATATATATATATATATATATATATATATATATATATATATATATATATATATATATATATAAAGGGTTTATATATATGGTAAAATGCGCGTGAGGCGGGGTAACTTTGGCAAGTCTATTGCAAAGGCTTGGGGTGTATTTTTAAGTTTCCAAAGACATTAGATTTGCCCGAACGTCATATATTTTTATTATATAGTCTTAGACCATGGTGGGATCCAATAACCATATGGGGCAGGATTATTTACATAATGTTAGTTTTATGCCAAAGGGGATATAATTGGGGTTTTTTATTTAAGCATGTGGATAATTAACTTTGGCAAAAAAGCTTATAATAGTGGGTTTTTGGGGATAATTAGATAAAGGAGCTATAATAATAGGATAAGGTTTGTTTTTAGGGATTTAATAAATAAATTAGAAGTTAATATGACCAAGGACAATGAAAAACACTAAAATATATTCATATGACTAAGTAAAGTGATAATGTAAAAAGAAAAGCTTTATCATTTATAACTTGACAACTTTGACCTAGAATATAATATTTTTGCAGGGTTTTTATGTTTTTATGAATGAAGGAGATTAATCAAAAGGGGATTTTCTTTTTCATTAAGTAAAATTTCTTTTCTTATAAAAGTGTAATGGATGAATGTAGGGTAAATGATGATAATTAGGGATTATTATAGGAATTCAACACTTTTAACTTAACAGTCATTGAGCCTTGGGTCCGGTCCCAACAGAAGTCAGAGAAATGCTCTGAGCCTCTTTGACTGAAAGTCTTGAATGCAGAATAACTATAGGGTATGGGAAATTCATTATTTTTTGCCTGGTGATAAATATTACAATGATTTTCCCACTTCTTTCTACCTACCCAACTTTTATCTAACATTTTTTCTTCCATTTTGCAGGTGCATTTGAGCTAACAACCTTGAACATTCTATTCTTTTGAAAGCAATAAAAACTATCTAACTCTACCTTATTTCATCTGAGGGCTCAGATTAAACTGATGAGCTCCTATTTATTCTATACCTATCTACTAATTAGTCAGGATTAAACTGTCTGACTAATATTTATTCACTATCTACAACAATAAAATTGAAATATGACAAGTCAAGGTTAAGTAGTTCAACTCATCATGGATTATGGCATTTATTGACACTCTGCCACAATCATCAGTAAAAATTAGTGGCAATTGGACTTGCACACTTTCATGTTTTATTTCTTTTTTCTTTGGGGTATATTATTTTTTCTAAGTCCTTTGATTTTATAATTTTTTATTTTTTACAAAATATGAGAAAACAACTTGCAGAAAGCAAAGTATGTACATATTTTTACAAGACTATCATAAGTCAGTTCCAAATTATGAATCCTATACTTATAGGACCCTAACATTGGGTATGTTCAATACATTTAGTGCATAACCTCTTGCATGCCCTTGAACACAAGTTGGGGATTCCATAAGCTCTTTAGAGACTTCTATATGGAGGTAAACAACTCCATAACTCTCTTCCCCTTTCATTTTACAAAATTGAAAGAGATTCTTTTGTGGTTCTTACCCTTCGTTTGCGAGGGGGAGTAGTTGGGCAGCCATCTTCTGCTCCAGCTTTCTCTTACAAGGATGTTGTCCATGCACAACCTCCCAAGAAAGCTACTCAAATCTTTGAGGCTCCCAAGCCTTTTTGGTTAATAAAATGGAGGAAGTTCCCTCCATACAATTCTCCCATCTAGCTCTTGAAGATAAACTACAATTATACGTAGAATTTTCCATCATTTTCTTATTCAATGGAATTTGGCCTCGCACCACAGATCTATACCAATGGATTCACTCCACCTAGACCAACAACAGCAAGGTCATATTCTGCTTGAAGGGTTTCTTCATAGTTTTGTTTTCTTTCAACGAAGATTATCAAAAGGCCTTAACTGGAGGTCCATGGTTTTGGGGAACAACAGGATTATTCCTTAGCCCCTAGTTCCCAGACTTCGACACCTCTACGACAGTCATTAAAAAGCTTCCTATTTGGGTCAAGCTTCCAAATTTATCTACGCTTTTATGGAAACTTTATGTCTTCCAAGGAATAGGAAACACATTGGGCCACTTTCTAGCAACAGATCCCTCTAGAGGGGAGAAAGTAATATACACCTATGGCAGAACATGTGTTGAAATAGATATAAGTAAAGGTCTGCCCGATCAAATAAATCTCAAAATTGGTGATTTCATGTGGACACAGACCCTAGACTATAAGAACACTATCTTCTGCTGCCACCACTGCCATCAAATAGGGCACCTTCATAACTCCTACATGACGTTCCTCTCCCAAAAGAAGAAAGCAATCATAAATCAAAATCCAAAAGCTGGAAACCATGTGATCCGCCCCCCATGGATGATATTGACTCCTTTAGCTCGGATGAGGAGGAGACTGAAGCAGAAGGTGAAGATGCAAAGAAGACGAAGGATTTTCCCTTGGTTTACCCTAAGGGACCCACAGATTCGCCCTTGGTTGACCCTGAGGAACCCATGGTTTCTTCAAATACACAGAAATTCACTCATGAGTCCTCCTCCTCTGATTCGGATAGGGAGATTCCTCCCATAGTCAAAAATAGTCTCCAAGTGGTTCTCGCCCATCCACACCAGGCCGGTTGGGTCAACTTCAATAAAAAGAAAAAAAAAATGTCGTATGGAGGATTCAACCCATTCTGTGTAGATCCCAGTGTCTATCTCCTTTCTATTTTCTAGTTACGCTTCCTGGTTCTTTTGCTTATTTCCTGGTTACTTATCAAGACCGAAGTTGATAGTTTATCATTTCTAGCTCTCCCGTTCTCTTACTTATCTTGATTGTAATCTCACTTTGTACTATATTATCTCTTAATATAATTAGTCTTATTCAAAAAAAAAAACAAGTACATTTACCAATCAAAAGTATTGTAACTTAGCTTTCATTGAACATAGGAAAGAGCCAACCATGTTTGGTAGTTCCACATACCACCTGACCATAGACAGGGCTGAACCAAATATTTCTTTCAGCAAGACACCCCCGTGCCATATTCTAAGTGTGAATGTGGAATCTCATGGGATAAACCAATCCAAAACAACCAATGTAATCCAGAGTTTAAACCACCTCCACCCTCAACATATTGTGATCTCACCTAAATCAGATCTGAGATCACAAAACCAAACCGAGCTTGGAGTGCCTCTGTATTTCTTCACCATCCTTGAGGAATTTTCTTGTCTCAACCCTTAGGATTTACAGTGTATCCCACCATTACTGGTCAAGGGATTCCTAGGCTTTTGGGAATTTTCCTGAGACCACTTCTGCCCTGGATTCCGAAACCTTCCGGAAATTCCAAAGCTCAAAACCAAGAACAATCCCATCACACCATGGC
Source organism: Pinus albicaulis (assembly GCA_034641835.2). Lineage (NCBI taxonomy): Eukaryota > Viridiplantae > Streptophyta > Pinopsida > Pinales > Pinaceae > Pinus > Pinus albicaulis. Next base: position 149,395,627 of record CM076569.1, read on the forward strand.
TATCCAGAAATGGCAAGGAAAGGTTGAAAACAAATTTCAAAACCCAAAAAAAATATGCCACCGACAACAAAAGAAAAAAATACCAACATGCACATACAATGCATGTCAAAACCGACTAGGAATCATACATGCAATCTATTACCTGCAATTATTCCTGCTGAATCTTGCTTGTTCAAACCTTTCCTTGCTTTGTCTTTTCTTTACTTTCCTTGTTCTTCCTTTGCTTTATTTTCCTTCCTTTTCGTGCTTGATATCTTTCTCCTCTTGGTGATCTTCTCCTCTCTGAGACAAATTATGAAAATGAATTGACAAAAAGTTGACTGTCCAAAATCTTCCCACTAATGCTCTGAGGTATTTTTATTGATGATGCCTCTAATATCTTCAATTTTCAATTATTTTCCTACATTTTCATCCTCACATGCAACATGTGACCTTTAGCCTTCCTTTTCTCCTAATTTCCTTTATTTTCATAAATAGATGTGCCAAAAAAACTTTTTGCCTTTTCAAAGCCTTAGCCATTGCCTTTGTCAATTTCCCCTTAGCCATAAACACACCAAGTGATGGCCACTAGGGTATCTTTGCCAACATTCAGCTTGGAATAAGTTTCCCTTAATTGTATTCTTATTTTTTCCATTATTAAATTTTATTACATGAACGTTTAGTCCAGGTTTGTTACAGAACCCCCCCCCCATTGGGGAACACTGTCCTCGGTGTTAAACCACACATATACCTCAAAAAAATCACTGAAAATTAAACATATTGCCCATGGAGCTTTATAATTTAGCTCGATGTAGTATCTATAATGAATAACCTACTTAAAAGTGGAAACCATCATGAAAACACAACAATGTAACAACCATACCACTTATTGGAGCTTTATAACTTAACACATGGTGGTATTTACAATATAAACCATACATAAATATCTACAAATACCAAAACTGCTTTACCTCAACCAACAAACAATGAAGGATACATAGCCCGCATCTGATCCGCCATCTCCCATGTAGCTTCTTCGGGCCCAAAGTGCTTCCACTGCACTTTAACTTGATCGGTGGCTCTGTTCCTAATCTGAATAGGAATATTAGTATTTCTATGCTAAGATCTTGTTCAGTATATAAGAATTTTTTTCTAAGGTTTGTCCTCCAAATAGCAAGTAGAATTAGGTAGTGTTAAGTGTTTTTGGTGAATTTTTGTTTATGAATTATGTCACATGACATCACACATGTAATGAAAACATATAGCCAACATTCAACACTAGAAACTATTGAAGGATTTCACCCCTCTTGGGCTAAATCTCCTTGGATCTTCTCTATGGCCTTATCCCTTCTCATTAAGCTCAATGAATGAAACAAGGAGTACAACAAATGTTGATCAAGGGAATGATAAGTTTATCTTACAAAGAAACATACTACTGCAAGTACATCAATCCATAAGCATGCTAGCCTTTAGTCAAGCATTTAACAATCAACAATCATTAGGCATCTTACACCAAGATCCTAAACTCCATCTTCAAGATCTACAATTGCACCACATACACCATGTAGCACATGAATAAAACTCTCCTTTAATAACATAAATAATAAAGAAGTAGGAGAAGATACAACACTGATAAAGCTACTACTTCAGAAAGAACATGATGAACAAACAATCCCTGCAAGGCCATCTTCAACATCAAACTCCTCCATGAGTTGATTCAACACCATGGTTGATCATGGCACCCTTTGGCTTCAACCTACAAAAATCCTATCTAGAGTGCTCTATTGCTCCTGAGACCTATTCCATTGAGTCCATAATACTAAAAAATTGTACCTTAGCCTTTTTTTCATCCAATTTGGTCGAAAATTCCATAATTTTTTACTTCTCCAAGTTTGTCCACAATTTCTTTCTCAAAATTAGCTAACTGGAGCTAACTGGGACTAGCTTGCGCTAAAAATAGAATTTTCGCCGGATTTGGGGGACCCGCCAACTTAACCGCCAGATTAGTGGTTAATTGATCCCACTTAATTGTTAGTTAACCTATAAATTAGCGCTAATTTTCACTCCATTAAAAATCTGCATTAATTTCATAGAGTGGGATTAGTGGTTAATTAACTATGGATTAGAGGTTAATAATTGCACTTAGGGATAAGTGCTCCGCTTGTTCCGTTGTGGTCGTAGGTGCTAGTCTCATGGCTTGGGGGATGGCCCCCTCTCCCCCCGTCAACGCTTTGACTATGGTTTAAATAAATGCGGAGAACCATATGGTGTAGGCAGAGTGGTAATGCATGTGTGTGTTGTGCAGGAGTTCACGGGGTCAAACCACAACGCCTCCGCTCGAACTTCAAACAAAGTTTTGCTCCACTATTGGGGGGGGGGGGCACATAGTGGCCCCAGGCTGCACCACGTGTCCTCACCCCATTGGTCCAAATTTAACCCAATACAAAAATTCCAAATCACCCATATTCTAAACCAATGCAATGCTTCCACTTGGCCTTCCCCTACTCGCTGGAGGAAAAAAACAAAATTTCGACCCAGCGTAGTTAGCATGCCACTTCAGTAGTACGGACTGCTGACTGGGCACCTGCCTATCCTTTTTTTTTAATTTTGCATGTTTAGCAAAGCGAAAAGAATTCATTTCTGGGAGCATAAGAATTCCATTTTGCGAAAAACGAAGTACGTCAGATTTAGAACAACGAGCACTATGAGGTCATTCAGGTTCCACATCGATCTGACAACTTTGATTTTTGAGAAAAATTTAGCTTCTGATCAGTTTCAGAGTATGAGTTGTTTGTGCTGCAATATGTACCAAGGTTCTCACTAGAAGTCTCCTTGTTGCTCCACCTATAATATAGACCAATCAATAAGATGATCAACATCCTTATATACCTTTAAGCAATGAAACATGAAAAACAACATGGAATTTCATTGTTGGAGGCATTACAAGATGATAGGCCACTGGTCCAATAGTCTCAAGGATCTCAAAATTCCTGCAATACCATGGTGCCAACTTGGCACATGATCCAATCCTCAAGGATCTCTTCTTGGGTTTGATGTGAAAATACACATGCTCCCCAACCTTAAACTAATTAAATTCCCTATGTTGTTCTGCATAACTCTTCTACATGTCATGTGTTTCCTTTAGATTCTTCCTTATAACCTGCATTTACTACTCCATGTCTACCAAAATGTCTGGTCCAATAATTACCTTGTTCACTGGATTAATCTAGCTAATGGGAGTATTACAACTCCATCCATAAAGTGCCTCGAAAGGACTCATCCTCAACGACTCCTAATAACCATTTTTGTAAGAAAACTCTACCAATGGAAGGTACTCCCATCTCCTATGTTGGTGCATCGCATACATCCTCAGCATGTCCTCTAGGATCCTGTTGACCCTCTCTGTATGTCCATATTTCTGTGGATGATAAGTTGTATAGAAGGCCAAATCTATCCCCAAACCTGGAAACAACTCATTCCAAAAATTGGAAGTGAACTTGGAATCCCTATCCGACACAATCTTCTCCAATAAACCATGTAATCTCGCAATATCCCCAATGAAGACATGTGCCAAATCACTAGTTGAATATGTAGTCTTCACTGTAATGAAGTTAGCCACCTTGCTCAACCTGTCGACCACAACCATGATAGAATCCTATTGGCTAACTATCCTCGTAAGACCTATAATAAAATCCATCGAAATGACCTCCCATTTCGATTATGGAATCAAAATAAGATGTAGTGGACCAGTAGATGCTTACATTTTTCCTTCACCTGTTGGGAATCCAAACATCTATCCATGAACCCTACCACTTCCTTCCTCAAATTCGGCTAATAGTAGAAATTCTTTGCCATCTTCAATGTCGTATGGTATCCTGGGTGACTCGAGTATGGCTTGACATGAAACTCCCTCAAGATCAGCTTATTGAGCTCACTTTCATCTGACACATAATCCTATCCCTGAATCCTACCAAACCATATGTCGTGAAACAATGGTTTATATCTCGATCACCTGTACCTGCACCTGCACCTGTACCTATACGCGTAGTTGTACCTGCACATGTACTTGAATCTTCACCTGTACATATACATGTACTCTGTTGTAACCTATGCTTGAGCTCCATATACATGTCATCATGTTGTCTTGCCTGTAATATACAATCCTGTAAGTATCTCTCATAAGAACTCATAGATTCTATATGATTCATTTGTACTTTCATGCTGAGGGCATATGCAACCTTGTTCTACTTTCCATTAATGTATCTGATCTCGAAGTCCAACTCACTAAGGGTGGAAAACCATCTAGCTTGTCTGAAATTCATATTCAATTGGTCAAATAGATACATCAAACCACTATGATCGCTCATAAATACAAATCTCCTGCCAAGAAGATAATGCCTCCACATCTTCAAAGCATGAATAATAGTTTCCAAATCAAGATCGTGAGTCATGTAGTTCTGCTCGTGCTCATATAATTTCTTGGACTCATAGCATGCCACCTATCCCTCCTGCATAAGGACTCCATCAAGTCCTCTTTTACAAGCATCTTTACACACTACCAATTCTTTATCCATTTATATTATCTTAAGAATTGGAGAATTGGTCAATAACTGCTTCAATTGCTCAAAACTAGCAGCACATTCTCCTGTCCACTCAAACTTCTTACCTTTTCTCTACAATGATGTAATAGGATATGCAATGTGTTATAAGTTCCTGATGAACCTCTTGTAATAACCTGCTAATCCCATAAATGATCTGAATTCTTACACATTCTTAGGAGCTACCTATTCTATGATGGCCTTTATCTTTTCCGGATCTATTGCTATGCCTTCCTTGGAAACAAAATTTCCTAAGTAGTGTACCTTTGTCTCAACGAAAATGCACCGGCTAAGCTTAGCATATAATTGATTCTCTCCTAGAAATCTCAACACTGTTGCTAAATGATCGACATGCTTTTCCTCATTCTTAGAATATACCAATATGTCATCAACTAATACAATAACACAATTTTCGAGATAAGGACACAACACACTATTCATCAAACACATAAATGTAGTTGGGAATTAGTCAAACTAAATGGAATTACAACAAAATCATAATGCCAATACCTCGTCTTGAAGGTGGTCTTGTAGATGATGGTATCTTGATCTCTAATTTATCTTTGAGAACATTGTTTCTCCCTTCAACTGATCAAATAAATCATCAATCCTCGATAATGGGTACATTTTCTTGATCGTCACCTTGTTTAGATGCCTTTGAATCAATGCACAACCTGAGAGTACTATCCTTCTTCTTTACGAACAACACTGGTGCAGCCCAAGGTGATAAACTCAACTTAATGTATCCCTTGTCAAGCATTTCCTTTAGCTGCAACGTAGACTCTACTAACTCTGGTTTCCTCATCCTCTAAGCTACCTTTAATGATAGTGTTTCCCCTGGTACCAACTCAATATAAAATTCCACTTCCCTATGAGGAGGCAACTCTAGAATCTCTATTAGGAACACATTCTAAAACTGTTGCAATACATGGTAACCTGGAAGATTTCTGCATCATCAACATCCTTACCCTTGTCACTGGAATATGCACTACAACTATCACACAACCTTTTCTACTACTGCGTTTAGCCTGCATAGCGGTGACCATCCTCACAAATGTAGGCTTCTTATTTCCTTGCATAATTCTCTTTTCTCCATTATCATCCAGGAACTCAATGGCCTTGTCATAAAATCCACTTTGGTCCTGTGAAGGTACAACCACTTCATACCCAAAATTATGCTATATGATCCCAAGGGAAGTACATTCAAATTTTTTGTTGTAGGCATACCATTTAACTCAAATGCACAAGCTCTTACCCAATGGTGAACTCTCTTCTTAGTACCTATATCCAACTGCACCAACCAAGATTCTACATTCATTTCTTTTCTCAAGCCACACTTATCCACCAGTTCAAGGTTAACATAACTATAATTAGATCTAGTATCAATCAAAATAGAAATAACTTGATCACAAAGCTTACTGTCTATCTCAATGATAGATGTTTGGTGATCCATCTACCTATTTTCCATATCTACATAAATACAAGGAATGAATTGACCAACATCCCCAAATGTCTATGCCTCCTGAGCACTATAGATCTGAGGTATACGACCCTGTTACAATGGAAAATCCTTCTTGCAGTGATCTTTGCCACATATCCAACATTGCAATGGTGCTCTACCATCACCTCTAGTTTGTTGCTCTCCAGTGCTAGGTCCCTATAATACTAGTGTATCCCCTTATTGTTATTGTTAGTATAGCCCTGTTATTGCTATTTTTGTGACCATTTAGTCCCCATATTTTTATTATTATGCCCCATAGAATCCCACTATTTTTATTGTTGTTCCCTTACATTGTTATTGTTATGTCAGCTAGGATTAGATTGTGACCCCTTGGACTCCTATATATGGAAAGGAGGTTTTGTCATTTGTATCATCGAAGAATTTTTCATTTATGTAATGTAAAGGAGGTTTTGCCCTCGAAGAGGCCGATTTATAAGTCGTTGATCTCTCTTTTCTTCTATTTTGTGAGCTAGTTTCATAACATTTGGTATCAGAGCTTTGGATTCTGGGGTTCCGCTGATGCAAACAGGTCATCGTGGAATTGTCGCTATAACTTTTGTTCTACGAAGTTTTAGACATGGAAAAAGAACCAATTTGAGCCACAATCCATAGGAACGTAGTGTGAAAGTTTCAGATCTTGGTTCGCTATATTTTAGGAGATATGATCTAAGGAAGTTAAGGTTTCTGCAAACTCCCAAATTTCATCTCAAAGAGGTGACCTTGGGAAAATCATGATAACTTTCCCTTTGAGCATCAAATTCGAATTCTGTAAAATGTGGATTAAAGTGCATAGATTGTAGTTTATTTTTTATTGATTTCAGAGCCAAAATATGAAACAGTGACACGTGGCACACCATACAAGTGCGTTCTACTAAACCAATCCATAATTAGACCATTTTGGGAGATTGGGCATAAATTTTCCTTGAAGAATTGAAATTAGGTCTGGCATGTGGCATTGGAAAGAAGACTTAGAGGTCTACCACAAGACTGAATTTCAAATCTTGGAGATCCAAAATTACAGGGTTACAACCATTTCAATATTGAGATCCTAAAAGAAAGAAAAATGTGTGTATTTTTTAAAAATGTTTGCATAAATTTTGTTTGAAAAATCAGTTTGGAGTGATTCCAAGGGAATATTTATGCATAGATATCAGTATTGGGTTCTAAAATCCCCCCCCAAAAAATAATTCCACACCCATTAAGCCCTCATAAAAATATACTATGACACATGAAGAGGAAGAATTGCAGTATGATATATCAAAATTACGGGACCAAGTGCAACAAATTTTTCTCTCACAAAGAGCAACGAAAGATGAAATAAAAGGTGACATGGATGGTTTAAAAGTAGACATGGAATATAATATGGATGGCATGGAAGCTAATATATATATGAGGAATTTTTATTGCGAGGATCTGATAACATGGATACTACAAATGGAGGAAGTCCCAATTCAAACAATATTGCCATAACTTGATGAGGAAGGAAAAATAATATTGGAACCTAAAGCAGTCACAGAAACAAGAACTTGGCAGCTATGAAATTGATAAATTTCATAGTATCTCATCAAGTGGAATAACTTACCCGTTGAAGATTCCACATGGGAGGATGATAATTTTATACAGAAGCATCAAGAAGTAATAAAGCGTTGAGGAAAACATTTTTTTGAAGGAGAGGAGCATGCTAGGTCTCTATAATACTAGTGTATCCCCTTATTTTTATTGCTAGGGTAGCCCCCTTATTGTTATTGTTGTTCCCATGTAGTCCCCATATTGTTATTATTGTGCCCCATAGAAGCCCACTATTTTTATTGTTGTGAATGTTGGGTGCTAACAGGTGTCTTTAAAAACTCCTAATTGCCTCACATTAATTATCAACCAGGGTAAGTCCTTTTATCTCAAGCGTGTACACAATATGTGCAAGCTATTCAGACAAAGAGTAATTCTAAAGCCAATCATTTAATATAGATGCAATCATAAATCTTGAATCTTTAAAGAAAGTGATTCATCTATGCATTATAACCCAAAACTGTGATTCATTCTTAATTCAACTAATTCAAATGATAATCAATCGAGAGCACTGAAGCATTAACCGAGCTCTTTCAGCTGGATCTAAACTATTGAACAAAAGGAAAGTATTGGAAATAACTGTCTACGCTTTAAATAATCAAAACCAATTCTTTTAACTAGTAACTAATTCCTTAAGGAAATAAATTGGAAATGCATATTCAATGGAAATAAATACCAGAAATATGAATTATCAAAAGTACTTCAACTACAACGCAGAAAAGAAAAATACACTTGCAATAAATGGAAAAGTATAACACAGGAAACAGTAGTGAGATTCACGAGAGACCGGGATCTTATCCATTGGCGAATACTGCTTAATTACTCTAGAATAGTTGAATGAACAGCCACACGGATTATATATTAATCATCGCAGTCAATTGACATCACAATACGATCTTGTTGTTCAGAACTGCGTTCTGTGAATTAAAATTAGGAATTATGCAGAAATGAAAGATACATCATTCATGATCCTTGAGAACTAGCTCTCCTTGTCCCTTTATAGCTAAAAGGAAAAATAAGTGTGATCCCTCAGGATCAAGGGATCTTGAGGGATCCATGAAAAAATGCTATCTTTGGACAGTCCGTTCGTTCTTGCACTAATCCTCACTAATTTATCTTCAATTCGACCGCATTTAATGCATCTTCTTTCCCGTGATAAAGTCTTGTTGTTTCTTCTGTTATTTTCAGCATAAAAAGCAACGAGAATTAGTTTGGACAGTTAAATTGTATCAGGATCATTTTTCATCAAAATCCTTATATTATATTATTATATCATGGCACAAGATGGATAAGGAAGAGGAAAAAGGACAGTAATCAAGAGTAAATACATAACTATTGCAAGGCTCAACATACTCCCCTGCTTACCTTTTTTCATGTCCCCATGAAAATGAATAATTCTTATGCAAAGAAGTTAAAGAGTAGGCTGGAGAATATCTGTCCATAATAGGCCTAAGACCATGATGTCGTGCCAGGTTTGCAAAGGCTGCCGCTTCTTGTCCTTAAGGTAAGTCATAGTCAGGGTGATACCCTTCAGGAGGATACCAAATAATGGGGCTTCTAAAGCGACATCCCACCCAATAGGGTCCTTCTCTTAAGAGAAGATTGTTGTATGGAACTAACCTTCTCGCAGAAGCTTTGAAATTTCCATAATTAAATGGTTCTCTTTCCTTAAAATTGTTGCTTGAAACCATCCATCTAATTTTGGATGCAACCAGGGATCCTTCCTGAATAGAGAGGAAATATGTTGTTCCTTTTTGCACAATTTCCTTATGTATGGGCCCTAAAATTTTAAGCACGCCCTCCTGTGTCATCAATATGTTATGCTTAGTAAACAATTGCAGAGGGTGAGTAGGTTCACTTCTTACCAAAATATCTAAGTTGTGTTCCTGTCTTTGGAACGAATTATAAGCCTTCAACCACTTGAGTTGGTTGACTTGCAAAAGAGATAAAAGCCTGAAATTGAATATCTCCAATAAAAGGGCTAGGATTCACATCCACTTCTTTATCTAATATGATATTATGCAAATAGAATTCACAAAGAAGCCTTTAGATCTTTACTCCATGTATCTTACAGAAATTTATAAAATCCTCCATTGTCTTCAGCTCAACTGGCTTGCCGGCTCTAACAGCTTTGATTTTTAACAATAAATATCATTCTAATAAGAACAAGGCATAGTTCGTAGCTGGAGATCGACAGGTCAAGATATCTGAATATAATGAACAAATGGTGTCCAACTGATCCCTGACACTGTTCAGCTTAGTTTTCATCCTCTTCAGTTTTTCTTCTTCCTGTCTAGCCCTATCAAAAGCTTCATTCTTTGCTAGGGCTAATTCCCTCAATTGTTTTTGTAGCTTCTGGTATTGTTGCAGGGAGACTGTTTGTTGTTGATGTTTCTCTAAATCAAGCTTGGCTTGCGTCAGTTCTTCTTGAAGTTTTAAAATAATAGGGTCATTCCTTGATAAGAAGTCCTTGGATTTCCCTTCTGTCTGAGTGCCGATGCTGCAAGAGAATACCTCTTCAGTTTTTATTTCCTTATTGTGGGAGGACCAACCCTCCATTTGAACAGCCGCATTTACCAATTTTTCATTCAAATTAACCTGGGTGGCTATTGTTCGAGTGGGACTGGGTTCGGTTTGAATTCCTATTGATTTATTCTAGCATATTCTTGTTTGTGTAGCTATAGAGGTAACCTCAGGAGAAGTGTTCTGAGTTTTACAGTTTTTAACTTCTCATTCCAACGTTCTGATTGTCTTCTGGAACTTCTGGCATATTTTTCGCAGCTTCTTAAGTTTTGCTCCGGCTACTTGGCTCTTTTGAGGAGCATCCGCTCCACTAACAGGTTTATCAATGGTTTCTAGAGCTGCTTGTTGGTCATCAGGGTTGTGTTCCAAAAGAATCGTATCGCCTGACTGATTTTCCGATTGGTGAATAACTTCTATGTCTGCAGACTTCTACTGGTCCTCATGGCTGTATTCCAATGGAATCGTGTCACCATACTGGTTGTCGGATTCCTGAACAATTTCTGTGTTCGCAGCCTCTGGAGATGGCGATGTTTCTATATGCCCAGAATTCTCTAGGACTTGTGTTTCCATTGTGCTGAGACCAAGTGGTCCTCCAAATTGCATATATACATTAATATTTTCCAGGACCTCAGCCATCCCTATCTCGAAATCCGGTTCTGTGTAATATCCCGTTTCGGGGATATCTCTAAAACTCAAGCAAACTCCAACCAGAGATGGACTGGGAGGGCGTTTACCAGATATTTCACCTCTGAGAAGAGGGTGAGATCTGGAGGCTACCTGGCCCTTTCCAGACTCTGTCTAAGAGTATGGGGAAAACACACACAAGTGGTGTAGAACTAGAATGCTCACAGATAGAAAATAATAGTAATGCAAGCATACAATAGCATAGATAGAATGTATAACAAATGCTCCAGAAATATAGAGAGATAATGCTAAGCAATTTTATTATACTGAGAAATATAATGAAGTAAAATAGGTGATTAGAGTGATGGCACCTAGACTTGCTCAAGGAAAGTGAAGAAATACTCTCAGAATGACCAAGAAATGGCTGCTCTCTGAACTGCGTCCCAGCTGTTGGAAAATTGCCGTGTAGCTGCTACTGTTGAAATGAAAGGATGATTTGGGGCTGATCCCCTCGCCGGAAGGAGCTAAAAATCTGGAATCCACCTCTACTCACCAACCACAGCAAAACCCAGAAATCATATCTGAAATGGCTGACCCCCGAAAATCACCCCCTTGGGGAATTATGCTGACCTCCAAGGCTCTGTGCAGAGGCTGAATAGAAACCACTAAAATGCAGACTCAAACTCCACCAAAATCCTCCAACAGGCAAGGGCTAGTCCCTTGCTCAATCTCCAAGCTCAAAACCCCTGCAAGAAACTCAATCTGGAGCTCCCCTAGAATGGACTGTGTCCTCCCTCTGGATGCCCAGCTCCGTAAGAAAACCCAAACACCAGTCCTCCCACAAAATGATGATGAAAATACCTTGCCTGAGTAGGCACTCAAAGTCCCCCAGGGCTAAGGGTGAGATCTCCGATCAGAGACACTCGATGCACTAAACAGTGCTGCAGACAAGCTAAACAGCCAGCGTGCTCAAGAAGTCGAAGTGACTAGCTCAAATGCATAAACTCGAATGACCAAATGAGGAGGCTCCTCCCTCTTTTATAACGTTGGCCTCTCTCAGAACCCTATGGCCCATCTCCTCAATGTAGTCTCCCTCTTGCCACGTGCTCCCCTCCATCTGTGCAGTCTCTCCTAGTGTATACGTGGGCCCCCTCTCTACGTGGTCCTTGGCCCCCCTTGGCTCCCTTTAAGTTACAACGTTGTGCTACTAGGGAGTGAATTTATTCCCAAAGTGAGTTATATCCCCCTTTACTCACCTTTGTATTTATAAATAAACTATAGAAGGAAAAATTGAGCAAAATCGAATATTCCAATTAGCCATTGCTAATTAGGAATATTACAGTCTCCCCCGGCAAAATGTTGCTTGTCCTCAAGCAACAGAAGTGATGGATGCTGCAAAAAATTTTCACTCTCCCAAGTGGCGTCCTCATCCGGCAAATTCTTCCACCTCATAAAGAATTCCCGGACTGTCCTGCTTCGTAGCTTCCTCTCCCTGGTATCAATAATAGCCTCTGGTTGCAACACCAAATGCCCCTCATCATCCATGGGTGGTAGCTCATCTGTCACTGTCACCTGCTGCCCCAATGCCTTCTTCAGGCATGTCACATAAAAAAATTATGAATCTTGCTGCCTTGGGGCAGCTCCAACTCATATGCAACCTTCCCAATCTTGTATATCACCCTGTATGGCGCATAAAAGCAGGGCTTGAGCTTCTCAGCTCCCTTCTGCTTCAGTGATGACTGTCGGTATGGTTGTAATCGTAGGTAAACCAAGTCCCCTACCTCAAACTGTCTCTCCACCCAACCTCTGTCAGCATACAGCTTCTATTGGTTTTTCATTGTAGCCATATTATCCTTGAGAGCTCGCATAATATCCTGACTCTCTTGGATCCAAATCTTGGCTCTTGGAGCCTTGCTAGCACCAAACATCACATCAGCAAAAGACAAAGAATGATATCCATACAAAGCGTAAAATGGAGACATACCAATGGACATGTGATGTGTAGTGTTGTAGCAGTACTCTCCTAGATGCAACCACTTCAGCGATGCTTGCTGCTACCCACTGACATAGTTACGTAAGTAGTCCTCCAACCACTTGTTAACTATCTCCGTCTGCCCATCCGTCTGTGGGTGATAACTGGTACTCGGTGTCAACTCCTTCCCCACCAACCGGAAAAGCTCCTGCCGAAATCCGCCCATGAAGCGGTTGTCCCTGTCACTGTTGATGGTCTTAGGAAGACCATGTAGCCTGAAAACCTCTCTCAAGAATAGCTCGGCCACCTGTGCTGCTATGTAGTGCGCAGATATGGCGAAGAAATGTGCATACTTTTTCACTCGATCAACGATGACAAAGATACAATCCTTGCCCTGCACCATGGGCAACCCTGTGATGAAGTCCATCGAAATACTCTCCCATTTCCTCTCCGAAATGGGAAGAGGCTGCAATAATCCTGCAGGATGGCTCATCTCCCCCTTGTTCCTCTAGCAAACATCGTACTCCCTGATGTGCTGGGGTACGTCCTCCTTGAGGCCCTTCCATGAGAACCTCTCTCTAATGGCCCTATAGGTTTTGGTAAACCCCTGATGGCCGGCCAATGGTGAATCATGTGATGCCTGAAGTATCTTCTTCTTGAGTTGAGATCCCTCAGTCAAGAAGATCCAGTCCCTGTAGTAGATGATCTCATCAACCACCCTGTACCTTTCATCCGCCACCTGTCCATCCAGAACCTCACATGAAAATCTGTCCTTGGAGTACTCTACTAAAATTCGAGCCCTCCAGTCTGTATCCAAGCTCATAAGAGACAACGTGACTGGTCTACGTGAAAGGGAATCTACCACCACGTTGTTCTTACCCTTGACATACTCAATTTCAAAGTCATATGCCTGGATCTTACCGATCCACTTCTGTTGCCTCTCCTGTAGCTGCTTCTGCTCCAAAAATAACCTGAGGCTGTTGTGATCAGTCCTCACCCTGAACCTATTACCCACTAAATACTGCTGGAATTTGGCCAATGCATGCATAATGGCCAACATATCCTTGTCGTATATAGAATACAACCTCTCATCTGGAAGGAGCTTCTGACTCTCAAAGGCTATAGGGTGACCTCCCTGCATTAATACTGTGTTGATCCCCTCTCCCAACGCATCACACTCCAAAACAAATGGCTGTGTAAAATCCGGTAATGCAAGCACTGGGCAGCTGCTCATCACCTCCTTGAGCCTATCAAAGGCTCGTTGCATTGTATCCAACCAACTAAATGCCCCCTTCTTCGTCAAATCTGTAATGGGTGCAGCAAGCTGTGAGAAAATCTTGACGAACTTCCTGTAATAAGTACAAATGCCAATGAATCCTCGAAGTTCTGTCACGTTCCTCGGCTCCGACCAATCTTTGATGGCCCTGATCTTCTCCTCGTGGACTCTCACTCCGTCCACCCCTATGATATGTCCCAATTACAAAATCTTTGTCAACCCAAAATCACACTTGGAGAGCTTGGCATAGAACTGCTGCTCCTCCAAAATGCGCAATACTGTCTCAATGTGCTGGAGATGCTCCTCCCAAGTCCTGCTATAAATGAGGATATCATCAAATAATACCAACAAAAAATTCCTCAAGTGCCTATGGAAGATGTGGTTCATGCATGACTGGAATGTAGTTGGGGCATTGGTTAGCCCGAAGGGCATCACCAAAAACTCAAAGTGCCCATAGTGACACCTGAAGGCGGTCTTGGGAATGTCCTGTTCCTCATGCGAATCTGATGGTACCCAGATCTCAAATCAATATTTGAGAAGAACTGTGCTCCTCTAAACTCATCCATCAACTCATCAATCCTGGGTATGGGGTACCTGTTCTTCAGGGTCTTCTTGTTCATAGCCTTGTAGTCAATGCACATCCTCAATGTGCCATCCTTCTTCTTCACCAACACCACGGAAGAAGAAAAAGGACTCGTGCTCGGCCAAATGTTCCGAAGAGCAAGAAACTCCTGGATGGCCTGCTCAATCTCATCCCGATAGGCCTTGGGATGCCTATAGGGGGTAGTAATCACTACCTGTATGCCCTGCTCAAGCTCAATGGTGTGCTCAAACCCCTGGTCTAGTGGTTGTCCTGGCAGAATCTCCCCAAACACTGTGGCATACCTGTCAAGGATGGACTGTATCTCTAGGTGCACCGTCTTCCCTGTAGTCCCTGTTTCTGATGCACGTAGCTCAATTTCCCACTCTATGTCTCCCTTCCATAAGACTGCCTCTATCCGATGAGCCGAAACAGTCTAAGGCAGATATGTGTGTTGTCCCCGTATCTTCTCATGCCTCCTTGTCTTATCATCATCCCACTCCATCTCTAGGGCCTTCCAATCCGTCGTGACCTTCCCTAGAGTGATAATCCATTGAACACCCAATACCTTGTTGGTGTCTGGAATATTGACCACGAAAAAGTGATCAGTCAGTGTGTAGGTGCCCATCGTCACTGATAACTCTGGAACATAACAAGCACACATCATGGTCTGATCTCCTGGGACCAAAACTAAAAATCCATCAAAGCTCTCTATCTGTATACCTCTCCGCTCAACCATCTATGCATCGATGAAGTTGTGGTTTTCCCCACTGTCAACAAAAAATGATACTCGCTGGCAACGTACTATCCCCCGTACGCGCAGCGTCAAATACTTGGGAACTCCTCGCAATGCTGCAAGGGCCTCTCCGGTAGGTGCAAAAGCCGCACCACCTACTGCTGGTGGTGGAGGTGGCAAAGGATCCTAGGCTGCATGACTGTCTCCAACCTCCACATCATCCTCCTCATCCTCTTCCCCGCTTCTCTCGGAGAAGACCTCAATAAAATGTGCTTTGCCAGCAGCACACCTATGTCCCGGTGCCCACGACTCCTGACAGGTAAAGCACAACCGCTTCTTCTTTAGCTCCCTCCTGGAATCATCATCCATCTGTGCCCATCCTGGATTCCCCTTTGGAGGCAAAATCCTCACATCCTTCCCCTTGGGCTGGAAATCCTGTCTCTGGGGGTAAGGTGTCCGAGTCCTAGGTAATGCATCCTGTAAATCCTGGTTCCTGCTAATAGCATCCTGGAGTGTGGCTGGACTAGTAGATCTGACTAGACCCCGAAGTGGCTCTGCTAACCCCTCCACAAACATATAGATCATCCGTGCCGCAGATAGATCAAGCACCATCACTGAAACCCTCAAGACGTCTACAATGTATGTCTCTAGGCTCCCGGTCTGTTTGAGCCTCGTTGGCTCAACAAAGTGTTGTTCTGAATCCCTCTGGTCAAACCTCTCTATCAATCTCCTGGTGAACTCGGCATATGTCATCACTATGGAATGTCCGAGTGTAACCATCCCATGGAACCACCAATCCTGGGCCTCACCGTCCAAATGTAATGTCACCACCTTGATGGCCTCTGTCTTTGACATCTAGTTAAGCTAGAAATAGATGTCCAGCTTCTCCACCCAAGACTTTGCCGAACTGTTTGATGAACCATCAAATGTAGGAAAGTGGAATCTGCTAGCTGTGTGGTGGGTATCTCCATCATGATAATTTCGGTGCCCTATATGATGGTCGCGGGGTCTATTGTCCCGCTGGAGTTGAACAAAATCTCTGAACGAGAGAGCATCCCTAAACTCCTGCTCATAGGCTTGATACTCTGCAAAATAATTGCCCATATGGTCAGGCTCTGTCTCTTGCTGGGCTCCTACCCCTGTGTCTGCTCCCAGAAAAGTGGGCATGGTAGAGCGTGTAGGTGCATGTGAAGCCATCTGCTGAGTAGTATCACACTGAGTAGCACCATGCTCCGGTAAATGGTGGGATGTACCTGATCCTTCACCTACCTGGAAAACCCGTGGGGTCTCACGCTGTCTAGCCTCCACAGCAGTGAATCTCTGACCCATCACCTCAATCTGTCTCGCTAGATCCTGCACCGATTTGAGGAGTGCTTCCCCAAACTGTTTTGCCTCACTATCATCTGCCATTGGCTCTCTCTGTTCTGAATCTAACACAGGCTCCTCCTGCTCTGTGTCTATCACAATCTCCTCATGTTTTGTGTCCACCACCTGAACACAGTCTCCCTCTCCGTAGGTGTTCTCCAACCTACGCTCACGATATCTGTACTTTCTACCTCTGTAAAAAATGTAGGGCTTCTCCCCTGGTGTCATAGACTACTAGCTCCAAAGGCTAAGCCAGAACTATGCTTTGATACCACTGTAATATCCTGTTTCGGGGATATCTCTAAAACTCAAGCAAACTCCAACCAAAGATGGACTGGGAGGGCATTTACCAGATATTTCACCTCTGAGAAAAGGGTGAGATCTGGAGGCTACCAAGCCCTTTCCAGACTCTGTCTAAGAGTATGGGGAAAACACACACAAGTGGTATAGAACTAGAATGCTCACAGATAGAAAAATAACATTAATGCAAGCATACAATAGCATAGATAGAATGTATAACAAATGCTCCAGAAATATAGAGAGAGAATGCTAAGCCATTTTATTATACTGAGAAATATAATGAAGTACAATAGGTGATCAGAGTGATGGAACCTAGACTTGCTCAAGGCAAGTGAAGAAATACTCTCAGAATGACCAAGAAATGGCTGCTCTCTGAACTGCGTCCCAGCTGCTGGAAAACTGCCGTGTAGCTGCTACTGCTGAAATGACAGGATGATTTGGGGCTGATCCCCTAGCTGGAATGAGCTGAAAATCTGGAATCCACCTCTACTCACCAATCACAGCAAAACCCAGAAATCATATCTGAAATGGCTGACCCCCGAAAATCACCACCTTCGGGAATTACGCTGACCTCCAAGGCTCTGCGCAAAGGCTGAATAAAAACCACTGAAATGCAGCCTCAAACTCCACCAAAATCCTCCAACAGGAAAGGGCTGGTCCCTTGCTCAATCTCCAAGCTCAAAACCTCTGCAAGAAACTCAATTCGAAGCTCCCCTAGAATGGACTGCGCCCTCCCTCTCAAGACTGCGTAGTCTCTGGATGCCCAGCTCCGCAAGAAAACCCAAACACCAATACTCCCAAAAAACGATGATGAAACTACCTTGCCCGAGCGGGCACTTGAATTCCCCTGGGGCTAAGGGTGAGATCTCTGATCGGAGACACTCGATGCACTAAACAGTGCCGCAGACAGGCTAAACAGCCAGCGCGCTCAAGAAGTCGAAGTGACTAGCTCAAATGCATAAACTCGAATGACCAAATGAGGAGGCTCCTCCCTCTTTTATAACGTTGTCCCCTCTCAAAACCCTAAGGCCCATCTCCTCAACGTAGCCTCCCTCTTGCCACGTGCTCCCCTCCATCTGCCCAGTCCCTCCTAGTGTATACGTGGGCCCCCT
Source organism: Pinus albicaulis (assembly GCA_034641835.2). Classification (NCBI taxonomy): domain Eukaryota; kingdom Viridiplantae; phylum Streptophyta; class Pinopsida; order Pinales; family Pinaceae; genus Pinus; species Pinus albicaulis. Next base: position 149,413,759 of record CM076569.1, read on the forward strand.
CTCTACGTGGTCCTTGGGCCCCCTTGGCTCCCTTTAAGTTACAACGTTGTGCTACTAGGGAGTGAATTTATTGCCAAAGTGAGTTATATCCCCCTTTACTATAATTATGTTCTTCTTCTTGTTCTGAATTGGCCTCTTCTTCGGGCTCTTCTTCTGAACTAGGTGCCTCTTCTTCAGGGTCTGATTCTGATTCAGCCTCTTCTTCGGGCTCTTCTTCGGGTTCTTCTTCTGAACTGGGTGCCTTTTCTTTAGGTTTTGATTCTGATTCATCCTCCTCTTTGGGTTCTTATTCTGAACTGGGTGCCTCTTCTTCGGATTTAGAGTCTCTTATCCTAACTGGACTTGCTGCCTCCGCAGGTTGGTTGCTTTCATCCCAAGGATTTGCAGACATCCTTTGGGCTAGTTCAATTCTTATAGACCTCCTGCATTTACGGGGTTGAACCCTTGCACGGGTAGTCTTTTTTCTTTTTGAAACAGGGTTCTACTGGCTTGTCTCCGGAATTTTGGGATTTTGGATTACAGGGTTTTGCATGCTCTCTAGGGCCATTATGAAACCATCCCAAGTTAAGTTGTATTGAACCAAGCTATGACTGATGATTAATCTAATCAATCCATGGTGACTTATTACAGCTTTAGGGTGTCTGGCCCATCTTATTCTAACAGCAGTATCATGCAGTAAAGAATTCAAAAGAGATGGCAGATTAACAGTGAGTTTTTGTTTCAAGACAGCTAATAGTTTAAGTTGTCGTGGTCTTACCACATCTTAGCATCCATCGTAGGTAATGTATCTTTGGATAATTCTTGCTAATTCTCTCCATGGTTCTTCCAGAGAAGATGGTTGGATGCCTTTGCCTTTCCTGACTACTTGCTCACTTTCGTCTTTGAAATTTTCCACCGCGTCTTGCAGCAATACATGTTTTTGTGACCATATAGTTCCTTCTGCCGGAAACCCAGATACTTCAGCTATTACAGTGTCTGTGACTATAATTATTCTCCCTTTCACCATGGATTCCCCATTCTGTAGATGTTGTAGAAATTCAATGGAAATTTCCTCATTCAAGGGTTGAAATCTTGTGAGATAGGATATCCACCCTGCTCGGATCAGAATTTCCTTGGCTCTGTCAGAGACCTCTAACACTAAAGGTTCATGGCGTACTGCCTTACCACCCATAATTCTTGAATTCTTCCTACTATTGCAAAGGATGAGTGTAATGGAAAAATGCAGCAATACTGAAAAAACACAGCAATACTAAAAACACGACAACACTTAGAGCGATAGAACAACGAGTTGTTGCAATAGCTAAGTGTAGTTGATATTAATTGTGTTATTAAATTGTCGCATGCTGCGTGATCATGGAATATCTTATTAGCCAATGAAATAAGGACAACGCATGCATGAGTGTAATGGAAATTCTCTCCCCCTTCAAAATGAGAGGTCGCCTACGGCCGAATAGACGGGGAATGGCTGTTTCGACGGCGAATATAAGGATGAAGGGTACAGTAGTAAATGGAACAGAGTACGTAAATAAATGACGGGACAATAAGAGAGATGGATGGAGTAAAAGCGTGGTTTATAATCATAGTAAATGACAAGAGACAAGATGCTTTGGTTGATGATAATTTATGTGATAAGGAAAGAGGACAACAATATGTACAAAAGGAGGCTTTGGTGACGATATTCCGGCTGTACATGATATGATTAAAAACATGAATGCATGCATAAAGGTTCAAAGTAGGGAAGTGTTTAAAGGAAATAATCTCTCCGATAAAAAGATAAATGGGAAGAGGGTATTATAAGAATTATTGATTAAGGAAATAGAACTTCAATACCATAAGCAGAGCTTTTCGTGCCAGCAGGCATCCATAGCCTCGACAGAGTTGCTTTTTAACCCATGTGAGCCAGGATCCTCAATTTATAATTGAAAATTTTCATTGTTTTTTCTACAGAAGAGACCAGTGTGCTGGCGTGGTAACCAGATAACCACACTGCCATTCACTGGGAAGTAGCAAAAGTGAGCAGGTCGGCTCGTGATGAGACCTTCTGTTCCAAGGATGTTTTATCCATCCAATGGATCATAACCCTAGTGTGGTGGCCATAGTGGGAATGTCGCATTTCTAGATCCTTACGAACATGGTAGGCGGGCTCTTAATGAGACCCCCTATCCTCTATCTGTAGATAAAATTTAGTTGTCATTACATATTTTTATGATAAATAGAGGGAGGCTTAGTACTCCTTAAGAGTAGGGATGGTGTAAGAAGTTGAAGCATGTCAATAATAAGAAAAATTATACCCATAATCCCATTGATAACAGACAGAGAGAATTATAACCAGGGAGAGTAGAACCAGCATGGTAAAGATGATCAATCAGTATCATATACAATAGAAATCAGTAGAGTAAAGTGAAATATAAATAATTGTGTCACTTTCAATTGTTTTAAGTCTATCATCAAGAAGTTGTCTTTTTCAAAGATCATAACGTTAAAAATATTCACCTGCTTTAATAAAATCCATAATTATTATCCGCATGAAGGTACTGTACTTCAAGCCATAAAAGGAATCAAAGAAATGAGGCTGAAATGAGCTAGGAATAAGTCCATAAGGGGAAAGAGGTGTTTGTGAAACATATATATAAGAAAAAGTGTTGTTCGGAACACAAAAAAATTGTACAAGAAACAAGACTGCTAGAATAACAAAAAACAAAAGAGAATGTTGTTCCAAATATGGAACAGCAAAATCAAAAAGTGTTGTTCCAAAGATGGAACAACAAAACCAAAAAGTGTTGTTCCGAAGATGGAACAGCAAAACCAAAAAGTGTTGTTCTGAAGATGGAATAGAAAAACCAAAAAGTGTTGTTCCGAAGATGGAACAGAAAAACCAAAAAGTGTTGTTCCGAAGATGGAACAACAAAACCAAAAAGTGATGTTCTGAAGATGGAACAGCAAAACCAAAAAGTTTTGTTCCAAAGATGGAACAACAAAACCAAAAAGTGTTGTCCTAAATATGGAACAACAAAACCAAAAAGTGTTGTTTCGAAGATGGAACAGCAAAACCAAAAAGTGTTGATCCGAAGATGGAACATCAAAACCAAAAAGTGTTGTTCCGAAGATGGAACAGCAAAACCAAAAAGTGTTTTTCCGAAGATGGAACATTAAAACCAAAAAGTGTTGTTCCGAAGATGGAACAACAAAATAGGCAGAGAAAAAAAACAAATTGAATCAGCAATCCTTTTTTTTTTTTTTAGAAAAAGAAATGAATTTTTACAAAGATGAAGCTGCCGAAGGATTATCTTCTGTAGCTAAAACTTGCATGGTGGAGTCCTTGCGTATATGTTGACAAAAATATTCTCTTGTGAGTGGTCTTTGGTAGAGGCGCACCCGATGCCCATTTTCTTTAAAGGAAAAATCAAACCCATCAACGGTGGCCAATGTAAGAGTGCCATTGTCATGTACTTCCTTTATTTCATAGGGACCTAACCACCTAGTCTGCAACTTACCAGGGAAGTCTTAAAACCTGGAATCATAGAGAAGTGCCCAGTCGCCCTCATGAAATGTATTTTTCTTGATCAGAGAATCGTGCCATTTGGCTCTTTTTTGTTGAATAAGTGCAATATGTTGCAGAGCCAAAAGCCGGATTTCGTCTAATTCATTTATTTGTTGTAATATATTAATTTGGGCTTCAGTTAAATCCAGTCCCACTTCCTGGGTTGTCCTTAGTGTTTGTATCTCAAACTCTATGGGAAAAATAGGTTCCTTACCAAACACCAGCTGATATGGGGAGTATCCAGTAGTGTTCCTCCAAGTTGTGTGATATGCCCAAAAGGCTTCTGGCAGTCGAGTAGCCCAGTCGAGTCTGTGCGATGAGAGTATAATTGTTAGAATAGCTTCAATTACTTTGTTGGTGCTTTCTACCTGCCCATTTTCTTGCGGGTGGTATGGAGAGGTAATTTTGTGAATAACATGATGATTTTTTAGTGTAGCAGCGATCTTGTGGCCTACAAATTGCGGCCCTCCATCAGTGATTACTTCTTTGGATAACCCATATCGTACAAAAACTTCGAAAAGAAATTTTATCACAGTTTATTCTGTGGCTCTTGGTAATGCTACTGCTTCTACCCACTTAGTTACGTATTCTGTTGCAACCAATATATATGATTTCTGGTTGGATGATGGGTTGATTGGCCCAACAAATTCTAATGCCCAATGCTCAAAAGGTTCTATGACCAGATGTGGATGCAGGGGCATCTCATCAGATTGGCCAGGGCGTCCCATCCTCTGACAATTATCGCAGGCCTGAACAAATTTCTTAGCATCCTTAAAAATCGTGGGCCAGTAGTAGCCCATTTGTAAAATTTTATGTCCAGTTCTGCGGTCTGCAAAATTTCCACCGCAAGTTCCATTGTGGCAGGCTTTTAAGATATCATAAATTTTTTCTTCCCTAATACACCTGTGGATGTGCATATCAGCCCCTGTGTGAAAAAGGTATCCTCCAATCCAGGAGAATCAAGTGTTGCGTTGTACTATCGATTTCCTTTCTCCGGGTGTCAGATGTTTAGGTAGTTTTCCCACTGCTAAATAATTCGCCACATCTGTGTACCATGGCGTTTTCACGGTTACAGCAAACAGGTGTTCATTCAGAAATTGATCCTCTACTGCTATTGCATCATCTATTCTTGGCACTCGGGAGAGGAAATCTGCCACGAGGTTTTCCTTCCCTGGGCGATCCCTTATAGTTATATCAAATTCCTATAAAAGTACCAACCAACGTGTCACTCTTCCATTCGTAATGGGTTTATTAGCTAAGTATTTGATAGCAAAGTGATCCGTATACAGAATTACAGCGTATCCAGTTATATAGTGTCTGAATTTGTTAATAGCATAAATAATAGCTAAAAACTCCTTCTCTGTTACTATGTAATTCAATTCAGTAGGGGTTAAGTTTTTTCTAATGTAATATATAGCGTAGGGTTTCCTGTCTTTTTCTTGGCCAGGAACTGCTCCAATGTCTGTGTCTGATGCGTCTGATGAAATCTGGAATGGTATATCCCAGTTCGGGCCTCGTAATACTGGTGCTATTGATACTAGCCATTTTAAATCTATAAAGGCAGTGTCACATTTGTCAGTCCATATCAAATCACTATTTCCTGTTAAGGCATATAATGGTGCAGCAATATGTGAAAAATTCTTGATAAATCTACGATAATATCCAGCAAATCCCAAAAAACTACGTACCTTTGTTTGAGTGCAGGGAGTATCTAGTAAGAGAATTACCTGTATTTTTGTCAGATCTACCTGAATTATAGCTGTTGAAATGTAATGACCCAAGATCAGGCCTTTTCTCATCATTATATGGCACTTTTTTTGACTTAAACATAGGCTGGTAGCAATACATCGTTCCAGAAATTTTTCCAATGTCTGTAATTCTTGCTCGAAGTCATCTCCATAGGGTGTGAAATCATCCATGTATACTTCCAATCCTTCATTTATCAAGTCTGCAAAAATACTGAGTATGGCTCTTTGGAATGTGGCAGGTGCGTTACACAATCCAAAAGGTAATACCCTATAAGCGAATGTTCCCCACAGACAGGTAAAGGTAGTCGTATCCTGGTCTTCAGGGGCAATCTGAATTTGGTTGTAGCCACTGAAGCCATCCAGGAAAGAAAAAAATTTCTTCCCTGCTAGTGTATCTAGGACCTGATCAATAAATGGAAGGGGAAAATGGTATTTTTTCATTGCCTTGTTGAGTTCTCTATAGTCAATGCATATTCGCCATTTCCCATTCTTTCTGGGAACCACAACTAATGGAGAAACCCATTTAATGTCAGATATAGGATAGATAAAATTCACATCTAACAGTTTTTGAAGTTCTTCTTTAACAATATCTTTTAGGTGAGGATTTAATCTACGCTGAGGTTTTCGAATGGTTGTTGCACCCTTTTCAATGTAGATGTGATGCATGCATAGTTGAGGGTCAATCCCTTTCATAACTGAGTAATCCCAAGCGAAAGCCCCTTTATTTTTCGTAAGGACTTGAATAAGTTTCTGTTGCTGGTCATCACTCAGATTACTGTTAATGTGTAGGATCTTTCCTGGCTCAATTTCAATAGGTTTGTTATTATAAACAGTGGTTGTTGGTATTGTTTGATCATTGATATCTCTCAGGGGATCTTCTTCGTTTTCATTGTCAAGGACTGCTTTAACCATGTGGCATTTCGAACTTAATATTGTGGTAGGATGATTGATAAAAGTATTAATGACATTGTCTTCAGTTTGGTTTTTGAATTCAAGGGCATCTACCACAGTCAATGATAACTGAATATTTTTTGTTAAGTATGCTGCAGGTTGCTTCTTGGTTTTCATAATAGTCAAGCTTGGCTGAGCAGGAGGGTATAAAGCTAAATTTTTCAAATCATTTCCCCTGGTTATAGTCATACTGCTTGTCCGGCAGCTGATATAAGCATCAGCAGTCGCTAACCAAGGCCTTCCTAATATTAAGGGATGTCCATCTAGCTGGTTCCTAGGGTTAATAATCAGGAAATCCGCCAGGTATTCCCAAGTGTCTATAGAGACCATCACATCTTGTAATATTCCTTCTGGTCTAATGACTGATCGATCAACTAGTTCCAGTAAAGTAGTTGTTGGTTCCAAGGCTGTGGTGCCAAGAATGTTACAAGTTGTAGTTGTGAGAATATTAATGGCTGCCCCTAAGTCAACTAAATCATTGGGAAAAGAACATCCATTTATCTGGACTGTGACAATGGGGTTTCTGGTATCCTCGTATTTTACAGGAGTCTCTTTGCCTAGTAATAAATCAGACAAAGTCCCGACAACATGGACAGTAGGGGTTATTTTTGTTTTCCTCACAACCTTCTTTATACATAATTCTTTAATAGTTTTAGCATATATTGGAATATCTTGGATAGCCTGGAGGAGGGGAATTTTAATACAAATGTTCTTAAGTTCACCCAAAAGATCAAAGTCAGGATATTCAATCGGGCGTGGTATCAGCAATATTTTTGGGAATGTGGGGGAAGTGGTTATGATTTGTTCAGGATTTTTTTGTCTGACTGTATCTTCCCCTTGTTTTATTTGTTGATCATCTATAGTCAGAGGCTTATTTGTGTGTGGTTCTTCAGGTTGCAAATCTTTATCCTTATCTAGAGTGATTATGCGTCCAGATCTCAACTTAAGTTCGTTACATTCTTTCAACTCATCTTCAGGGTCCAGACCCTCAATGATTTGTATTGACTGAATCAGTCTGTTGTTAGGATTTGGGTTGGGTTGAGTTGGAAGTTGTGGCCGTATATTAGATTGATGATTCTACTGCAATGTGTAAGGTGCTGGTAAAGTTGGTTGAGGCAAAGGAGTTGTCCCCATAGGTTGGTTCGTAGATATTTGCCAATTTGATTGCCAGTTCTGGTTTTGTGAGGTGGAAGGGGACCATTGGGAGGAATAAGGGTTGTTTTACCAGAATGGTGGCGAGTAAGGGGAATCTGGCCAATTATTATTACTTGGATTTGACTGATTGGGCCATGGTGGCATAAAAAATGCTTGAGGTGGCAAAAAAGGTGGTTGATTCTGCCATGATGCCCCTGACTATTGCTGAGAATTATATTGCGAGGGAGGAAATAATGAAGATGGATCGGTAGACATACCTATCTGACGCGCTTGCCATTGACGACGTTGGTTCAACAGATATACTGGTTCCACTTCTTCTTCTGCTTCCTTGAAGACTGCTTTTAATCCTGGAAGTGATGGGCAACTTTCCGTGGCGTGTTCTTTAGTGCATATGGCACATGTTCGTATCGTATCTAGAGGGCATTCTTTGTGACTGTGCTTCTATCTGCAATGGGGGCAGAAAATTGTCAATTTCTGCTCTACTATATCCTGCTTTTTCTTAGCTTGCATGACATCCAATTGTGTCGCCAGGGTCCCCACGATATCAGTTTTGAAATCCTCCAACAAATTACCGATTTCACTTCGTGTAATGCTTCCTCCTGAGGCTTTGTTGTCTCTAGGGCTTGCATCGCGTTCGACTGGTTTCAGCCTCGTACTACCCCTGGAACACTTGATGCACAAATCTATAATATTGTTATAGTTTTCTTGATAAATATCACCTTTACTCATTATATTTAGTGTATTTACCCATTGGTCTTTCATACCTCTGATCATTATGGTTTTTAGAACATTATCAGGTAGATTTGTGTAAGGAGATCTTTGCAGATTATATTGGAAACGCTCTACATATTCTTCCAGAGTCTCGATAGGATTAGCTACCATTTGAAATTTCATCTTTTAGTTCTCTAGTTCGGAAATAATCTTGGTATTTTTTAAGGAAAGATGTTTTCATTTGGCCCCAGTCACTGATGGTGCCTCCACCAAGTCCCATGAACCAACGTAGAGCTGTTCCCTTCAGAGTATAGGGGAATAGCTTCAGCTTCTGAGGGTCGGTAGTGTAATCATAACCCCTGCATAAGACATCAAATTCGAAAAGGAATGCATCGGGATCTTCCGAAGCTAGCCCATGAAAGGTAGGAATGTTCTGTAATGGGATATTCTTCATGGGGGCATTGACAGCTGTGTCAACAATAGCGTATTGCAATGTAGAAGTTTGGGGTTGCTGTTTATTAGCCATTTGGTCAAAAATATGCCAATATTCTTCAGGGATTTCCGAAGCTGGAGATTTATTCCTAGGATGTCTACAAGAGGCTGGAATGGTTCTAACAGCACTACCTTGATCTGGAACATTGGGTGTCCTCTGCTTAGTCACTACTTCAAGAGATCTAGGTTTTGATAATTTAATTTCAAAATTCCCTGTTTCTCTTTCTCCTTCACGGAGGTTGCAAGAATTTCCTTCTTGTGAAGGGCGAGTTTGTGAATTCTCAGTATCTTGAAAACTCTGCTCAATCCCTTCAGTCTTACTGTGAATCTCAGCGTTAGCTACAGATGGTGGTCCTGCAGCTTGAAGGAAGTCAGTAGGATGTCTGGCAGCAACAATTCGGGGTCCTACTGATGACTGAGACTCAGCTTTTCTTAAGATTTCGTCGATAAAAGTTGATCTTCCAAGGGTCACCGGTCCCTTAGGTTTTTCAAGTTTAGAAGGAGGATTTTTTTCTTTTTCAGGTCTTTTAGTCATTCATGCAGAAATACAAACATTCATTCCTATCTTAAACTCTTACACAATTCTGCTAGAAAGCAGGCGGATGAGCAATCATTTTACTCGTTCTCTACACAGGTTCTTACCTTCCGTTTTTAATACCCAATTCTCCCTTAGCAGAAAAAACATCAATCATACATTACTATTTTTACAGAGTGGCAACATGCTCCCCGGAAACGACGCAAAATGTTGGGTGCTAACAGGTGTCTTTAAAAACTCCTAATTGCCTTACATTAATTATCAACCAGGGTAATTCCTTTTATCTCAAGTGTGTACACAATATGTGTAAGCTATTCATACAAAGAGTAATGCTAAAGCCAATCGTTTAATATAGATGCAATCATAAATCTTGAAGCTTTAAAGAAAGTGATTCATCTACGCATTATAACCCAAAAGTGTGATTCATTCTTAATTCAAGCAATTCAAATGATAATCAACTGAGAGCACTGAAGCATTAACAAAGCTCTTTCAGCTGGATCTAAACTATTAAACAGAAGGAAAGTATTGGAGATAACTATCTACGCTTTAAAATAATCAAAACCAATTCTTTTAACTAGCAACTAATTCCTTAAGGAAATAAATTGGAAATGTGTATTCAATGGAAATAAATACCAGAAATCTGAATTATCAAATGTACTTCAACTACAATGCGGAAAAGAAGAATACACTTACAATAAATGGAAAAGTATAACACAGGAAACAGCAGTGAGATTCACCAGAGACAGGGCCCTTAACCACCGGTGAATACTGCTTAATTACTCCAGAATAGTTGAATGAACAACAACGCGAATTATATATTAATCATCATAGTCATTTGAAATCACAATACGATCTTATTGTTCAGAATTGCGTTCTGTGAATTACAATTATGAATTATGCAGAAATGAAAGATACATCATTCATGATCCTTGAGAACTAGCTCTCCCTGTCGCTTTATAGCTAAAAGGAAAGATAAGTGTGATCCCTCAGGATCAGGGGATCCTAAGGGATCCATGAAAAAATTCTATCTTCGGACAGTCTGTTCATTCTTGCGCTAATCCTCACTGATTCATCTTCGATTCGACCGCATTTAATGCATCTTCTTTCTCGTGATAATGTCCTGTTGTTTCTTCTGTTATTTTCAGCATAAAAAGCAACGAGAATTAGTTTGGACGGTTAAATCATATCAGGATCATTTTTAATCAAAATCCTTCTATTATATTATTATATCATGGCACAAGATGGATAAGGAAGAGGAAAAAGGACAATAATCAAGAGTAAATACATACCTATTTCAAGGCTCAACAGTGCCCTTACATTGTTATTGTTATGTCGGCTAGGATTATATTGTGACCCCTTGGACTCCTATATATAGAAAGGAGGTTCTGTCATTTGTATCACCGAAGAATTTTTCATTTATGTAATGTAAAGTGGGTTTCCCACTCGAAGAGGTTGATTTCGAAGTCGTTGATCTATCTTTTCTTCTATTTTTTGAGCTGGTTTCATAACATCCAAGTTGTGATCCATGTCCCTTCTCAAATGTATTGAACTTCTTGTAAGGGATCACATTTTCTTTATCACCTACATTTTGAGGTCTTCCTTGATTTGGTGTCCATCTTACTTTAGCTTCCTCATTTCCTTTCAAGCCACGTTTAGGATCAAATTTTCACTTTGACTACTCATAAAAATGATTCAGCTTCTAGATGGCCTCTTCTAGAGATCTAGTCCCATCGTACTCAATCCGATATTTGTATGCTACTATAATCCCACTGATGAGTCTTTGAACCTTGGCCTTCTCCTCCTTGAGGTAAGGCACATATATCAACATCTCCAGGAACCTACTAGTATACTCATCATCTGTCATGGAACCCATTTTCAACTCATAAAACTCCTTAGATCTGGCATCATAGTACCTCTCTGATAGGTACTTATTCTTGAATAGCCTCTCAAACTCATCTCAATTAAATTCATACTCCCAAATACCTTTAACATTATTCACATCCTCCCACCAAATATATGTTTTCCCTTTAAGACTGAAAATGGATATATTGGATTTCATGTTCTCTATATAGCTATGCAATATGAATAATTTCTTCATCCCAAGCAACCATGCCTATACATATTTTGACTTATTTATCTCTCCATCGAATGTAGGAGGCTTTACTTTCTTGAACTCCTTTGGAAAATACTCTCCCCTCCTATAATGAGACCTGCTACCATAGGCTCCATTAGTATTTTCCTTATGCTATTGACTAATCCTCATATATCCCTGTTTCTGCAACTCTGACAAGCTCTGAAGAATATTTTCATTGAACTTTATCTTATTTTCCTAATCCCTAACAAGTCTTTCCTTAACCTCAACCAATCTATAATTATATTCCTTACAAATTATTATATCTACCCTCAATCTACTCAATGTAATTTATACACTAGGATAATTCTCATCTCCTTGTTGCCCAACTGATCCGTAGGGAGAGTCATGGTAACTATAGTCTACCATTTTTCTTTTCATCCTTGATTCTCTTCTTCCTGTAAGTACATCATTTCAGACAAACCAAATAGATACCAAAATAAAATCCATACCTCATTGATGTTCAGGGGAGGCTTATCTCATCTACAATATCAATCCACATTAGCATGTACATGTATAATCATAAACATATACGTATAACAACATATAATTATACACCATCATGCATGACCATACCAATAGTATACCCTTGGGCCTTACCCCATGCATGAAAAACATGACCTTGAAAACAACATAATTTTCCCAAACAGAGCGCAACTTTCTCTAATACCACTTGTAACGATTCCTCTCCCCTCACATATACCCACTTTCATCGGATTACCTGGGGTAAACATGAGATGAGGAGCTACTATGGCAAGACAATAAGGAAATGGATTCTACACAACAAACCTTACTGAATTCACCCAGCTACCTTAGGATCCTCTAGGAGTAACCCAACCCCTCCAGGTGTACATCCCCTAAGACAACTTAAATTTTCCCTGAGATAGAATCCCAGTCACTCCCTTTCCAAGCCCTTCATGCGACTAGAAACCCCCAGTTGCTCCCATGGGCATGCCTCCATGTGACTATCAACTTTTATGATCAGTGTTGTGCCAACGATTGCGGACTTTAAGGCTATTTTTCAGGGTTGGGGCTAAGTCACTGCCCTTAAATCCATATAACTTTTAGAACTCATACAACACATGACTACAATGATTATAAACCAAAACTAAAACCAAGACTAGATCTAACCATCCCAAACCAGGATTGACATTCCGTCAAACACCTGGTAGATAGGAAACCTACAGGTCATGAATGCAAGTCTGAGCATAAGGGACTGAAATCTCATATGAGACTTAACAATAAATATTTCCACCCTCTCTTATTATTTTTCTTAACATCAATTAGGTCTTGCATACATTATTCTTTCAGTTACAATGTTGTGAAACCAGCTCCAAAAAGAGAAGAAAAGAGATATCAACGCCTTAGAAATAAGCCACTTTGAAGAGGCAACCTCCAATACATTACATGAATGAACAAGTCTTAGATGATTCAAATTACAAAACCTCCTTTCTATATATAGGAGTCCATGGGGCCACAATGTAATCCTAGCCGACCTAACAATAATAACTTAAGGGCACAATAATAAAAATATGGGGGTTACAAGGGTACAATAATAACAATAAGGGGGTTACACTAACAACAATAAGGGACTATACTAGTAATATAGGGACCTAACATGCCCCTATCCTTCAAAAAAGTGTTGTCCTCAACGCTTGAGTAGCTCTGGGTGCTTCTGTATAAAATTCTCATCCTCCCATGTAGAATCTTCAGTGGGTAAGTTCTTCCACTTGATGAGATACTCTGAAATTGATCAATTCCATAGTTGTCGAGTTCTTGTTTCCGTGACCGCTTCAGGTTCCAATATGATTTTTCCTTCCTCATCAAGTTCTGGAAATATTGTTTGAACTGGAAGATTTTCACCTATAACCTTCTTTAAGCATGAAAAATGGAAAACTGGATGCACTCGCGAAGAAGCAGGAAGCTCCAATTTGTATGCCATAGTACCAATCTTTTGCAACACCTTGTAAGGACCATAGTACTTTGGTGATAATTTATTATCCTTCTTAGCTTGCTTTAGGGACATTTGTTTGTATGGTTGTAGCCGTAAAAATACCCAATCTCCTACATCAAAACTTCTCTCGCTGCGATGTTGATCTGCCTGTTGTTTCATTCGATTTTGTGCCAAATTCAGTTTATCCTTTAAGAGTTGGAGAACTTCTTGCTGATGCTCGATGTGATCTTCCACTGCTTGAACCTTCGAATTTTCCCTTAAAGATGATGTGATCGATGGTGGATGATATCCATAAAGTGCCATAAATGGGGCCATTTTTGCTGCAGTATGGAAGGAAGTGTTATACCACCATTCAGCGAGAGGTAACCACTTGACCCATTGTGTTTGTTTATCAGATACAAAACAACGAAGATATCCTTCCAAACATTTATTTACTATCTCAGTTTGACCATCAAATTGAGGATGATAAGATAAGCTATGAGCTAATTGAGTACCCAAACAAGAAAATAACTCCGTCCAAAAATTTCCAGTAAAAATGGGATCTCTGTCGCTCACAATAACCCTTGGGCTTCCATGTAGCTTTTGAATTGTGTCCATAAAAGTAGTAGCAACTGTACTTGCTTTAAATGGATGAGATAATGCACAAAAGTGTGCATACTTGGTAAGTCTATCAACTACCACCATGATGACACTCTTTCCTTCGAACTTAGGTAAACCAGTGATAAAATCCATTGAAATCTCCTCCCAACGTTGACTTGGAATGGATAAAGGTTGTAGAAGACCCAGGGTCTTAATTGTCTCAACTTTATTCTGCTGGCAAACCAAACATTCCACCACAAACTTTTGAATATCAGATTTAAGGTCATCCCAAAAAAATTCTTTCTTCATCCCAAAAAAATTATTTCTTCACCTTTAGGAGTGTCCTCCTAAAGGAGAAGTGTGAAATTCCAAAATAATCTTTTGTTTTAGTTGGGAATTATTACAAATATATAAGTGATCTTTGTACCATAAGGAATCATTTTTCCAACTAAATGTATCAGATGTACTAGGATCTTGCTACATCTTTTGAATGAGTGTCCACACTTCTTCGTCCTTCTTCCATTCATCTCTTGCTTCGGTTATCCAATCTGGTTGGATAATAGAAATGGCAAAAATTAATGCTTCCCTCTTCATTCTTTCTTGAGAGTGCATCTGCAACAACATTTAGCTTCCCTTTTTTGTTTATTATTTCAAAGTCATAACCCAAAATCTTTGTGACCCATTTTTGTTGCTCTTCTGAAGATAGTCTTTGTTCCAAAAAGTCTTTAAGACTATCATGATCAATTTTTACCTTGAAGTGTCTTCCCATTAGGTAAGTTCTCCATTTCTTTAGTGCGTGCAGTATTGCTAACATTTCCTTCTCATAAATAGGTTTCTGTAAATACTTTCCTTTGATTGGACGACTTTCAAAAGCAATGGGTCTTCCTTCCTGCATTAAAACTGCACCAATTCCATTTCCTGAGGCATCACATTCCACAATAAAGGTTTTTGTGAAGTCTGGCGTAGCTAAGACCGGTGCTAGGCACATTGCCTCTTTTAGATGTTCAAAGGCCTTAGTTGCTTCAGGAGTCCATGAAAATGCATCTTTCTTCAATAATGTTGTTAGAGGTGCTGCTATTCTCCCATAATTCTTAACAAACTTGCGATAATACCCCGTTAACCCGAGAAATCCTCGCAACTTCTTCATGGTTGTAGGGACTTTCCATTCCTTAATGGCTTTAATTTTGTTAGGGTCTACTTTAACACCCTCGTGAGATACAATATGACCCAGATATTCCACCTCTTGTACTCCAAAGAAACATTTGGATGTTTTTGCATATAATTCTTTCTCCTACAATAGTTTGAGCACCCTGTCAACATGTTCAACATGATCCTTCCAAGACCTGTTGTAGATTAGTATATCATCAAAAAATACTAGCACAAATTTTCTAAGGAAGGGTTTGAAAATGGAATTCATCAACCCTTGAAATGTAGAAGGTGCATTGGTAAGGCCAAAAGGCATGACCAAAAATTCATAATGGCCCTCATGAGTTCGAAATGCTGTTTTTGGAATATCTTCAGTCTTCATTCTAATTTGATGATATCCTGAATGAAGATCCAACTTGGTAAAATAAATTTCTCCATGTAATTCATTCAATAATTCATCAATCACAGGAATGGGAAATTTATCTTTAATGGTGAGCTTATTGAGCTCCCTATAATCCGAACACATGCGCCATGATCCATCCTTCTTGTGTACCAATACTACAGGAGCAGAGAAAGAACTTTGACTAGGTTGAATTATACCCGCCTCTAACATTTCTGCAATCATACGTTCAATTTCGTTCTTTTGGAAGTAAGGATATCTATAAGGCCCGATGTTTGGAGGAACACTTCCTGGAATCAAATGAATAGTATGATCATGATCACGAATAGGTGGGAGTCCTTTGGGAGTTTCAAACACCTTGGAATGATTGTCCAAGACTTGTTGGAGATCTGCAGAAACAGATGATTTTGATGTTGGAACTTCTAGTGAGCATAATTGTGCAATTACGCCTCGTTGTTCTTTCTTTAGAAGCTTTGTCATGACATTAGAGCTTATTATCCTTCCTGGCTTCCCCGCAATACCCCATAATTCGACTTCCTTTCCTTCTGAAAAAAATTTCAAGAAAAGTTCTTGAAAATTAAAAGCTACCGTCCCCAAAGATTGTAACCATTGTACTCCTAGTACAACATCAGCACCTCCCATAGGAATGGCAAGCATTGGACTAGTCAATACATATTCCACCATGGTTAGCTTGATATTATGGCATTTTCCAGAGCAATTTATAGTTCCTCCATTTGCAACCATCACTTGACATTCTGGTGTTGGGTATAGGAAACAATTCAATTTTTTGGCTACCTTACAATGAATAAAATTATGGATACTACCTGAATCAATCAACACTATTACCATTTTCTTCTTGATATTTCCTTCTATCTTGAGAGTTTGAGGAGTGGTAATTCCTGCCAATGCATTACACGATATGGTCAGACTCATTTCTTCCTCTTCTTGGGTTGGTTCCTGGTGTATATCCTCTTCTTGTTCATTTTCTTCTTCCTCTTCATAATCTATGTAAAATAATTTCTTCTCAGCACACTTATGACCTTTAGTGTATTTTCTATCACAACTGTAGCAAAGCCCTTTTGCTCTTTTTCTTCCAATTGTTGTGGTGTCAACCTTGTAGGTTGTGGAAATCTAGGAGTAGCAACACTTCCCTCTTTATAGAAGTGAGTGGTAGGCTTCCTTGTCACCATAATTTTACATTCAATTTTTCTTACCAACTTGAATGCCTTCTCCAATGAATCAGGTTCCAAAACACAAACTTCATGTTGGATGTTATCCTTTAAAGTACCTATGAAGAGATCAATCCTGTGTTCCTCTGGAATATCAGTTACCCTTATATTCAATTTTTGGAAGTCCTCAATATGCTCCCCCATTAAACCCTTTTGTTTGAGATTTATCAATTGGCTAAAGAAGGTGTTTCTCTTTGTATCCTCATAATGTGTTATCATTTCCTCCGTAAAAATTGACCAAGTGACAATTTTTTTACGGGAGAAAAGTCATCGATACCATACAAATGTATTTTGTTCTAAATGTAAAGTTGAAATGCGTACCTTTTGTGTGTTTTGCACATTATGGATATCAAAATATTGCTCCATCTGTAGTATCCATGTTAGAAGATCCTTTCCATAAAACTTCCTCATATCCATTTTTGGAATATGGTAGTTCTTCCCACCAACATTAGATTTTATGAAATC
Organism: Pinus albicaulis; assembly: GCA_034641835.2. Classification (NCBI taxonomy): domain Eukaryota; kingdom Viridiplantae; phylum Streptophyta; class Pinopsida; order Pinales; family Pinaceae; genus Pinus; species Pinus albicaulis. Next base: position 149,430,796 of record CM076569.1, read on the forward strand.
ATGATTAACATTTATTTTGTTCTCATCATGAGTTTCCTCTACTATCTTTTCACCATTAGGAAACATTTCTTGTATCAACTTTGTCAAACCTTCCATGTCTTCTTTTAGATCATTCTTCATGTTTTCCATTTTGTGATCTCCATGTTCCATGCCGCCTTCCATGTCATCCATCTTAGACTCCATGCTAGCTTCCATTCCATCTATCTTAGATTCCAAGCCTTTCTTCAAACCTTCCATCTTAGTTTCCACGCCTTTCTTCAAAACTTCCATGTCATTTTTTGTTGCTCTTTGCGAGAGCGAAATTTGTTGCACTTGCTCTTGTAATTTTGATATGTCATGTTGCCATTCTTCGTCTTCATGAGTCATAGTAGAGATTTATAAAGGCTTAATGGGTGTTGAATTCTTTTTAGGGGCCATTTTAGAATCCAATACTGATATCTATTCTACAATATGCCCTTGGAATCAATTCAACTTGATTCTTCAAACAAGACTTATGCAATTCGGAAAAAAAAAATACACACCTTTTACTTGCTTTTGAGGAGCTCGATATTGAAATTGAATTATCTCTATAATTACGGATCCTAGATATCTGAAATTCAGCCCTATAGTAGCTCTCTGAAGCTTCTTTCAAATGCCATAGGTCTGACTTGATTTGGATTCTTGAAGGCAAAGTTATGTCCAATGTCCCACAATGACCTAATTATGGACTGGTTTAGTAGAGCGAGCTTGTACAACTTGCCACATGTCACAGTTTGCTCCTTTGGTTCTGAAATTTATAGACAGGAAACTAAAATCCGTTTACTTCCAGCCACTTTTTATATAATACCAATCCGATGCTCAGAGAGAGAGTTATGAATATTTCCCCATGATCACCTCTTTGAGATGAAATTAGGGAGCCTGAAAAATACCTAACTTCCACAGATCACATCTCCACAAATATTGCGAACCAAGCTGTGATATTGTGCGATGATGTTCCTCAGGATATCGGCTTCATGATCTAAAAATTTCAGCTTCTGAACCTTCGTATAAAAAACGTTATAGCGAAAATTCCGTGATGACCTGTTTAAGTGAAATTCAAGAGCCTACAAAAAGCCCTACCTTCCACAGATCGTATCTCTGAAAATATTGTGAACGAAGCTCTGAAATTTTGTGATGATGTTCCTCAGGATTTTGGCTTCGCACCCTAAAAATTTCAACTTCTTAACCTTCATAGAAAAAAATTTATAGCTAAAATGCCACGATGACTTGTTTGGAGCAGCGAAACCCTAGAATCTAAAGCTCTGATACCAAATGTTGTGAAACCAGCTCCAAAAAGAGAAGAAAAGAGATATCAACGTCTTAGAAATAAGCCACTTCGATGGGGCAACCTCCAATACATATAGGAGTCCATGGGGCCACAATGTAATCCTAGCCAACCTAACAATAATAATTTAAGGGCACAATAATAACAATATGGGGGTTACAAGGGTACAATAATAAAAATAAGGGGGTTACACTAACAACAATAAGGGACTATACTAGTAATATAGGGACCTAACATACAAGTAAAACATGAAAAGTGCCATGACTAACACTAGTAATATATATTCCATGCTTATAACCAACATATACACATATAAATAACCATAAGATAACAACCATTAAAGCCCCATAATAACAAATACATTTACAAATCAAAATTAAGTGACCTTATTTTTCATTAAACATAGGCAAGAGCCAACCAGGTTCAGGACTTCCGGGTACCACCCAACCATAGACATGGTTGAACCAAATATTACTTTCAGCCAGTCACCTCGTGCCATATTCCAAGCGTGAATGTGGGATATCATGGGATAAACCAATGCAAAAAAACCAAGGGAATTCTAAGGTTAAACCACCTACACCCTCACCATACCGTGATCTCACCTAAATTAGCCCCGACATCACAAAACAAAATTGAGCTTGGAATGCCTCCATATTTCTTACCATCCTTGAGGAATTTTCTTGTCTCCACCCTCAGGCTTTACTGTTTATCCCTCAATTACCATTCAAGGGATTCCTAGGCCTTTGGTAATTTTCAGTGAGACCACCTCCACCCCAGATTTCGAAACCTTCCTACTATTCCAAAGCTCAAAACCTAGAACAATCCCATCATGTTAGGTCCCTATATTACTAGTGTAGTCCCTTATTATTGTTAGTGTAGCCCCCTTATTGTTATTTTTGTACCCCTGTAAGCCCCATATTGCAGTTATTGTGCCCTTACATTATTATTGTTAGGTCGGCTAGGAATATATTGTGACCCCATTGAATCCTATATATAGAAAGGTTTTTCATTGTATCATCCAAGAATTTTTCATTTATGAAATGTAAAGGAGGATCCCCCCTCAAAGTGGCTTATTTCTAAGGCATTTATCTCTCTTTTCTTCTATTTTTGGAGCTCGTTTTATAACATTTGGTATCATAGCTTTGGATTCTAGGGTTTCACTGCTCCAAACAAGTCATCGTGGAATTTTCGCTATAAATTTTATTCTACGAAGGTTCAAAAGATAAAAAAATTACCACATGAAGTCGAAATCCCGAGGAACGTCATGTAAAAATTTTAGATCTTGGTTCACAACATTTTTGGAGATATGATCTGTGGAAGTTAGGGTTTTTTCAAGCTCCCAAATTTCATCTAAAAGAGGTTACCTTGGGAAAATCATTATAACTCTCGCTCTGAGCATCAGATTGGAATTCTGTAAAAAGTGGTCAAAATCAAACGAAATTTAGTTTCCTTTATATCAATTTCAGAGCCGAAGGAGGAAACAGTGATGTGTGGCATGTCGTACAAGTTCTCTCTACTGAACCAGTCCATAATTAGGTCATTGTGGGAGATTGGGCATAACTTTGACTTGAAGCATCCAAATCAGGTCAAATCTATGGCATTCGAAAGAAGATTTAGAGGGCTACTGCAGGACTGAATTTCAGATATTGAAAATATGAAATCACAGAGATAATTCAGTTTCAATATCGATTTCCTCAAAAGCAAGAAAAAGGTGGGTATTTTTTTTTCAAATTGCATAATTCTTGTTTGAAAAATCAGTTTGAAGTGATTCCAAGGGCATATTGAAGCATATATATCAGTATTGGGTTCTAAAATTCCCCCTAAAAATAATTCAACACCCATCAAGCCCTCAGAATACTCTGCTATAACTTATGAATATGAAGAAGTGCAACATGATATATCAAAATTACAAGAGCAAGTGCACCAAATTTCGCTCTCGCAAAGAGCAACAAAAAATGAAATGGAAGTTTTGAAGAAAGGCGTGGAAGCTAATATGGATGGTTTGAAGAAGGGCATGGAAGCTAATATGGATGGTTTGAATAAAGGTGTGGAAACTAATATGGATGGTTTGAAGAAAGGCGTGGAAGCTAAGATGGATGGTTTGAAGAATGGCATGGAAGAAATGGAAGAAAAAATGGAAGGTTTGAAGGAATTTTTGATAAATTTGATACAAAAAATGATTCCTAACTGTGAAAAGATAGTAGAGGAAACTCATGATTAGAAAAAAATAAATGTTAATTGTGATTTCATAAACCCAAATGTTGGATGGAAGACCCACCATATTCCAAAGATCGGTATGGGGAAGTTTGATGGCAAGGATCCCGTAACATGGATACTACAAATGGAGCAATATTTTGATCTCAATAATGTGAAAAACACACAAAAGGTACACATTGCAACTTTATATTTCGAAAAAAATACATTTGTATGGTATCGATGGCTTTGCTCCCGTAAAAAAATTGTCACTTAGTCAATTTTTACGGAGGATATGATAGCACATTATGAGAATACAAATATTAATAGCTTCTTCAACCAATTGATAAATCTCAAACAAAAGGGTTCAGTGGTGGAGCACATTGAGGGCTTCCAAAAATTGAATATAAGGGTAACTGATATTCCAGAGGAACACAAGATTGATGTCTTCATAGGGACTTTAAAGGATAACATCCAACATGAGGTTTTCCTTTTGGAACCTGATTCATTGGAGAAGGCATTCAGGTTGGCAAGAAAAATTGAATGTAAAATTATGGCGACATGGAAGCCTACCACTCACATCTATAAAGATGGAAGTGTTGCTACTCCTACACTTCCACAACCTACAAGGTTGACACCACAAAAATTGGAATAAAAAAGAGAAAAAGGGCTTTGCTATAGTTGTGATAGAAAATACACTAAAGGTCATAAGAGTGCTGAAAAGAAATTATTTTACATAGATCGTGAAGAGGAGGAAGAAAATGAATAAGAAACTTCAAAAGAAGAGGATATACACCACGAACCAACCGTAGAGAAATAAGAAATGAGTCTAACCATATCGTGTAATGCATTGGCAAGAATTACCACTCCTCAAACTCTCAAGATAGAAGGACATATCAAGAAGAAAAAGGTAATAGTGTTGATTGATTCGAGTAGTACCCATAATTTTATTCATTGTAAGGTAGCCAAGGAATTGAATTTCTTCCTATACCTGGCACTAGAATGTCAAGTGATGGTTGAAAATGGAGGAACTATAAATTGCTCTATAAAATGCCATAATATAAAGCTAACCATGGGGGAATATGTATTGAATAGTCCAATTATTTCCATTCCAATGGGAGGTTTTGATGTTGTACTAAGAGTATGTTGTACCATTATCTAGTTTTGATAAGTTAGCATAATTATTCAAATAATTATTAAAATGTCAAGGTAGGATATGGATGCAAAAGAATGAAAAAATTAAAAAATGTTAGGAAAATTTTATGTTTTATAAGCATCCATATCAATAAAATGATAGGTGTTAGCTTCCCTAAATAAAGAAGGAAAATAAAAATAAAATGTTAAGGAAGCAAAAAGAAAAGGAAAGCTTCATTTTATGTTTTAAAAAATTCATTGGCTGCCAGTCTAAATGCGCCAATAAAAGAAGCATGATTTATATGGCTTAAACATTATCCTAAGCATTATTAACACTATCCTAAGCTTTTAACACCATATTAACATACACCTCCATTCATCCCTTTTAATTTTCATTCCCCTAAGGCATTCCCCTTTACATCATGCCCGATAATTTATAAATCCTAACCCCACTATTCCACATCACTACTTTCAACCGTCCTCCAATATCTCCATACATCTGACAACCTTCCCCATATCCTTTCATATGTGACGGCTCTCACAGCCTTTCAGCCCCCCTTCACGATCTGAACCTTATCACCGGGGGGGGGTTTCCAAACTTAGCAGTAAATTAAAACCACCCGCAGGTACCTGGCATCACCTCGGGCTTTCGAACCCCCCATGCACGAAACTAGAAACTGCTCAACCCCCCCTCCGAAAGCTGATTTCTGATACCACTCCTCTGACCATTGACCAACCGCCCATCGCACATCGCAAAACATACTAATTCGCAGATCGGTGATCATCACTTATCGCATTTTTCCAAACTTTAATCCTTGTGATCACTAAATATCTTATCACCGCAATATATTATCGCTCTTCGCATCGCATCACAACTTTACTTGTTTAAACATATGGTAAAATTATATTCGGTCTCGATTGCGATGCGATGTGATTGACCCACCATAATTGTCTGACACCTTACCCCCACTCTGATACCACTTCCGCTCCATTGCTCCACATCATCGAAACCACCACCCCTCCCTACCACGTCACCTCCGCACATCGTACTTCGCGAGTTTAAGCCTTTAACTCCCGTTCCTCATAACATAAAACTTAAAACATGTGATGTGCGAAATTGACGTGGATGCGATGAAGTTCAAAGCTAAAAACTACAGGATTTCAAGTCTAGATGTATGGGTTTTTTACGTTGTTTGATGAATAAAGGGCATAACATCACATTAATAAGGAGATAGACACCACGGGTCAATTCAGGCAAAGGGCATTCATACAGAACTATGATGATATAACAGTAAGAACGGAAAAGAGCAGCAGTAAACAGGGCCAGCACAACACCACAATAGTGGTCACTCAGCAAAATATTTCCATCAAAACAGGGCCAGACATGCAGATTCATTCCTTTGGATTAAATTCCTTTCCTTTCTATTAATTATGAGAAATTTTAGCTTGCCTTGTCACTCAGGCATTTATTGTAATTTTTATTTGTTTTTGTTTAAATACTTCATTCATAGAAGTATTCGAGGTTGCACCCTTGAGCTAGTTATCAAACATATTTGTAAAAGCTGGAGCATTTTTTATTGAATAAAGGATTTTGGATTTATTTTAGATGGCTTGTGTTCCTGTGAGTTATTTCTATTATTTTTTTCATTATGTGTTCTTCATATAATTTAATTCAATAGCAGTTATCTAATTGGAAATTTAATTGAATCTGAGTTTTGTTTCTGATTCGTTGTGAAGTTTTAATTGGATTAAGAGATTAATTTACAAAGCTATCTATTATTGTAGATTCCTCTTGAAATTTAATTACACAAAGGTTCCTGTTATGACTTAATTATATTTTGTTGATTATTAAAACATAGTTTTCATAATTTCTGCTTATAAATGGTGAAATAATCTATCTGAATATTAAATCATTTATACTTCTCCACAATCTTCTTATCCATCCCCACTTAAAATCAAATTAACCATATGTATTTAAAGAAAATCCTTGTATTTTATCAAGGATATTTCTAAGTTAAAATCACCTGTTCAAAAAATTATTCATTGGTCATCCAACTATTCAAAAACAACAAATATGTTAGATGCTTTCGCATAACTTATCGACCTTAGGTTATCTCAAATGACAACATCATATTTGCGTCGTTGCGAGGGAGACGAAGAATTGAAAGCTAAATTTTCCCTGGGGAAACGATTTTCCCCTTTCCTTTAAGGTGAATAAAGGATAAGGATATAGGTCAAAACCTTTCACCTGGCGATTCCGCTGGTTCAAGATGGTTCCCTTTAAGCACACTAGATCACATTTTAAATCTGAGATTATTAACCCTTTACCAGATCTAGAAAGACTTATTAGGGAAGCCTCTTTAAGAATAAAACATAACATTTCTGCTTCTTCCTCTTCAGCTTTACACCCTGAAGAGTTTTGATCTGTAGATCCCTTTTCAGTAATATCATCCCATCCTGATTCGACTCAAGTAACTCCTAGAGTTTCTAAACTTTATTCAAAATGAGTAGATCTTCAGTCAGCCTTGTTGACAGAATCACTTGAGTCATCTCAAGTTCCATATTTCCCTCTAGACTCACCTACATCTGAGACAGAATTGGGCTTACATTTACATGAATTTAAGCCTATAGATTTTTTCACTCCAATTTATTATTTTATTTCATCAACCTCTACTAAACAAGAAGAGACATTTTATGTTTATTCTAATCCATTGTTTGAATATAAGGAAGAATATTTAACACCATCAGCTCAAAAGTTTATTGTTAAAATCCCTTTGAAATCCTCACTTCCTCCTCCTCCTTCACACTCTCCTCCATCCTCTAATACTCATTCACATACATCTTCATCATCATATTCATCATCATCTGAAATGGATTTTCAACCCATTATACAAGAAAGGTATGTTTCTCTTATTCTTCCTAACATCTTGGGAAATTTTCTTGATGGATATCTTAAACATTTACCAAGATTTAATGGAGAAACAGGTCCCTCAGTAGAGGATCATATCGCAGCCTTCTTACATTTCGTTTATAATATGAACATCGAACATGAAGATGCTTATATGAGATTATTTGTACAGTCTTTAGAAGGTAACACTAGGATCTGGTTTAGGCAACCTAGAGTTGATTCTATTCAAACATGGAATGAAATTATAACTATATTTAAAAGTAATGGGGGGTAAAGAAAGATGATGTTTATTTTCTCATTGAATTTGAAGAGTTAAAGAGAAATATCGATGAACCAGTTGCTGAATTTATTAAAATATTTAACAAACTCTACCACAAAATGCATGTTGATTGTAAACCTCCAATAGCAGCTGCAAAGGTTGGATTTTCTAAATCATTTGATGATGACTTTGCAGTTATGCTAAGGGAAAGATTTTCTAACACATTACAAGACATGTAGACTAATGCTATTGAGGTAGAAGCCAATACGTCAGCTTCTGGTAAAATTAAAGCTAAAGAAGAGAAAGAACAAAGAAAATTAAAAGCTAAGCTTGATGAATCATCCCCTTCCAAATCTAAACTTGAAGATCAGAAAATTGATGAAATCACATCTTTACTTAGAAACCTTTCCAATAGAATCACTAAGATTGAAACACAACCTAGAACTTCTCAACAAATTGCTGTCAAACCTAAAAATCAAAATCAAAATCAATCTCGGAGAGCCCCTCAACTTCAGATTCTTCAGAGACCAGATCAAAAAATTCAACCTCCTTTGTTGATATGATCAACAGCCACATGATACTGGCCCTGTAATCACATAAGATATCAATAATTTTGATTCTTCAGTAGAGCATATGGCCATAGTCCCTTCATCTTCATCATGGTCTTTGGAACCAAAACAAGAAGATACTCAACTTTCAAAATACCAAGCATTTTTTGAATTTCTCATTGCAGATTTAAATAAAAGGTATGATCTAAGACCAAGATCAGGCCCAGGTAGACCTCCAAAATCTACCACAATCATTGAACCTGCAACAAAATCCATTCAAACACAGACTCCAACACCTCAGACTACAGAGTTAGCCACTGAAACTATTTCATCTCATAAAATCATTTTGACAAATTTTAATATTGAAAAGGAATTGGAAAGGTTTAAGATTCGTATACCGTTAGCAGAACTTTCCAAAAATCCCGGTTATAAAAATCAAGTGTCTAAATGGATACCGTCCTCTAGTGTAGATGTTGAGGGAGTTATTATCATTTTGCAAGATGAAAAGCCCTCAGTAGTGTTTGGCCCTAGTTCTGATATGAGCGATGAGATTTTTCCACCATTTATGTGACCTTTAAGACTCATGAATTTTTATTGTATAACTGTATGCTTGATTCTGGTGCTTCACACAACCTTATGCCAAAGGTAATCATGGACCATACTTAGTTACAAGTTACTCATTCCTATCATGTTCTTTACACCTTTGATTCAAAGCAAGTACCATGTCTAGGATTGATCAAATATCTAGTTGTGACCTTAGCCCAAATACCTATCAAGAGTATAGTATTAGACATTGTTGTTACTGATATTCCACCCAAATTTGGTATGCTTATATCTAGATCATGTTGTGCTAAACTTGGGGGATCACTTCAAATGGTCATGTCTTTTGCTACTATTCCAATCTATGGAGGTGAGCATTTAAGGTTATATAGAGAATTCATATTCCTTCGCAATGTTTGCAGAGCCGATAAATAAAAAACCCACCCTATCTATGCAATAGATCAAAATTTCAGTTGCTTTCATTTATCTTCCTAAAATCATCAAACAATCAACTTGCCATTGAAAAAATAGTTTCTAAACCAGAGATTGTAGAATCGGATATCTGGAAACTTTATTTTTATGGGTCTTAATCAAAGGAAGGATCAAGAGCAGGAATGGTTTTAATTTCACCAAACAAAGAAAACATAACTCAGTCATGTAAACTTGAATTTGAGGTTACCAATACCATGGCTGAGTATGAGGCTTTTCTTCTTGGTCTTGAGCTGGAAAAAATTTTAAAGGTTAAAAACTTGAGTGTTTTCTTTGATTCTGAGCTTATAGTCAAGCAGATTAGACACATGTGTCAAACTAAACACCCAAGGCTTAGATCCTATAGAAACGAAGTTTGGGATACAGTTGAAAACTATTTCCTTGGATTTAACATAACTGTTATTCCCAGAGATGAAAATATGCATGTTGATTCACTTGTTGTTTTCGCAAGCTCTTTCTAAATCCCTTAGCCATTATCATTAGAGTACCAAATTTAGGTTAAATACAAACTATCAATTCTTGATAACCTTAAACATTGGCAGATTTTTGAAGATGAAGAACAATTAAAGTCTTTCCTTCAAGTCATTGATGAATTCTCAAATATGAAAATTGAATAATACTAAGGAGATATTCAAGAATTAAATCACCAAAATCCAGAAGATTCATTTATTTCTAAAATTCTTGATCATGATATCATTCAATTATCTAATAACTTTATTCCTAAAGGATTAATTCCATTGGAAAAACTATTCGATGATAATGATGTCTCTAAAAACCCTTTGTCTAAATCACCTGAAGAACAAATTGAAGAATGCAATATTGGGAATTTATATTATGTAAGAAATGTTAAGTTATCATCAACCTTGCCTTTGGATTTCAAACTCAAATACTTGAATCTTCTTAAAATTAAAAAGATGTGTTTTTCTGGTCTTATAACGAATTAAAGACTTATGATACAGCTTTAATAGAGCATAAGATTCCTCTAAAACTAGAGGAAAAACCTTTCCAAAGAAATTAAGAAGAATTAATCCCATACTACTTCCAACCATTGAAAATAAACTCAAAAATATGCTTGATGCTCATATCATTTTACCTTTAAGGTATTCTAACTGGGTAGCTAACCTAGTTCCAGTTAGGAAGAAAAATGGTGAGATTAGGCTATGTGTAGACTTCTTAAACCTGAATAAATCACCCTTAAAAGATAATTATCCATTGCCTAAAATGGATTATTTACTTCATAAATTTTTAGGATCAAGTAGGATTTCTATGCTAGATGGTTTTTCAAGTTACAACCAGATCATGGTAAGTCAATTTGATCAAGAGAAAACTGCTTTCACCACTCCTTGGGGTACATTTATGTATGCCAGGATGCCATTTGGGTTAACTAATGCTGGAGCCACTTTTCAAAGAGCCATGGATCTAGTGTTTGTAGGTAAAACTGTTGAATTTACTGTTATTGATTTGGATGATTTAACTATTTTCTCTGACTCTGATGAAAATCGTCTAAAACACTTGAGCAAGGTTTTTAACAGGTGTAGGAAATTTTGCATATCCATAAATCTAAAGAAATCTTTATTGGTTGTAAAGGAAGGGAAATTACTAGGGCATATAATCTCTAAGAATGGAGTTATAATTCACCCAAAGATAGTATCAGCTATTCAGACTCTATCTCTACCAATGAATAAGAAAGATATTCAATCCTTCCTTGGAAAAATCAATTTTCTCAGAAGGTTCATCCCCAATTATGTAGAGATAGTAAACGACATAGCTGATATGCTAAAGGAAAAAATGAAGTCAAATGTACAGTTCCAGCTAGGTATGATTTTGATCAAATAAAAAAGGCAATATATGAAGCCCATACATTAGCTAGTCTTGATTATTCTTTACTCTTTAGCATATTTTATTTTGCATCTGAGACAAACCTAGTTGTTGTACTTTTACAAAAGAACTCCAATGGTGATGACCAGCCTATAGCCTTATTTTCCAAATTTATGAGGGATGTTGAACTTAGGTGTGATATTATGGAAAAGCAAGCTTATGCCTTAATTCAAACCCTCAAAGCCTTTAGAACCTATGTCCTTCATTCACACATTACTACGTATGTTCCCAATCATGTTGTCAAAACTGTGTTAACCTAGCTGATACTGATGAAAAAAGAGGAACATGGATTGATAAAATCGTTGAATTTGATCTTGAAATTAAAACCACAAAGCTATTAAAAGGTCAAGGCCTAACCAAATTATTAGTCGAATCTAACTGCAAAGTATTAGGGATATATTTGGTTGCTAAAATTTCATTGAGGGAGAATCCACAAGAACCTCCTTCAACATTGAGGGAGAATCCACAAGAACCTCCTTCAACATCAGGGGAGAATCCACAAGAACCCTCCTTAATATCAGAGGAGAATCCACAAGAACCTCCTTCTCTTATGGAAGGAGATAACCCACAAGAAACTCTTCCTTCAGATCAATCCATTCTTGTTCACATAGATCAGAAATATCTACTTTCTAGTTGGTATTCTAATATTGTATAGTTTCTCAGAGATTTTCAATGTCCAACTGGTCCTAATTTGAACCAATGCAAAGCTCTAGAGCTTAAATCAATAAAATATTGTATTATCAATGCTAATCTATACTGGAAATACCCTATAAGTATTCTTCTTCTTTTTTAACTCAATATGAAACAGAGGGAATTATAGATCGATTTAATGCAGGATTTTGTGGTGGACACTATGCTTGAGAGAAACAACCTAAAAAATCTTAAAAGCGGGTTTTTATTGGCCCTCACTTTTCAAAGAAGTTGGAGCAAGAGTAAGGAGTTGTGTACAATGTCAATTATTTGCAGGGAAACAAAAACTATCAGCACTTCCTTTAGTTCCAGTATCAGTTGATGCTCCTTTTCTACAATGGGAGTTTGACTTTATTGGGGAAATTCATCCACAATCAAGTAATCAACACAGATGGATTCTAACTGCTACTGATTATTTTACCAAATGGGTAGAATCCATACCTGTTAAAAATTAAAATGATACTATTGTGATTAAACTCCTTGAAGAGAATATATTATCAAGATTTGGATGTCCTCAACTAATTGTAATAGATAATGCAGCAGCCTTCAACAGTGTTAAAATGATAGAGTTCTGTCAAAAATATTCAATCCTACTACATCATTCTACACCATATTATCCTCAGGGTAATGGACTTGTAGAATATTCCAACAAGAGCTTAGTTAAGGTCATTAAGAAGACTCTTGAAGATCATAAAAAGAGTTGGGACAACCACTTAATCCATGCCATTTGGGCAAATAGACTTTCTCCTAAGAGATCAATAGGCAAGTCTCCTTTCCAATTAGTTTATGGTAAGGAAGCAGTTTTTCCTACTCATTTAGCTTTACCTGTTATGAGATTTATCCAAGAATCTTATGAAGAAGAAGATGATTTCTCAAAAAGGATTAACCAAATTATTGAGTTGAATGAATATGGGGATGAAATTCAGTATCAACTAAGAAAATACCAGAATAAGATGAAAGAGTTGTTTGACAGGAAATCAAGAGAAAGAAATTTTAAGAAACGTGACCTTGTGCTCAAACGGGATACAAGGAGAGAAGACAAAGGAACACATGCTAAATTTGACAACTTATGGTTTGGTCCATTTAGTATTGAAAAATTCAAAGGGAATAATGCATTTATCCTACAGAATTTGGAAGGAGATTATTCTTCATTGTCGGTCAATGGGAAGTACTTGAAACATTATATTCAATATTGATTCTCCATTCATTCAACATCTCTAAATATTCAGAGAGTTTATTTATTTTTGAAAATTGCAAGTGAGCATATGTTTCAACAAAGACTCCAAAGCCCGAGGAGAAAGCTTTTGGATCTTCTTGTTCTCTGCATCCCACAGGGGGAAGCAGTCCCCAGATGGAGATGATGTTGTAACATTATCTAGTTTTGATAATTTAGCATAATTAGCCAAATAATTTTTAAAACGTTAAGGTAGGATATGGATGCAAAAGACTGAAAGAATTAAAAAATGCTAGGAAAATTTTATGTTTTATAGGCATACATGTCAATAAAATGATAGGTGTTAGCTACCCTAAATAAAGAAGGCAAAGCACAATAAAATGTTAGGGAAGCAAAAAGAAAAGGAAAGCTTCATTTTATGTTTTAAAAATTTCACTGGCTGCTAGTCTAAATGCGCCAATAAAAGAAGAATGAATTATATGGCTTAAACATTATCCTAAGCATTATTAACACTATAATAAGTTTTTAACACCATATTAACATACCCCGCCATACATCCTTTTTCATTTTCATTCCCCTAAGGCATTCCCCTTTACATCATGCCTGATACTTTATAAATCCCAACCCCACTATTCCACACCACCACTTCCTACCATCCTCCAATATCTCAATACATCCAATGGTCTTCCCCATATCCTTTCATATTCGACGGCTCTCACAACCTTTCGACCCCCCTTCACGATCCGAACCTTATCACCCGGGGGGATTCGAACTCAGCAGTAAAGTAAAACCACCCGCTGATACGTGGCATCACCTCAGGCTTTCAGACCCCCCATGGGCGAAACCAGAAACTGCTAAACCCCCCTTCGAAAGATGATTTCTGATACCACTCATCTAACTGTTGACCAACCATCCATCACACATCGCAAAACATACTACTTCGCAAATCGGCGATCATAACTTATCGCATTGCCAAACTTTAATCCTTGCGATCACTGCATATCTTATCACCGCGATATCTTATCTCTCTTCGCATCACATCACAAATTTACTTGTTTAACGATATTGTAAACTTATATCCAGTCTTGATTGTGATTTGTGATGCGATTGGCCCACCATAACTGTCCAACACCTTACCCCCCACTCCAATACCACTCCCGCTCCATTTCTCCACATCGTCAAAACCACCACCCCTCCATGTCACATCACCTCCACAGATCGCACTTCGCGAATTTAAGCTTTTAACTATCGTTCCTCATAACATAAACCTTAAAACATGCCATGTGCGATATTGACGTGTTTGCAAAGAAGTTCAAAGCTAAAACCTACAGGATTTCAAGTCCAAGTGTATTGGGTTTTTACGTTGATTTATGAAGAAAGGGCATAACATCGTGGTAATAAGGAGATAGACACCATGGGTCAAGTCAAGAAAAGGGTGTTCATACAGAACTATGATGATATAACAGCAAGAACAAAAAAGAGTAGTAAAAACGGCCAACGCATCACTAGAATAGTGGCCACTCAGCAACATTTTTCCATCAAAACAGGGCCAGGCATGCAGATTCATTCCTTTGGATAAAATTCCTTTCCTTTCCATTAATTATAAAAAAATTTAGCTTGTGTTGTCACTCAGGCATTTATTGTAATTTTCATTTTTTTTGTTTAAATACTTCATTCATAGAAGTATTCGAGGTTGCACCCTTGAGCTAGTTATCAAACAGATTTGTAATAGCCGGAGCATTTTTTATTGAATAAAGGATTATGGATTTATTCCATATGGCTTGTGTTCCTATGAGTTATTTCTATTATGTTTTTCATTATATATTCTTCATATAATTTAATTCAATAGCAGTTATCCAATTGGAAATTTAATTGAATCTCGATTTCATTTCCAATTCATTGTGACATTGTAATTGGATTAAGAGATTAATTTAAAAAGCTATTTGTTACTGTAGATTACTCTTGAAATTTAATTACACAAAGGTTCCTGTTATGACTTAATTATATTTTGTTGATTATGAAAACATAGTTTTCATAATTTATGCTTATAAATTGAAATATTCTATCTAAATATTAAATCATTTATACTTCTCCACATTCTTCTTATCCATACCACTTAAAATCAAATTAACCATATGCATTTAAAGAACGACCTTTTATTTTATCAAGGATATTTCTAAGTTAAAATCACATGTTCAGAAAATTGTTTGTTGGTCATCCAACCATTCAAAAACAAAAAATATTTTAGATTCTTTGGCATAACTTATCGACCTTAGGTTATCTCAAAGGACAACAGAGTACAACGGTTACAATCATTGGGGATGGTAGCTTTTAATTTTCAAGAACTTTTCTTGAAATGTTTTCAAAAGGAAAAGAAGTCGAATTATGGGGTATCACAGGGAAGCTGGGAAAGATAGTAAGCTCTAATGTCATGAAAAAGCTTCTGAAGAAATAACAACGATGCGTAATTTCACAATTATGCTCACGAGAAGTTCCATCATCAAAATCATCTATTTCTTCAGATCCCCAAAAATCCTTGGACAATCATTCCAAGGTATTTGAAACTCCCAAAGGACTCCCACATATTCATGATCATGATCATGTTATTCATTTGATTCTAGGAAGTGTTTCGCCAAACATCAAGCCTTACAGAAATCCTTATGTCCAAAAGAGTGAAATTGAACGTATGATTGTAGAAATGTTAGAGGCTGGTATAATTCAACCTAGTCAAAGTTATTTCTCTGCTCCAGTAGTATTGGTGCACAAGAAGGATGGATCATGGCGCATGTGTCCAGATTATAGGGAGCTCAATAAGCTCACTATTAAAGATAAATTTCCCATTACTATGATTGATGAATTATTGGATGAATTACATGGAGCAAATTATTTTACGAATTTGGATCTTCGTTCAGGATATCATCAAATTAGAATGAAGACTGAAGATATTCCAAAAACAACATTTCGAACTCATGAGGGTCATTATGAATTTTTGGTCATGCCTTTTGGCCTTACCAACACACCTTCTACATTTCAAGGGTTAATGAATTTCATTTTCAAACCGTTCCTTAGAAAATTTGTGTTAGTATTTTTTGATGATATACTAATCTACAACATGTATTGGAAGGATCATGTTCAACATGTTGACAGGGTGCTCAAACTATTGGAGGAGAAACAATTATATGCAAAAACCTCAAAATGTTTCTTTGGAGTACAAGAGATGGAATATCTGGGTCATATTGTATCTCACAAGGGTGTTAAGGTAGACCCTAACAAAATTAAATCCATTAAGGAATGGAAATTCCCCACAACCATAAAGCAGTTGCGAGGATTTCTCGGGTTAACAGTGTATTATCGCAAATTTGTTAAGAATTATGGGAGAATAGCAACACCTCTAACAACATTATTGAAGAAAGTTGCATTTTCATGGACTCCTAAAGCAACTAAGGCCTTTGAACATATTAAAGAGGCAATGTGCCTAGCACCAGTCTTAGATATGCTAGACTTCACAAAAACCTTTATTGTAGAATGTGATGCCTTAGGAAATGGAATTGGTGCTATTTTAATGCAAGAAGGAAGACCCATTGCTTTTGAAAGTCGTCCAATCAAAGGAAAGTATTTACAAAAAGCTATTTATGAGAAGGAAATGTTGGCAATACTACATGCACTAAACAAATGGCAACCTTACCTAATGGGAAGACACTTCAAGGTATAAATTGATCATGATAGTCTTAAACACTTTTTGGAACAAAGACTATCTTCAAAAGAGTAGCAAAAATGGGTCACAAAGATGTTGGGTTATGAATTTTAAATCATATATAAAAAAGGAAGCTAAATTTTGTTGCAGATGCACTCTCAAGAAAGAATGAAGAGGTGGAAGCATTGTTTTGTGCCATTTTTATTATTCAACCAAATTGGATAACTGAAGCAAGGGATGAATGGAAGAAGGAAGAAGAAGTGTGGACATCCATTCAAAAATTGTAGTAAGATCCTAGTACATCTGATACATTTAGTTGGAAAAATGATTCCTTATGGTATAAATTTCGCTTATATCTTTGTAAGAATTCCCAACTAAAACAAAATATTATTTTGGAATTGCACACTTCTCCTTTAGGAGGACACTCAGGATTTTTAAAAACCTACCATAGGATGAAGAAATAATTTTTTTGGGATGGCCTTAAATCTGATATTCAAAAGTTTGTGACATAATGTTTGGTTTTCCAGAAAAATAAAGTTGAAACAATTAATACGTCGGGTATTCTACAACCTTTATCCATTCCAAGTCAACGTTGGGAGGAGATTTCAATGGATTTTATCACAGTTTTACCTAAGTCTGAAGGAAAGAGTTTCATCATGGTGGTAGTTGATAGCCTTACCAAGTATGAACACTTTTGTGCATTCTCTCATCCATTTAAAGCAAGTACAATTGCTACTACATTTATGGAAACAATTCAAAAGCTACATGGAAACCCAAATGTTATAGGTCAATTTGGGCACCATTCCCAATGACCTAGTTAACTAGAAATCATCTCCAAAACCAATGAATAGGGTATATCATCCCCTATCATTTCAATTGTTACATGCCCTAAGACAAATAACAAGACAAATCATCCATGACTTTCATCTGCAAAGGTTTCCAAGATTTGAAGTTTATAATATATCATATGAGAGCTCACCAACGCTGCCTCTAAAGGGACTAAGTGCATGGAATATGCAAGTAACCCCACTCAAGGGTGCTTTGCAAAGCACTTCTCGACATTCAAGGGTGTGTTGGTCACACTGGGAGTGAAATTATCATTGTTCCAGAATCTCCACTTGGCCAGTGCCTTCTAGAAGAGTTCACATGTGTCAAACTTCGAATCCATGTGTCCATTTGAGACCTATGAGACTGGGAACATGTCTTGCCTATTATTAGAAAGTAATTGATTGTAAAACTACCTTCCGCTCCTCTATAAATTGAGCACAGATCTTAGTGTTTGATAAGGAATAATTTGAGTAAAGAAATTTTGGTGGAATTTCAATTGAGGAATTGATTACAATGACATGCTGCTGGAGAGATGTGCATTCTGATGAGGCTGGGATGCTACTGGAGATGGTGACACTAAATCAATATATGGGTTGTAGCCTCCCCTTCTATCCATTAATAAATATTGTTGCTTACTTTCCCACATATGTATCTGTATAAGCTCATGTATTTCATATTATGAAATCTTATTTGATGCATATGGTTCATGTTTTATTGATTTAACTGAATAACTTGAATAGACATCTCTATTATTGTTATCTTTTGTTGTTTAGTGTTCATCTTTGCAGGAAATATTTTGACGATCTAGCTCAGATTTGAAGCTACAACAAGAGCGATAGAAGGAGAATAGGAAGCGCTTGGACTCCAAGTAAGTTCTTTGATCTATTTTGTGTGTCTATTTACAATTAGGAATAGTAGTTGCAAAGTCTTTAACCTGTTGTTCTAGATGAGCACTACATCTAGGGAAGAATGTTTTATCCGTAATCCATAATTCCACATAACAAAATGGAGACTCTGTTGGGGAGTTTACCCTTCATCCTTAGTGTATTTGCCTCTAATTTTCTCTGCTTATTCACCCAGTAGCTTTTACTCAGAAATATTAGGCTTTTTGAAATCTAAATTTGCATTAGAAGTGTGTTAAAGAGTTGTATTTTTCCTTATACATTGCGCCCAACGCACTATTGGACAGGACACAGTGCTTTGCATAGCACTATCTCCCTTTCAGACCTGCGTTGCAATGCACCGTCTCCCCTTAGAGACTGCGTTGGCCCCTGAAACCATCCAAATTCCATTGAATTTTTCATTGCATTTTTTTTTCAGTTTTTTGTTTGTTGTGTTTTAAAGTGCCTGATACCTCAGATTGACCAGTGACCTTACCTACCTCTTCCTCCTTTGAAAGAAAAGTTTGTTCAATGTTTATTTAAAGAGTTTTTCTTTATCATTGACGAATTAATTTCAAATTATTTTCATCGCTGCATTAGATCCATTTTCTTTTGAAAAAGGAAATTGTTGTTTAATTCTTCGTTTCCTGATAGGAGAAATTGTTGTTAAATTCCTCATTTTTCCTTCAAAAGAGAAATTTTTGTTTAAATTCTTCCTTTCTCAAAATTAAAAGGAATTTGTTTTTATTGATTTTGTTCACTTAGTTTCTTCTCAGCATTCATAACATTAAAGGGATTGAAAAGAAAAACCTACATTTTCATGTAGTGGATTGTGTGTTTTGAAAAGGAACAATTAGGAAAGCTGCATTTAGTTTGTGCTTTTTGATTTGTTTGCTCTCAAATTGGTTGTTCTTTCCCTCTAGTAGCTAGGATTTTCATTGAAAAACTAAAAGTGAAAGATTTCTTATCATTTTAGTTTGCATTTTATGAATTTCTAATACATCATCGCGGTGAACCTTGAAAGGTAAATTCATAAACAAGATCAACTTAAAATTTATCTCAATTTACCTAACAAAGCATTGGAAACATAACGATAACATTTAGAAGGTCTAGGCTAGAGACGTGTTCCGGCGTCGTAAAACATAGCAGCTGTCGTGAATTTTCTGTGATACATTCCAAGTGTGATACCTCACTCCATGTACGTAAGTATATCATAGCTCGTCCATGTACTTTCGGGTATATCGGGCAGTGTTACATTATGAAAAGTATAAAGGGGTGCTCTCACTGTGCGGTTTTGCATTAGACAGCACTAATATGGACTTGGGACTCCACGTACCTTCGGGTATATTTGGGTGGAAAAATTTAGGTTGATATCTATCCATAGTGAACCGAGTCAGCCGCCTTGTAAATTGTGATACACTGAACACAGCACTCGAGGAGATTTCCTGCCCATACTTCTTGGTTTTCCAGGAGGTATTCTCTAGTTCACAGTTTCTTGGTAAACCTTTTGCCTAGTAATACCCTTTTATTTTGTTTATTTTTTTTTAGTTAAAATAAATCAGTCATCATGGAAGAACAAAATCACTTCCCCTGCCATTTGCGTAAATTATCATTGAAACCACCTTTAGCACTAGAAGTTACTCCTGGACGGCGAAGGCGACATCACTCTACCGAAACCAGTACTATCAGTACCTCTAGTGAAACAAAATCTTCCCAAATACTAGATTTGGCACAAGTTGTTTCTAAAAATTCCGGTTTGTCTATTGTTGTCGAGACAGAGTCCTCACAGCTACCCGTGGTCACGATCCATCCAATCTATGATACCATACCTCCCGAACCCGTCATTGTTCAACTGGAAGTTGATCCAGATCCCATTGTGATTTAGGGGGAAGCTATTATTGGTCAAACTGGACATCATCCCCAGGACCAATGACATAGGGTCTATCATCCCCTTATATTTCAGTTGCTATATTCCCTAAGTGGAGAAAATCTTGATCCCGAAGTCGAATAACTGGAATTTGTTCCTGTATTGGTCACTCCAAAACCTATTGTAGCCATTGAGTCTCCCATATCGCGCATTAAACCACATGAAATATAATTCTGGCCAGAAGACGAAGTTCTTCCACTCAGTTTGATTTCAATTGAAGAAATATCACAAGACGAGACACCTTTAACTCCAACTCATTTTCTGTAGGAGCTTTACCTGTACGAGTCTTTTCCTCAATCACCTTCCTCTGATTTTTTTGTTCCTGTTTCACTTCGAGTTCCCATAGATTTTATAGGGTATATGTTAGGTCATTTGACCATGGCTGAGATAACATCCCAAACTGAACCATCTATTTCAGCTGCGACATCATCTACTGTTGCTTCATCTTCGATTTTTTGTCCATTGAATACACCCATGTCATCATCTGGAATCCTATATGGTTCCCCCTTTATGAGTATTGAATGGCTTGATCCTTTATTCACATCTTCAGTGCAATATCGAGTTGATCCCATCAATTATTCTCCTTAGTGGCCGGTGATACCACATAAATTACCCTCAGAAATTCCAAAATTCAATGGAAACCCTGGAGA
Organism: Pinus albicaulis; assembly: GCA_034641835.2. Lineage (NCBI taxonomy): Eukaryota > Viridiplantae > Streptophyta > Pinopsida > Pinales > Pinaceae > Pinus > Pinus albicaulis. The sequence continues at coordinate 149,451,892 of CM076569.1, forward strand.
AGACCCGTCAACGCATGTTATAACTTATCATTTGTGGTGCTCATCAAACTCCTTAAATGATGACTCTGTTAGACTACATATTTTCCAGCACACACTCACTAGTCCAAATGCACAATGAGGATGGTTCTTTTACTGTGTCAACCTCGTTAAAAAATGAAACATATTATGAGGATAGTTCTTTTTTTCTTGTGTCAGCCTCATTAAAAAATTAAACAAGTGCCTATGAGGATGGTTCTTTTATAGTGTCAACCTCGTTAAAAAATGAAACAGATTATGAGGATAGTTCTTTTTTTCTTGTGTCAACCTCGTTAAAAAATGAAACAAGTGCCTATGAGGATAGTTCTTTTACTATGTCAACCTCGTTAAAAAATGAAACAGGACATGAGCATAGTTCTTTTCCTGTGTCAAGCTCGTTAAAAAATGAAACAAATCCTCCCCTATAATGAACCTTCATTCCATCCAGATATTAGTAACCAGTAATATACTTCAGTGAATAAAATGAAGCTTGGGGGGCATCTTCTCCCATCTTCTCTTGCAGGGGGCATTCAACATGCGCTCTTGCAGGGGGAATTTAAAACATTCTTACCAATTGCACGCAATCGACCGTTGAAGTTCGGGGGAAAAATAGGTTCAGAGCTCCAAAATGAAAATGGTAAGTAGTGAATGGTAAAAATGAATAGTAAAACTCTTTTATTTAGTCATTTAATTGTTTGAAATGAATATTTATTGCTATGACTATGGTTTTATTATATTTTTATCATGAAACAAGTATTTTTAATCAATTTGATGTTGTTCTGAGAAGGTTTTACAATTGATGAACAGATTAGTCGTGCAGATTTATTTCAAGAATGATTTGACCACAAAGCATACTTTTTCTCCTTCTTTTTTGAGCTTTGTTAAAAACGAAAAAGGATTTGAAGCGCACTTTTATCTCTTTTTCAAGCTTCGATAACGGTGAAAAAGGAACCCCTGGAGTCTTCTTTCAGCTCTTTTTATACTCCGATAATATGAAAATATTGTCGAGTACTTGTCTTTTCGAGCTCGTAAAAGTAACTGAATTGATATCTACTCAGTATAAGTTTAACCCTTTTCCGGACTGAGATAGATTATTTATGAAAAAGGAATACCTTGGTCAAACATGACTAAAGAGGTTCTCTCAGATATTATTTTACACTTTTTCAGATCTGAGTGATAACTTTACGAAAAAGTACTTATGGAGTTTTCTTTCATCCTCTTTTTCAAACTCTCTAAATATGAAACAGGATGGGGCTATAACTATCGTTAAGCTCGTTAAAACATAAAATAACGATGGGCTTCTCAATCATGGCAAGAATCGAGTTTCATTCATTGCTAGACTCGTTAAATTATTAAATAGTGATACGTTGTTCACCCGAAGGGTTGACTTATAGATCAAGAATATGTTATCCTCCTCAAGATTGCTAAAAAATAAAGAGGTACTGGTCGATAAATGACCGGGGAAAATTTGGGAAAGTGAACAGAAATTTTTACGATAGCAAGTCGCTCTTGAACATGACACTTCATTCCATCACCGTGACTGTTTGGGTTGCGTAATCTTCTTGACGGTTCATTCATACCTATGGTTCATCATACCTTCACTTCGGTTTTGGGTCAATGCTACCAACTCATCTCAGTGTCGTCGATATGTTCAAGAGAAGTCATCCAGTGAATACTCATCCTTCTGCAATACTCATAAAACTTCATTCTCATGACAGTCATCCCTGAACATTGCTATATCATGTCATACCTTTGTCTCTAAAATTAGTAACTCCCGTTTCGCAATAAGGTGGCTTCCTATCGACGACAAATCATTATCAGGGAAGTTCACTTAGAAACATTATATTCCAGTACCATGAGGCTTGTTACGGCATTGACAAGATCCTCGCTTCTGGACTTTTGACCGAAATATTTCGTTTGGTGTTCGACATCAAATCATCTATTCACTCCTTACGAAATGTACTGCAGTACCTTGAGGGCCATTGACATAAATGGTGGTTCTCTTGCATTTGTTAACATCTCACATCATTGGCTGGTAATCAAACGATGTCTTACCATGTTCAACTACAAATCATATATTCGCATGGCTAGACTTGTACATGAATGATCGAGTGAACGAGATAAGAAGACCCTGGATCTAGTTTCAGCCATTTGGGCTGCAATTTCAGGATTGGTGTACACATCATCTGTACAGTGACCTTACATACAAATCGTCATCCGAACATGGGCCTATATCTATAGGCATGTCTGTATTGGGAAACATTCCAATGTAGACTTTCTGAATTATGTACATGTTATTAGAAAGTTTATGTGCTGAGCATGGGAATGCCTTCCCTAAGAAATTATGATCAAGAGGATATATCATGATGTAATGTATTGTAAGATTGATGCAGGTCACCACTCTGCTTCATCTCCATCCCATCACAGTGTGAAGCATGTCAATCAAAATATTGTTATTATTATTCTGACTTCATGCTTTAGGGGGAAATTGTTATAGGTCAATTTGGGCACCATTCCCAATGACCTAGTTAACTGGACATCATCTCCAGAACCAATGAATAGGGACTATCATCCCCTATCATTTCAGTTGTTACATGCCCTAAGACAAAGAACAAGACAAATCATCCATGACTTTCATCCGCAAAGGTTTCCAAGATTTGAAGTTTATAATATATCATATGAGAGCTCACCAACGTTGCCTCTAAAGGGACTAAGTGCATTGCATATGCAAGTAACCCCACTCACGGGTGCTCTGCAAAGCACTTCCTGACATTCAAGGGTGCGTTGGTCACATTGGGAGCGAAATTCTCATTGTTCCGGAATCTCCACTTGGCCAGTGCCTTCTAGAAGAGTTCACATGTGCCGAACTTTGAATCCATGTGTCCATTTGATACCTCTGAGACTGGGAACATGTCCTGCCTATTATTAGAATGTCATTGATTGTAAAACTACCTTCAACTCCTCTATAAATTGAGCACAGAACTTAGTGTTTGATAAGGAAGAATTTCAGTAGAGAAATGCTGGTGAAATTTCAATTGAGGAATTGATTTGAGTGACATGCTGCTAGAGAGATGTGCATTGTGATGAGGCTGGGATGCTGCTGGAGATGGTGACACTAAATAAATCACTGGGTTGTAACCTCCCCTTCTATCCATTAATAAAGATTGTTTCTTACTTTCTCACATATGTATATGTATAAGCTCATGTATTTCATATTATGAATTCTTATTTGATGCATATGGTTCATGTTTTATTGATTTAACTGAATAAATTGAATATACATCTGTATTATTGCTAATTTTTTTGTTTAGTGTTCATCTTTGCAGGAAATATTTTGGTGATCTAGCTCAGGTTTGAAGCTACAACAAGAGCAACAGAAGGAGAATAGGAAGCGCTTGGACTCCAAGTAAGTTCTTTGATTCATTCTGTGTGTCTATTTACAGTTAGGAAAAGTAGTTGCAAATTCTTTAACCTGTTGTTCTAGATGAGCACTACATCTAGGGAAGAATGTTTTATCCGTAATCCATAATAGCGCATAACACCAAAGATTATTGTAAGCAACAGAGATCCCATTTTTACTGAAAATTTTTGGATAGAATTATTTTCTTGTTTGGGTACGTAGCTAGCTCATAACTCATATTATCATCTTCAATCCGATGGTCAAACTAAAATAGTGAACAAATTTTTGGAAGGATATCTTCGTTGTTTTGTATTTGATAAACAAACACAATGGTTCAACTCATTAACTCTAGCTGAATGGTGGTATAACACTTCCTTCCATACTGCAGCAAAAATAACCCCATTTATGGCACTTTATGGATATCATCCACCATCAATCACATCATCTTTAAGAGAAAATTCTAAGATTCACGCAGTGGAATATCACATCGAGCATCAAAAACAAGTTCTCCAAATCTTAAAGAATAACCTAAATTTGGCACAAAATCGAATGAAAAAATAGGCAGATCAACATCGCAATGAGAGGAGTTTTGATGTAGCAGACTGGGTATTTTTACAGCTACAACCATATAAACAAATATCCCTCAAGAAAGCTAAGAAGGTTAATAAATTATTGCCAAAGTAATATGGTCCTTACAAGGTGTTGCAAAATATTGGTACTATGGCATACAAATTGGAGCTTCCTTCTTCTTCGCGATTGCATCCAGTTCTCCATGTTTCATGCTTAAAGAAGGTTATAGGTGACAAACTTCCAGTTCACACAATATTTCCAAAACTTGATGAGGAAGGAAAAATCATATTGGAACTTGAAACAATCACAGAAACAAGAACTCTACAGCTATGAAATCGATCAATTTCAAAGTATCTCATCAAGTGGAAGAACTTACCCACTGAAGATTATACATAGGAGGATGTATAATCAAGCATTGAGTAGAACACTTTTTTTAAGGATAGCGGCATGTTAGGTCCCTATATTACTAGTGTAGTCCCTTATTGTTGTTAGTGTAGCCCCTTTTATTGTTATTGTTGTGCCCCTATAACCCCCATATTGTTGTTATTGTTCCCTTACATTATTATTTTTAGGTTTGCTAGGATTATATTGTGACCCCATGGACTCCTGTATATAGAAGGAGGTTTTTTCATTTGCATCATCCAAGAATTGTTCATTTATGTAATGTAAAGGAAGATTCCCCCTCGAAGTTGCTTATTTCTAAGGCATTGATCTCTCTTTTCTTCTATGTTTTGATTTGGTTTAATAACACATCACACCATGGCCATCCAGAAATAACAAGGCAAGGTTGAATACCCCTGTCAAAACCCGGTAAAACCATGCCACCTATTATCCTCCACAATGTTACCAGGCTGAGAATGAAAACCAACGGAGGTATCCTCAAACCAATTGGGATTTGGTAGCTAGCCCTACCAAATAAAAGAGGGCTCTCTCTGTGATCTTGCAGCCAAAATATGACTGAAGAACGGTAAATTTATTAGTCTAGGTATGAGCTCTAGGGTTTTGAAAATTAGGTTTTTTGCTAGATCAGGAGGAGAGGTCAAGGAAACTAGGTCAGAGCTAAAAGATTACAGTTGCAGGGATACAAAGGGGCATGGCAGGTATGTTCCATGAAACTTTAAGGTTGTCAATTATAGTGTGGGGTGGAAAATAAAAGGATTAAAATGAGCATGACAAGCATGAGTTCATTTATCAGAAGATGAACAACATAAACATGAAATCCCTACCAAAATAGAGAATAGTTTAAGGAATCCGGTTTAACATCTTATAGGAAGATCAATGAAAATAATAGATATGGAAATAATATGAATCAATCATTCATAAAAGTGATATACAGAATAAATAACACTACCACAAAATCATACCACATGAATCCCTATATAATAGCTGCAACTGAACTTGTATTTCTGCAAATGTCAACTATAAATAAGACTCCAAGCCTTCTACTCACTAATGTCCATCCTTGATTATGAATGAAAACTAGATAAAAATAGACCAAAACCATATTCCCCTCTCTTAAAGGTTGAATCCCTAAATATAGGATCATTTTACACAAATTTCTCCAACAAAACCTAAGACTTGGGAGGTTAAAACAAACTCTCCTTTTAGCCTTTGACTGACCTACCCATCACAAATGATCCTCAAAATTACATCAAAATGTCATTTACAATCCTAATTACATTCATCTACATAAGGTCAACTAAAAACAAGAATATTTACAACATGAAAAACCAAAGTCGACTGAATAAACTCGAAAAATTGACCAACAGGGAAATGCACAGCGCCAACAGGAAAAAGGGCAGTGCCACCAGGGAAAAGCATAACGCCATCTTGCAGGGAAATTTTGACTCTCTTCCTGAGCTCAAAAACCTGATATTAAGGTTCCATTGGAAATCTTAGGATGTCTAGTTGTCAATAAACTCCTTAATAAAGAAAAATGGCCTCTCCAAGGCTGCGAAAAAATCATTCTCCCAAGGTCGCTCCAAAAGCACAGCGCCTCGGTTAAAAAGATGGTAGAAAGTGGGTTTTTAGCATTTTTTTTGTAGTTTTCTCCCAATGTGTTTGATTACATGGCAAAAATAGTGGATATATGAGATATTAAGGTTTTTATATATCCATGGACGTTGAGTTTACGTCATTTGGACCTTTGAGGGAAAAGCGCCAAAATGACTGAATTATTCCCAACATTAGGGCTCACAGGTGGAGAAATATATCTCTAACCATAACGGTTTTTGCAAAACTGAGAGTGGTTTTTGTTCTTTATTATGTTATTAACAAACAACTCCTCCCATTTTCAAAAATAGTTTTCCATTTGGTATGAATGCAGGTTTTAAGTTAATCGCTCAAAATTGCAGAAGTGCAGAAAGCTCTCAACAGAAACGCAGTGTGGTCTTTGAGAGGGTGTTTGGAGGCCTTCCCAGAGGATTTTTGGGCTACAAGTGATATTATTGGAAATATTATGATGTGTTCTACATAATGGAGAAATTAAGAACTGCAAACACCTTCTCCAAACCCTTGAACAACTGACTTGAAGTCAAGTTGTCCAAAAGTGCAGAAAACCTCCTGTAGAAACTGTAATTTGCGAATTTATCTCAAATAATAACACATCTACATACACTGAAGGAGGTTTTTTTTCCTTGGTCTATGATGGGAAAACACCTCTTTCACATTTTTCAAATTCATCTTCCGTACTTCAGAAACTAATTTTGAAGCAAAATTATCCTTGTGTGCAATGTAAACCCTAGGCAACCCACATCTTGGAAAGGTGAAGCTATGATTTCTTAGATTTTTTTGGGCTCATACCTGATTATCTGCCCTCATGTATGCCTCCTCTGGTTAGTGGTCTTTGAATCCATGTGAAACCCTGGCTCACTAGGAAGGGAAATTAGGGTTTTAGTTTAGGAAAACAGGGGATTTTGGGCAGTTTTAGGAATGTAGGGGGATGAAGGGGTTTCAGGGTGTATAAACTCTTGGTAAAATTTAGGTGGGTAGGGATAGATGTTAGGGAGTGTAGGGAGGTGAAATTTTTGGAAATGAATGAATGGAAGGAGTGCAAAAGTGAAAAACGCAGTCCTAGCCTAGGAAAGTGTAGTGTAGGTTAAGGTTTGTAGGGAAATGATGCAAATTAGGGTAACGGATTAGGGAAAGTGTTTAGGAAGGTATATGAAAGGTGGGGGAGGGTTAGTGAGCATATATTTTAAGTTTTTTCTCAGCAAAATGGACCAAAGGGACTTAATTGAACAAAAACACATCTAACCCTAGGAGAGGGGATTCCTGAGCTTTCAAGCATGAAATGAAATGGAAGGGAGGTGTATGATGACCCACTTACTTGTAAATGATGAGATAGAACCTAATTTTTACGTAGAAACAACTCAAAAGATGAAATTTCTCTTCCTGAAGAAACAAACAACAGTCTTGAGAAAAGCGCAGCACAGCCACTGAAATGAGCAACGCAACAAGGAAACCTAGCTTCCCAAGGCAAGAAAATGGTTTTCAGAGGGTTGAAAGCTCCTTGGTGACTAAATTATGTCTCGTGAAGTTAAAATGAGAAAATGGCATGCTGGGTTGGTCTTTTCTAAGGCTGGAAATCGATTTTTCTCCCTGGTGGTGATGTGGCCCCACCTTGTCTTTTCACCAATTCATTTGATTTCTTGTGTACTGCAGGTTAGAGAGCTTATTACATATATTTATATATTTATAAAGATATTAATTCACTTTAAAAATATTTATTGAACACTTGTTTCCTCTCACTACTCCTTTCAATGCTGAATTTGATAGTGAAATGACCTATTTTCATGATTTTGAACCTATGGCCTAATGATAACACTACATGGAAAGATGAGCTAAATGATGACCATAATGACCACTACACTCTTGAAAAATAGCAATGACCTAACCATGATGATGTTTATTGACCATGAAGATGAAAGGAGTAGTATTGACCTAGGTGGACTAACCAATGATCAAATGTTTATTTGAAAACCTATTGAAACTATAAAAATTTACCCTAAGACCCTATAAACCATATGAAAGAGCATAATTTGATCACTGGTGATTGACAGGACTGACAAACACTAAAATTGGCTCTATTTGGGGATGAAAGCTCCTTAGGAGGTGTCAAGAACATCGTAGACCAGGTAGCCTCATCCATTGGGCATGGAGTAAAAAATAAAAAGCAAGACTCGAAACTAAAATGACTTGACACACTAAAATGACTAGAAAAACTGAAATGACTTGAAAAAATGAAACTCACTACTAACTGAACTTTTTTATGGTAGCAGGACATCGAAATTTGAGGGCTTCAATTCCTGATGATAACCACCCGCCTACTGAAGATATATATATATATATATATATATATATATATATATATATATATATATATATATATATATATATATATATATATATATATATATATATATAAAGATATATATATATATATATATACATACACACATATACATACATACGTATATATATATATATATATTAATATACGGAAGGATATATATATATATATATATATATATATATATATATATATATATATATATATATATATATATATATATATATATATATATATATATATATATATATATATACAAACGGTATACATGAAATGATCCTTCCGTTGCAACCAATCCAACAATTAAGGATATTTATATATATATATATATATATATATTACTTACGGACACACACGAAGACCACTTATATTTATATATATATATATATATATATATATATATATATATATATATATATATATATATATAATCATATGAAATGATCCTTCCAGTGTAACCAATCCAACAAATGGCTACTTACTATATATATATATATATATATATACATATACATATATACAATCATATGAAATGATCCTTCCAGTGTAACCAATCCAACAAATGGCTACTTACTTGAATCACGCTCACACTTTCCTTGAGCAGGCAGACAAAACAAAATCCACGCAACTCCAAGAATCTGCTAAAAATATACTTCTAATCAATAAATACAAGAAAATACATCTTCCATGCTAACTGTAGAAAATCAATAAAAGGGTCCTCCATAATTTGAATTTTTACCTTGTCTTGATATCCAAAAGAAACACACACACACCCTCCATTTTGATCTGAAATAAAACTTAGTTGTTGATCCATAGGAAGGCATAGGGAATTATGAATTTCTGCTAGCTGAGTGTTGACTGTAAATTCGTCAATTTTGAGAAAATCTAATTTTATCTCTGGAGGAAAATCATCATGTGCAAGAGGCTCTAAACATTTTTTTCTTTATTGCAGCTCTCCTCTTCATAATCTGCTTGTAATTTTTTATGTTTATTCTTTGCCATAATGTCTATATATCCTTGTTCATACATTTCATCAGAAATCTCATATTGGCATTCACAAACCTAATCTTGAAATAAACACCCAGAGAAATAACAATATGAAAAAACAAGTGAATGACCCTCTTCATACCTTTTTTGGTGATTTGGAAACTGTTGAATTATAGAGGTCGGTTCTTGGGGCTGAGAATCCTTTGGAGAAGTTGGCCTCTTCAAACTCGAAGTGATAGGCACGTTTTTGTTTCTCAAATTATGTTGCCTCCGCACTGAGCTGAGCACATTGTGGTAAGCTCTCTTATAATATCCAATCTCTGTTGCTAACATGTCATCAATCTCAAGAGAGTGAACTCTTTGTTCATTATTATTGAACTCAGAAGATGGAATATGATTATCATTATTGAACTCCTGACCAATTTCATTTACAATCAAAGGATAAATATCTGCTGGCTGGGAATTTTCATAACTGATTTCTAACCTTTCATGTTGATGCGGATAAAATTCAAAGAAAGCCTCTTCAATATCCTCAACCATTAAATCCTCATCATCAATATCAATCCCTATGAACTGAAAAAGGTGCTCAAACTTTCCACATAAATTATCTATCAGCAATAAGGAAGGATAATGTTGCTTATATTGTCACAAAATGCTACATGAAAATATTTAAGTGAATATATACTACAAGCAAGAAATCCCTCATAACATGATCGGGAATCATCCTCTAAGGTTTCCATGAACATCTTCATCAAACAATCCGCGGGAAACTGCAAACCTAGCCTATGTATATGTATATGAAATTTAATCAAAGGTATAGCATCATTGTCATATTTTTCATTTCTGAAACTAGGCAGATTTGTTTGCCAATATATGAGAGGTATTTCATTCAGAAAACCGTGAATATGAGCTCGATTCATAGGAGCATACCTTCTAGTAGTTGAATCCATATTGATACAATAGAATCGTGATCCTTTTGCTACTGATTCTTAGGCTGGTGAAATTAGCAATGAAACCCTGCTTTCTGGATCCTATTTCCAATGGAGTCTTTGGATCAAGTTGAAGTTGATTGGAGTCACCAGGTGAATGTTTCAGCCTTGATATGTATCCGACCATTGTCCACCATCAGCAATCAAATATGATCTTTTTCATTCTCACCCATGGAATATGTGATCTTTCGTTCCCTGACAAAGGTGCCAAAAATGTTATCCTCCTCATTGTTTTGAAGTCGAGAATGAAAATCGACATAGGTAACCTCAAACCACATGGGATTTGGTAGCTAGCCCTAAAAAATCAGAAAGTTCTCTCTTTTTCATCTTGCAGCCAAAATATTACTGAAGAAGGGTAAATATATTAGGATAGGTCTGAGCTCTAGGGTTTTGAAAATTTAGGTTTTTTGTTGGATCAGGAGGATAGGTCAAGGAAACTAGGTCAAAGCTAAAAGATTGCAGTTGCATGGATACAAAGGGGCATGGCAGTCATGTTCACTGTCACTTTAAGGTTATCAATTATAGTATAGGGTGGAAAATCAAAGGATCAAAATGAGCATGACAAGAATGAGTTCATTTATCAGAAGATGAACAACATAAACATGAAATTCGTACCAAAACAGATCATAAGTTTAAAGAATTATGTTTAACATCTTATAGGAAGATCATTGAAACACATAGATATGGAAATAAGATGAATCAATCATTCATAAAAGTGAATTAGATTAGAAAAAACACTATCAAAAAATCATACCACATGAATCCCTATATAATAGCTGTAATTGAACATGTATTTCTACAAATGTCAACTGTACACAAGACTCCAAGCCTTCTACTCACTGATGTCAAACCTTGATTCTGAATGATAACTAGATAAAAATAGACCAAAACCATAGTTTCCTCTCTCAGACGTCAAATCCCTCAATATGGGATCAGTTTAGACAAATTTCTCCAACAAAACCTAAGACTAGGGAGGTTAAAACACACTCTCCTTTTAGCCTTTGACTGATATACCCATCATAAATGATCCTCAAAATTACATCAAAATGTCATTTACAAGCCTAATTACATTCATATACATCATCTCAACTCAAAACAAGAAGAACTAAATCATGAAAAACAAAATTTGATTGAAGAAACTTGAAAAATTTACCAACAGGGAAAAGCGCAGTGCCAACAGGGAAAAGAACAGCGCTACCAGGGAAAATCACAACGCTATCTTGCAAGGCACTTTTTACTACCTTCCTGAGCTCCAAATCCAAACGTAAGGTACCATTGGAAATATTAGGATGTATAGTTGTCAATACCCTCCTTAAGAAAGTAAAATGGCCTCTCCAAGGCTGAAAAAATGCATTCTCCCAAGTTCATGCCAAAAGTGCAGTGCCTCGATCAAAAAGGTGGCAGAAAATGGTTTTTTAGCCTCTTTTTTTCATTTTTCACCCAATATGTTTGCTGACATGGCACAAAAAGTGGATAGCGCAGATATTAAGGTGATTATATATCCATGGATTCTGATTTTAGGTCATTTGGACCTCTAAGGGAAAAGCGTAGCGCCAAGGCGTTGTGCTTTTAGATGTGTTATCACAAAATCAGACCTAATAGGCTTCCAATCAAATAAATCTCATGTAATTGTTTCAAACCAATCTTTTGATTGAGGCTTAGCCTCCTCAACCTGAGAGGGCTCTCTCAAGGGTTAATGATTTTTGATAAAAATATAGATGGCTAACTCTATATAGGGTAATAAGAAGATAAATGATAGATATTGGTTGTAAATCACATTAGCAAGTGCACATTGGGCTTATGGAGTCAAAATAGCTTCAGTAAAACAAAACAATCTACTTAGCATGGAAGTCAAGGCATATCAGAGTTCTAGTCAAGAGATATACATATGAAACTGTAAAACACACAGTCAGTTTGTTTATGTAGGAAGTCAGAGCATCTAAGATGAATTCTGAGTAACATAAGTAAACACCACTGCAATAGGATAGTAAAAATATGAAATTAGAACAAAAACACACTAGAACTCTTTATGAATCTCAATTTGGCTAAGTAGACATCTCTATATTAAGTTGAAAACTAGTCACTTACAATAAACACCGTCTTTTTGCTAAAAATGTCCAACCCATGCATATTTGACTTCTTGATCTTTTATAGATCATTTACAACATAAGATAACCTTATCTACAGCTAGATACATCGAACTCCTGACCTTTGACACCTTGCCTAACCATATGATAAGGTATTTATTACAAAATGACAGCTGCAAATCTAATAAACAGTCCTATTACAAATAGGATTCAAACTCATTATCTTTACTCATAACAACCTTATCTAAACTAGACTACATCATTTTCCAAGTGTATTCACATAAGGTCGAATCTAGATGATAGGCTTCAACACTTTATGACCTCAATGCTGATCTCCATTAAACTAGGAAATTGTCCCCTGTTTTCCAGGAATAGGGTCCTTTGTATTCTTGAGACACTCTAACCATCATGAACTCATCACTTCGAGGTTATTTTTTGTTAATAACTAAAGTAACACTTGTCAAAAACCTCACTAAGTCCCAGTTGTACAAAACCATCATCAAACTATTCGAATTAGCTGAAGTAGGCCTACGCTACGAAAAAAAACACAGTTTCGTAGCGCTTTTCGTAGTGCGGCCTTTTAACCCTTTAACCTTCAAAATTTTGGTTTCTTTCCTCCAAGATTATCTTCATTATCATTTAACACAACTCCCCTAGAAATTTCAGGTCATAATCCACACCTTTTCCCTTCAAAAATTTATGAGAAAGAGTGAAAAAAGCTGCTACAGCAATTTCGTAGTGCTTTTCACTCTTTTAACATTGTTTGCGCTACGAAACTGCTGAGTGAGAAGTTTTGTCCAGAATTTTTCAAAATTAAAAACAAAAATGTGCCAAAACTCGAAATACCACTGGTTTCATCAAAACAAAAATTCATATGAACTAAAAAAAGCAGTTTTAATGAGGCTCCTTCTTAATTTTCACTTGATTTAGCTTTTGACTTTTTCAATGATTGTCATTCTGTACCTCTATTTTTTAGCTCATCCTGGGTCAATTTCAGCTACTGCTCCAAGTCCTCCACTTGATCTCTTAGTATTTTATTACTGGCTCTCAAGTGAGTATTGATTACTCTGAAAATTTTAGCTTCCTTGATGGCTGGAACTGTCCATGTGAAAAAATGTTCTGCACTGCTTGGAATTTCAGACCTAGAACCAGTTTGACCCTCCCAAAGTGCCTTCATTCTTTTGAACTCTGTTTTTTCAATTCTGTGCTTTCTGGCCCTCTTTCTCATCATTTCAATCTTTTGGTTTTCTAACCTCAATTTCTCCTCAGGATGTTGGCACTCTGACATGTGTTCTTTTCCCTTCATTATCCTGCTGGTTGTATGCTCCACTGTTGGTGATGAGATATCAACCACCTCTTTAGGGAATTTGGTTCTTTCAGTAGTTTCTTGGACCTCCTTTTTGCCTTCCTTGAGCTTCTTAGCATGCCTATTTAAAGGTTTCCTTGCTTGAAAGATAAAGGATGCATTTTTACCCTCAAATTCAAGTTTCTTTGCTGACTTAGCCTTTTTCTGTTTGTGTTCATCTACTCCAATGAAATCAGCTTGCACGATTGGTGTCTCTTCTATATCAATTGCATGAAGGATTTCATCTAAATTTCCCTTAATTACTGGGCTATCTTCTAAAATTGAAACAATTTTATTTCCCTTTAATGCCACTGGGCTTCTTGTCACTCTTTTGATTTCCTGCTTGCTGGAAACTTGTTTCTGTATTTCCTCTTTGACACTCTGTGTCCTTTGTTTTGCAGGTAATGGAGTTGGTGCAAGAAGCACTTGTGTCTGCCCTGTCCTTTTCTCAACTTGTTTCCTTGGTTTCAATTTTACAAACCTCTTTGATTTTGCAACCACGGGCTGACTACACTCTGCTACTGGTGGTGAAGGAGTTCCTTTAGTTTTAGGGTTTCTAGCTGGGGTTAGGGTTTCCAGCTCAAAACCGTTCATAAACAAAAAAGGAAGACCAATCCTTGCTTATTTTCTGAAGCTCATTCAAAACCAATAGCTTCATCAAACCATGGTGAAACAAAGATGTTTCACAACCATCATATTTGGCTTGTACGTTATCAACCATTTTGGCAAGGCTCCTATGCAAATAAAAGGGAAAATCTAGTGAAATCATACCTGTAAATGCAGAAGCAGGTTGAAATGATATGTGTAGACCTTATGGTATCTACCTTCACATGTAAATTATCTTTTAATGTTGAACAGCAACTTTGCATAGGTGTCTTTGATGCAGCTTCTAGGTATTGCATTACTAAGGTCCATATCTGCATACTCAGGTTTCATGAATTCCTTGCATGGTTCCATATCAAATTTAAAACCTTAAAACTAAGTCTCTTGTCCCCTTGGTATTTCTATCACAGAAGCAATAATCTCAGGTGTAATTGGCATTTTTGACATCCCAACTTTGGTAGTTGTTCCACTGAATTTTAAGGCAAATTCTTTAGACACCTGTGTGTGGCAACCCTGCAGCTTTTCACAAAACCGGAGACAACCTGCTTTGCTAAAAGCCTCCATCATTGTTTGATCTTCAATTATGGTCTTCATATTTTCAGGCTCATATCTTAGGCACTATCCCCCTTTGTGGACTTTCTTTTCCTCTGCCATGCTTCTCAGAAAAACATGTCAGCTTCACCTGAATGTATGAAACAACCTCGCTTGATTAGGATGGAAACAACCTCGCTTGAATATATGGAACAACCTTGCTTGATTAGGATAAATATAACCTTTGTATAAAAAACCACAAGTTTATATTGACTACTCCAGAGCTCAGACACTCATATGGAGGTAAATGAAAACGAGAATGACCAAATTAGGCAAGATTTTGAATTTGAAATGTCATCTCATAACTGAATGATGCCTCATTCATACCCTATCATGACGATGATGACTGTGAGACAGGTAAGTACATTGAATATGATCACTAACTGACTCACCATACCACTTAACCTATCATTTCCTAATGGGTTCTGACAAATTTCAGCTCAATTGATAAGACGGTTAAGAAATCACGCTTTCGTAGTGCCCACAGTGTATTTTTCCCAGTTTGTGTTACGAAACTATTAGCGCTTTCGTAGCGCAAATCCATTTTTTTGAACTAGCGACGCTACGAAAACGAGTATTCTTGGCTAATTGCAGAAATTTAACCCAAAACCTTATGGACTGACTCCTAAATGGAAAATGTGAGTATTTGATCATGGAATGGATCTTTAAAGGACTTTATTTGGATTCAATGATGACCTTTAAACTTTAAAAAAAAAAATCTAACCTACCCTTAACCAACTCCTAAAATGAATTTCAAACCTATTTTGAGACCATGATCAAAAACAGAGTTGACACAATAATGTTTTGAAATTTTTCTTTTCTTTTGGGTGATAACAAGATGTCTGCATTTCCAAAAATTGCCATAATGACAGAATTTTTCACAACATTAAGGCTCAAAGGTCGAGCCATATATCTATGAAAATAATGGTGTTTGAAAAACTGAGAGAGATTTTTTATTTTTGGTATGTTATGAACAAAACCCGCCTCCTGTTTTCAAAAATACATTCCCATTTGGTCAAAATCCAAGTTTTAAGTTGATCGCTCCAAATTGCTGAAGCGCAGCAAGCTCTCAGCAGAAACGTAGCGTGGTGTTTGAGAGGGTGTTTGAAGGAATTCCCAGAGTATTTTTAGGATTAAAGTGGTATTTTTGGAAATCTTATGATCTCTGCTACACAATGGAGTCATTAAGAACTACAAACACCTTCTCCAAACCCCTGAAAAACTGACTTGACGTCAAGCTATCGAAAACTGCAGAAAACCTCTTGTAGCAACTTTAATTTGGTCATTTCCCTAAAATAATAACACATGTGCATAAAATAAGGGAGGCTTTTGTTTCTTGATCTATGATGGAAAAAAATCTCTTTCACGTTTGTCAAATTCATTTTCCCTACTTTCGAAACTTATTTTGAAGCAAAATTTTCCCTATGTGCAACGTAAACCCTAGGCAACCCACACCTTGGAAAGGTGAAGCTATGATTTGTTGGAATTTGGTGGGATCATGCCTGATTATATGCTCTAATTTATGCCTCCTCTAGTCAATGGCCTCTGAATACATGTGAAACCCTAGCTCACTAGGAAGGGAAGTTAGGGTTTTAATTTAGGAGAATAGGGGATTTTGGGTAGTTTTAGGAATGGAGGGGGATGACGGGGTTTGAGGGTGTCGAAATTCTTGGGAAAATTTAGGGGGGTAGGGATAGATTTTAGGGAGTGTAGGAAGGTGTAATCTTTGGAAATGAGTGAGGGGAAGGAGTGCAAAAGTGAAAAACACAGTCCTAGCCTAGGAAAGTGTAGTGTAAGCTAGGGTTTGTAGGGAAATGATAAAAATGAGGGTAAGGGATGAGTGAAAGTGTTTATGAAGGTATATGAAAGGTGGAGGAGGGTGAGTGAGCATAAATTTGGGGTTTTTCTTAGCAAAATTGACCAAAGTGACTTAATTGAACAAAAACACAACAAACCCTAGGAGAGGGGATTCCTAAGCTTGCAAGCATGAAATGAAATGGAAGGGAGGTGTATGATGACCCACTTACTTGTAACTGATGAGATGGAAACTCATTTTGATGTATAAACCATTGAAAAAAGGAAATTTCCCTTCCTGAAGAAAAACTTAACAGTCTTGAGAAAATCACAGTGAAACTAGTGAAATGCACAGCCCAGCAAGGAAACTTAAATTCCCAAGGCAATAAAATGGTTTTCAGAGGGTGGAAAGCTCCTTGGTGACTAAATGATGTCTCATGAAGTTAAAATGAGAAAATTACATGCTTGGTTGGTCTTTTATGAGGCTGGAAATGAATTTTTCTCTTATGTGGTGATGTGGCCCCACCTTGTCTTTTCAAAAATTGATTTGATTGCTTGTGTATTGCATCTTAGATTCCTTATTACTTATATTTACATCTTTATAAAGATCAAAATTCACTTTACAAATATTTATTTAATAGTTTTTCCTATCACTAATTTCAATGCTGAATTTGATAATGAAATGACCTAGTTTCATGATTTTGAAGATATGACCTAAAGATAACACTACATGGAAAGATGAGTTAAATGATGACCATAATAACCAAGACACTCTTGCAAAAAAGAAATGACCTGCCCATGATGATTTTTATTGACCATGAAGATGAAAGGAGCAGTATTGACCTAGGTATACTAACCAATGATCAAAATTTTATTGTAAAACCTATTGAAACTATAAAAAATTTCCCTAAGACCCTATCAACTATATGAAAGAGAATAATTTGATCACTAGTGACTGATAGTACTGACAAACACTAACATTGGCTCTAGCTGGGGATGACAGCTCCTTAGGAGGTGTCCACAACACCGTAGACCAAGTAGCCTCATCCATTGGGCATGGAGTCAAAAATAAAAAGCAAGACTCGAAACTGAAATGACTTGAAAAAATGAAATGACTTGAAAAACTGAAATGACTACTAACTGAACATATTTATGGCAACAGACCATTGAAATTTGAGGGCTTCAAATCTTATTGATAACCACCCACCTGTTGAAGATATATATATATATATATATATATAGTGAATTGATCCTTCCAGTGTAACCAATCCAACAAATGGCTACTTACTTGAATCACGCTCACACTTTCCTTGAGTAGGAAGAAAAAACAAAAGCTAGGAAACTCCAAGTATCCGCTGAAAATATGCTTATGATCCATAAATACAAGAAAATACATCTTCCATGCTAAATGTAGAAAATCAGTAAAAGGGAACTCAATTATTTGAATTGTTACCTTGTCTTGGGATCCAGTAGAAGCACAAACACACCCTTCATTTTTATCTAAAAGAAAACTTAGTTGTTGATCCATAGGAAGGCATAGGGAAGTATGACTTTCTGCTAGCTAAGTGTTGACTGTAAATTCCTCAAGTTTGAGAAACTCTAATTCTATCTATGGAGGAAAATCATCATGTGCAAGAGGCTCTATAACAACTTTTTTTTTATTGCAGCACTCCTCCTCATAATCTGATTATAATTTTTAATGTCTATTCTCTGCCATAAATTTTAGACATCCTTCTTCATGCATTTCATCAGAAACCTCATCTTGGTCTTCACAAACCTGATCTTGAAATAAACACCCAGAGAAATAACAATATGAAAAAAAAAGTGAATGAGCCTCTTCATACCTTTGTTGGTAATTTAGAAACTGTTGACTTATAGAGGTCGGTTCTTGGGGCTGAGTATTCTTTGGAGAAGTTGGCCTCTGCGGACTCAAAGTGATAGGCACGTTTTTGTTTCTCAAATTATGTTGACTCTGCATTACGCTGAGTGCATTCTGGTAACCTCTTTGATAATATTCAGTCTCTGTTGCTAACATGTCATCAATATCAGGAGAGAGAACCCTTTTTTCAATATCATTGAACTCAGAAAATCGAATATGATTATCATTATTTAAATCCTGCTCAATTTTAGTTACAGTCAAAGGATAAACATCTACTGGCTGGGAATTTTCATAATTGATTTCTGACCTTTCATGTTGATGCAGAGAAAACTCAAAGAAATCCTCTTCAATATCATCAACCATTAAATCCTCATCATCAATATCAATCCTTATGAACTGAAAAAGGTGATAAAAATATCAACAATAAGAAAGGATAATGCTGCTTATAATTGTCACAAAATGCTACATGAAAATATTGAAGTGGATATAGACTAGCAGCAGGCAATCCCTCATACCATGACCTGGCTTAATCCTCTAATTTTTCCATAAATATCTTCATCAAACAATCCTCAGAAAACTGCAAACCTAGCCTATGTATATGTATATGAAATTTAATCAAATGTATAGAAACATTGTCATATTTTTCATTTCTGAACCTAGGCAGATCTGTTTGCCAATATATGTGAGGTATTCGATTTGGAAAACCAGGAATATGAGATCGATTCATAGGATCATACCTTAGAGCAGTTGAATCCATCTTGATACAATATAATCGTGATCGTTCTCCTATTGATTCTTAAGGTCTAGTGAAATTACCAATGAAACCATGATTTCTGGATCATATTTCTAGTGGAGTCTTTGGATAAAGTTGAAGTTGATTGGAGTCTCCAGGTGAATGTTTCAGCCTTGATATGTATCTTACCATTTTCCACCATTAGCAATAAGATCTGATCTTTTTCATTCTCACCTAGGGAAGATGTGATCTTTCATTCCCTGGAAACGACGCCAAATTTTTTATCCTCCACAGTGCTCCAAGGCTGAGAATGAAAACCAACGGAGGTAACCTCAAACCACTTGGGATTCGGTAGCTAGACCTAAAAAATTAGAGAGGGATCTCTCTGTGATATTGCATCCAAAAGATGACTGAAGAAGGGTAAAGATATTAGGCTAGGTCTAAGCTCTAGGGTTTTTTAAATTTAGGTTTTTTCCTAGATGAGGAGGAGAGGTCAAGGAAACTAGGTCAAACCTAAAAGATTGCACTTGCAGGGATACAAGGGGCATGAAAGGTATTTTCAATGGCACTTTAAGGTTTTAAATTGTAGTGTAGATTGTAAAATCAAAGGATCAAAATGAGCATGACAAGAATGAGTTCATTTATCATAAGATGAACAACATAAACATGAAATTCCTACCAAAACAGAGCATAAGTTTAAAGAATTATGTTTAACATCTTATAGGAAGATCACTGAAAAGCATATATATGGAAATAAGATGAATCAATCATTCATAAAAGTAAATTACAGTAGAAAAAACAATGCCACAAACTCATTACACATGAATCCCTATATAATCGCTGCAACTAAACTTGTATTTCTACAAATGTCAACTGTACACAAGACTCCAAGCCTTCTACTCACTGATGTCCAACCTTGATTCTGAATGAAAACTAGATACAAATAGACCAAAACCATTTTCCCCTCTCTCAGTGATCGAATCCCTCAAGATAGGATCAGTTTACACAAATTCCTCCAACAAAACCTAAGACTAGGGAGGTTAAAACGATCTCTCCTTTTAGCCTTTGAATGACCTACCCATCATAAATGATCCTCAAAATTACGTCAAAATGTCATTTACAAGCCTAATTACATTCATCTACATGAGTTCAACTCAAAAAAAGAATAATTACATCATGAAAAACAAAATTTCACCGAATAAACTCGAAAAATTTACCAACAGGGAAAAGTGCAGCGCCAACACGAAAAAGCGCAGCGCCACCAGAGAAAAGCGCAATGCCATCTTGCAAGGCTCTTTTGACTGCCTTCCTAAGATCCAAATCCTTATATGAAGGTGCCATTGGAAATCATAGGATGTCTAGTTTTCCATAGACTAATTAAGCAATAAAAATGGCCTCTCCAAGGCTAAGAAAAATTCATTCTCCCAAGGTCACTCCAAAAGCGCAACGCCTTTGTCAAAGGTAGAAGAAAGTGGTTTTTTAGCCTCTTTTTTGCAGTTTTCTCCCAATCGGTTTGTTGAAATGGCACAAAAAGTGGATATATGATATATGCATGTGATTATCTATCCATGGATGTTGATTTTATTTCATTTGGACCCCTGAGTTAAAATCACAGTGCCTAGCTATCTGAATTTCCAAAAATTACCAAAATGACCGAAATTTTCCCAAAATTAGGGCTCAATGGAGGCACAATATCTCTCTAATCATAACGTGTTTTAAAAAAATGAGAGAGGTTTTTATTTTTTGGCATGCTATGATTATAAAATTCCATCGGTTTTCAAAAATACATTCCAATTGCATCATAATCGAAGTTTGAATTTGATCGCTAAAAAGTGCAGAAGCGCGACAAGCTCTTAGCAAAAACGCAACGTGGTTTTTGAGAGGGTGTTTGGAGGCCTTCCGAGAGTATTTTTGGGCTGAAAGTGGTATTTTTGGAAATATTATGATGTCTTCTACACAATTGAGTCATTCAACACCGTAAACACCTTCCCCAAACCCCTGAAAAATTGAATTGCAGTCAAGTTGTCCAAAAGTACAGAAAACCTCTTGTAGCAACTATAATTTGGGCATGTCTCTCAAATCCTAACACTTGTGAAAAAATGGAAGGAGGTTTTTTTTCCTTGGTCTATCATGGACAAACACCTCTTTCACTTTTTTCAAATTCATCTTCCTTACTTCAGAAACTAATTTTGAATCAAAACTTTCCCTGTGTGCAATGTAAACCCTAGGCATCCCACATCTTGGAAAGGTGAAGCTATGATTTCTTGGAATTTGGTGGGATCATACCTGATTATATGCCCTAATTTATGCCTCCTCTAGTCATTGTTCTCTGAATCCATGTGAAACCCTAGCTCACTAGGAAGGGAAATTAGGGTTTTTATGTAGAAAAACAGGGGATTTTGGGAAGTTTTAGGAATGGAGGGTGATGAAGGGGTTTGAGGCTGTCTAAATTCTTGGGAAAATTTATGGGGGTATGGATAGATGTTAGAGAGTGTAGAGAGGTGTAATTTTGGGAAATGAGTGAGGGGAAGGAGTGCAAAAGTGAAAAACAAAGTCCTAGCCGAGGAAAGTGTAGTGTAGGCTAGGGTTTGTAGGGAAATGATGAAAATGAGGGTAAGGGATGCGGGAAAGTGTTTAGGAAGGTATATTAAAGGTGGGGGAGGGTGACTAAGCATAAATTTTATGGTTTTTCTCAGCAAAATGAACCAAAGAAACTTAATTGAACAAAAACACAACAAACCCTAGGAGAGGGGATTCTTGAGCTTTCAAGCATGAAATGAAATGGAAGGGAGGTGTGTGATGGCCTGATTACTTGTAACTGATGGTCTGAAACCTGATTTTGATGTAGAAACCACGGAAAAGAAAAAATTTCCCTTCCTGAAGAAAAACGCAACAGTCTTGAGAAAATCGCAGTGCGGCCAATGAAATGCGTAGCACAGCAAGGAAACTTTTCTTCCCAAGGCAAGAAAATGTTTTTTAGAGGGTGGAAATCTCCTTGGTGACTAAATGATGTCTCATGAAGTTAAAATTAGAAAATATCATGCTTGGTTGGTCTCTTATAAGGCTAGCAATCGATTTTTCTCCTTAGTGGTGATGTGGCCCCACCTTGTCTTTTCACCAATTGATTTGATTTCTTATGTACTACAACTTAGAGACCTTATTACATATATTTACATCTTTATAAAGATAAAAATTCACTTTACAAATCTTTATTGAACACTTTTTTCCTGTCACTACTCCTTCCAATGCTGAATTTGATAGTGAAATGACCTATTTTCATGATTTTGACCCTATGACCTAATGATAATAACACTACATGGAAGGATGAGCTAAATGATGACCATATTGACCAAGAAACTATAGAAAAAAATCAATGACCTAACCATGATGATGTTTATTGACCATGAATATGAAAGGAGTAGTACTGACCTAGGTAGACTAACCAATGATCAAATGTTTATTTGAAAACCTATTGAAACTATAACAATTTTCCCTAAGACTCTATCAACCATATGAAAGAGCATAACTTTATCATTGGTGACTGACAGGACTGACATACACTAACATTGGCTCTAGCTTGGGATGACAACTCCTTAGGAGGTGTCAATAACACCGTAGACTAGGTAGCCTCATCCATTGCGCATGGAGTCAAAAATAAAAAGCAAGACTCGAAACTGAAATAACTTGACACACTCAATGACTTGAAAAATTGAAATGAGTTGACAAACTGAAAATGACTACTAACTGAACTTATTTATGGCAGCTGACCATCGAAATTTGAAGGCTTAAAATCCTAATGATAACGACCATTTTTCTAAATATATATATATATATATATATATATATATATATATATATATATATATAGATATATACAATTATGTGAAATGATCCTTCTAGTGTAACCAATCCAGCAAATGGCTACTTAATTGAATCACGCTCACACTTTCCTTGAGTAGGCAGAAAAAACAAAAGTTAGGCAACTCTAAGTATCCGTTGAAAATATGCTTATGAACCATAAATACAAGAAAATACATCTTCCATGCTAACTATAGAAAATCAGTAAAAGGGTCTTCAATAATTTGAACAGTTACCTTGTCTTGAGATCTAGTAGAAACACAAACATACCCTTCATTTTGATCTGAAAGAAAACTTAGTTGTTAATCCATAGGAAGGCATACGGAAGTATGATTTTCTGCTAGTTGAGTGTTGACAGTAAATTCCTCAAGTTTGAGAAACTCTAGTTCTATCTCTGGAGGAAAATAATTATGTGCAAGAGGCTCTAAAACAACTTTTTCTTTATTGCAGCTCTCCTCTTCATGATCTGTTTGTAATTTTTTATAATGTCTAGAGATCCTTTTTCATGCATTTCATCAGAAACCTCATCTTGGTCTTCACAAACTTGATATTGAAATAAACACCCAGAGAAATAACGAGCTGAAAAAAAAAGTTAATGACCCTCTTCATACCTTTTTTTGTCATTTGGAAACTGTTGAATTATAGAGGTTGGTTCTTGGGGCTAAGTATCCTTTGGAGAATATGGCCTCTTCGGACTCGAAGTGATAGGCACATTTTTGTTTCTCAAAATTATGTTGCCTCTGCACTAAGCCGAGCGCATTTTGGTAACCTTTCTGATAATCTTCAAAAAAATTTGCTAACATGTCATCAATCTTGAGAGAGAGAGAACTGTTTGTTCATTATTATCGAACTCAAATGATGGAATATTATTATCCTTATTGAAATCCTGCTCAATTTCATTTACAGTCAAAAGATCAACATCTATTCGGTGGGAATTTTCATAACTAATTTCTGACCTTTCATCTTGATGCATAGAAAAATAAAAGAAAACCTCTTCAATCTCATCAACATTTAAATCCTCATCATCAATATCAATCCCTATGAACTGAAAAAGGTACTCAAACTTTCCACAAAAATTCTCTATCAGCAATAAGGAAGTATAATGTTGCTTGTAATTGTCACAAAATGCTACATGAAAATATTTAAGTGAATATAGACTAGTAGCAGGCACTCCCTCATACCATGACCTGGCATCATCCTCTAAGGTTTCCATGAACATCTTCATCAAACAATCCTCAGGAAACTGCAAACCTAGCCTATGTATATGTATATGAAATTTAATCAAATGTATAGCAACATCATCATATTTTTCATTCTTGAACATAGACAGATCTGTTTTCCAATCTATGTGAGGTATTCGATTCATAAATCCAAGAATATGAGATCGATTCATAGGATCATACCTTCTAGCAGTTGAATCCATATTTATACAATAGAACCGTGATCCTTCTACGACTGATTCTTAGGCTATTTAAATCACCAATGAAACCATGATTTCTGGATCCTATTTCCAATGGAGTGTTTAGATCAAGTTGAAGTTGATTGGAGTCTCTAGATGAATGTTTCAGCTTTGATATGTATCCGACCACGATCCACCATTAGCAATTAGATCTGATCTTTGTTTTCCTCACCCAGGGAAGATGTGATCTTTCGTTCCCCGACAACGATGCCAAAAATGTTATCCTCCACAGTGTTCCAAGGCTGAGAATGAAAACCGACGGAGGTAACCTCAAACCACTTGGGATTTGGTAGTTAGCCCTACCAAAATAGAGAGGGCTCTCTCTGTGAACTTGCAGCCAAAATATGACCGAATAAGGGTAAATATATTAGGTTAAATCTAAGCTCTAGGGTTTTGAAAAATTAGTTTTTTTGTTGGATCGGGAGGAGAGGTCAAGGAAACTAGGTCAGAGTTAAAATATTCCAGTTGCAGGGATACAAAGGGGCATGGAAGGTATGTTCAATGGAACTTTAAGGTTGTCAATTGTATTGTACGGTGGAAAAGAAAAGGATCAAAATGCACATGACAAACATGAGTTCATTTATCAAAAGATTAACAGCATAAACATGAAATTCCTACCAAAACAGAGCATAAGTTTAAACAATTATGTATAAAATATTATAAGAAGATCATTGAAAAAAAATTATCACAAAAGATGAATCAGTCATTCATAAAATTGAATTACATTAGAAAAAACATTATCACAAAATCATACCACATGAATCCTTTTATAATAGCTGCAATTGAACTTGCACTTATGCAAATGTCAACTATACACAAGACTCCAAGCCTTCTACTCATTGATGTCCAACCTTGATTATGACTAAAAATAGATACAAATAGACCAAAACCATCTTCCCTCTCTCAGGGGTCGAATCCCTAAATATAGGCGCAATTTACACAAATTTCTCCAACAATCCCAAAGACTAGGGAGGTTAAAACAAACTCTCCTTTTAGCCTTTGACTAACCTACCCATTATAAATTATCCTCAAAATTACATCAAAATATCATTTAAAAGTTTAATTACATTCATATACATCAGGTCAACTCAAAAAAATAATTACATTATGAAAAACCAAATTTGACTGAAGAAACTTGAAAAATTGACCAACAGGGAAAGCACAGCGCCAACAGGGAAAAGCGCAGTGCTACTAGGTAAAAGCACAATGCCATGTTGCAGGGCACTTTTGACTACCT
This sequence comes from Pinus albicaulis, assembly GCA_034641835.2. NCBI lineage: Eukaryota > Viridiplantae > Streptophyta > Pinopsida > Pinales > Pinaceae > Pinus > Pinus albicaulis. The sequence goes on from CM076569.1 coordinate 149,477,790, forward strand.
TCCTGAGCTCCAAATCCTTATCTGAAGGTACCATTTGAAATATTGGGATGTCTAGTTATCAATATAATCCTTAAGAAGGAAAAATGGACTCTCGAAGGCTAAGAAAAAAGCATTTCCCAAGTTCGCTCCAAAAGCGTAGCGCCTGGGTCAAAAAGGTGGAAGAAAGTGGTTTTTTAGGCTCTTTTTTGTAGCTTTCTCCCAATGTGTTTGTTGACATGGCACAAAAAGTGGATATCTAAGTTATGAATGTGATTATCAATCCATGGATGCTGATTTTATGTCAATTGGACCTCTAAGGAAAAAGCGCAGCACCAAGGCGTTGCACTTTTGGCTGTTTGCATTTCCAAAAATTGCCAAAATGACCAAAAGTTTCCCAAAATTAGGGCTCAAAGGTGAGGAATATATCTCTAACCATAACGTTTTTTTCAAACCTAAGAGATTTTTTTTTTTTGGTATGTTATGAACAAACACCTCCTCCATTTTTCAAACATACTTTCCCATTTGGTATGAATCCAAGTTTGAAGTTGATCGCTTAAAATTGTAGAAGCACGGGAAGCTCTCATGAGAAACGCAATGTAGTATTTGAGGTGTTTGGAGGCTTTCCCAGAGGATTTTAGGCTGCAAGTGGTATGGTTGGAAATATTATGATGTATGATACACAATGGAGTCGTTAAGCACTACAAACACCTTCTCCGAACCCCTAAAAAACTGACTTGAAGCCAAGTTGTCCAAGAGTTTAGAAAACTTCCTGTAGCAACTATAATTTGGGAATTTATCTAAAATCATAACACTTGGGCATAAACTGAAGGATTTTTTTTTTCCTTGGTCTATGATGGACATAAACCCCTTTCACGTTTTTCAAATTCATCTTCCATACTTCAGAAACTAATTTTGAAGCAAAATTGTCCCTATGTGCATTGTAAACCCTAGGAAGCCCACATCTTGGAAAGGTGAAGCTATGATTTATTGGACTTTGGTGGGATCATACTCTATTATCTTCCCTTATTTATTCCTCCTCTTTTCATTGGTCTCTAAATCCATGTGAAACCCTTGCTCACTAGGAAGGGAAACTAGAGTTTTAGTTTAGGAAAACGGGGATTTTGGGCAGTTTTAGGAATGGAGGGGGATGAAGGGTTTTGAGGGTGTCTAAATTATTGGAAAATTTTAGGGGGGTAGGGATAGATGTAAGGGAGTGTAGGGAGGTGGAATTTTTGGAAATGAGTAAGGGGAAGGAGTGCAAAAGTGAAAACATGCTCCTAGCCTAGGAAAGTGTAGTGTAGGATAGGGTTTGTAGGGAAATGATGAAAATTGTTGGAACACCTAATCCTACATGGGTAGGTGTGGAATGTGAAAAGTCATAATGGAGTCCAAGTGACCTTGGAATATGAAACCAAGAGTCACACCATTGTAATATAAATGTGCATCATGTATAATGGAAAAATAAGAAAGCCTCACACTTATCTTTCATTGTGTGTTGAGTCTCTTATGTGTGTGTTTATTCTTCTCATACACCATGTGTGTGTTTTAACATGGTGTTTAACATGGTATCATAGCGGGTGATTGCTGGCCCTGCTCCAAATTGAGTGAGCCATTTGTGTTTATGGCCTGTGCATATCTGCAAAAATTCTTGACATTTTTGCAGCACTCAGAGTTTCTGCAGCAGACATTTTTCCGCATTCAGAAAGTGGTTTTGGAGAAGGAGCAGCATTCAGAAATTGGCAGCATTCCGGCATTGGTTTTGAAAAAAAAGAGCAGCATTGTGCATCTGAAGGTTTTCATTCTGAACTTCCATGCAATTTCTGCTGCCCACTTTTAAATTCTGCATTTTGAAAAGCTGTTGAAATAGTTTAAAGAAGGTTTTTGAAGAAGTTTCTGAATTTTTACTGCTAAAATTCTCTGGAAAATTCTGCGTTTTTAAAGTCCATTTTCCTGTTGTTGGGCTACTGGAAAGATTTCTAAGTTTGCACTGAAAGATTTCTGAGTTTTCTGCAAATCTCTAATTCTGCATTAATCCGATATTCTACTGCTGGAAGGAAAAATCCTCTGCTATTCTACTCTGTTTTTTTTTTAAATAAAAAATAAATAAAAAATATTTTATTTCTGCAACTCGGACCCTTCCCCTGCAATACTCCCTCACTCAATACACGTCCCTGCTCTCCAACGTCCATCCTCTGCAATAAATGACACCCCTCTCCCTAAACTTACTTCCCCTCCCCTCATACGCCCTACGCCTTCACAAACTCATATACGCTCCCCACTCTCTGCACTCGAGCCCCTTATCACTCCTTCAACACATAGATCCTCACTGCATGCGCTCTACGCCTCCTCTCACCCTTATCACTCCCCCTCCTTGTAATATACTCTCCTCCCCCTCCTTCATACGCTCTCACATCCTTTTTAATTAACCTTTTTTTAAAATAAACTTCCCTTCCCATTTTAATTAATCCCCCCCTTATTTTAATGAATTCCTTTTTTAATAAAATTCCCTTTTCTTACCCAGTTTTTTTTTAATATTTAATTTTTTTATTTAATTCCTTTTTTATTTTGCCTTTTTCTCACATGAATTTTTAAATCCCTCCTTTTTAATTTATTAAATTCCCTTTCCCCTCCTATTTTTAATTAATTCTCATTTTTAATTAATTAAAAAAAAAAAACAGTAGAGAGAGAAAGGAAGAGATATGAACAGCAGAAATGAAGGAAAGGGCATATGAAGAACATGGACTATATTTAGAGAAAAGTGAATTTGACATTGTGTGATTTGTGGCATAAGGGTGATTTTTTGAAGAAATTGACATTTGAAGACAAGTTTGCCATCATTCAAAACAGCTCTTTGAAGGAAAAATTCAGTTGCCTTAAAGGCCTCTTGCACAAGTGTTTTCAACTGCACATTTACAAAATATTTTTGCAGAGATATTGACATTGTATTTTCATCTTCTTCATAGTTGGAATCAGTGAATTTGAGTTGAAAATTTGTTGATTTCCCTCCATCATTTGAGGAGCAGATTTTGTATTTCCATAAGTCATTTGTATTTGTTGTTGAATCACATTGTAAACGGGTGCATTTTCGGTTGAAGCCGACACCCTTTCATTTTTTAGCCTAAGTTGTTGAAAATGGCTAAAATCAATGAGCCATTAGTGTTCTTGAATAACCTCATTCATTCAAATGTTGATGACATGATAAAAATTAGCAAGAATGCTCTCTCTAATATTCAGATTTGTTTACAAGATGCACAAGAAAAGATTGAGTTTTTGCAGTTGGAATCTCAGCTTCAGCGAGACGAAATTCAGCAAAAGAGTCACCATTCTGAACCTGTTTCTGTTCAGAAGATTGAGAAAGACTCCCATCAGCAGCAATTTGTTAAAGTTGAAGTCGATTCCCATTCAGTTCTTTGTACTAGAGAAGATGTACATGCAGATGCAGCAACCCAGCCTGCACTTCCTAAGCCCATCATCAGACCTTGGGAAGAGCTTGTCCACAACAAGCATAGAACTGGTCTTGGATATGACAAGGATGTGTCCTTTCATATTCCATACTACACCAAACCCATCATATTTTAGAGTGCCAGATTCATGTATGACAGTTCACCTGCAGCTGTTCCAGATCATGCTCCACTTCCACGACAACAGATTGTGAAATGCCAACACTGTGATCAAGTTGGTCATATGAAAGATCATTGTTTTGATCTTCATCCATGCAAGCACTGTGGTCAGCACACTCATTATTCACACATATGCTTCAGAAACAAGCCTCCTGCAAGAACCAAGATTCATCTTGGATGGATCGCTTCTTGGCAATGGGCATCAGCAACCAAGAATATGTTTACGACACATGTTAGAACTTGTTCACGGATATTGAACAAACTTGCAGTTGATTTTTCGCCATAATCTCACATTTTCCCTGACACGGGGGGAAATGGTGGTCATGTACAAGCTTCGACGATAGATCAAGCGAGCCTGAGCCACAATCTCTCATTCCATGTTCAGAGTTGTAGCCATCAGTCCAAGCGAGCCTGAGGCACAATTCGTCATTCCAGATTCAGAGATGTGGCCAGAGACACGGATGCCCATGAGCATGCCTTTGGTTGGTGGACAACCTTAAACCACCATCTTTGGTTGATGGAAAACCTAAAACCATCACAGGTAGTAGACCTCCCTTCTTTTAGGTCGAAGGTCTCCCTTTCATATATGAGGAACACTTCCTCTAGCAGAAGCCTTCAGCTTCTTGCCAGCTTTGGTTGAGTTCCAGGAAATGCTTCAAAGCATTCCAGAGTTGTTGGTAATCCTGAAACCAGATCAAGGCTGCAGTGACCTCCTCTTTTGGCTGAAGGTCTCCTTTTATGAGGACACCTCAATTAAGCTTTCACTTCTTGCGCCTTGAAGAGGTTCCTTGAACTGCAACAAGCTTTCCAGGTTTCAAAGGTTGGTGGTCATCCTTAAACCACTTTTTCCAACATTGTAGAGTTGATTCAGCCCAAGTGCTGCCATGTATACTTTGTAGATTTGTATTACAACTCTTTTCTTAGACTCACACATACCCCTTCGGATTAAGGGGGGATGTTGGAACACCTAATCCTACATGGGTAGGTGTGGAATGCGAAAAGTCATAATGGAGTCCAAGTGACCTTGGAATATGAAACCAAGAGTCACACCATGGTACTATAAATGTACATCATGTATAATGGAAAAATAAGAAAGCCTCACACTTATCTTTCATTGTGTGTTGAGTCTCTTGTGTGTGTGTTTATTCTTCTCATACACCATGTGTGTGTTTTAACATGGTGTTTAACAAAAATGAGGGTAAGGGATGAGGGAAAGTGTTTATAAAGGTATATAAAAGGTGGGGGAGGGTGAGTGAGAATAAATTTGAGGGTTTTTCTCAGCAAAATGGACCAAAGAGACTTAATTGAACAAAAACACAACAAACCCTAGGAGAGGGGATTCCTGAGCTTTCAAGCATGAAATGAAATTTAAGGGGGTGTATGATGACCCATTTACTTGTAACTTATGAGATGGAACCTACTTTTGATGTATAAACCACTGAAAAGAAGAAATTTCCTTCTCTGAAGAAAAACGCAATAGTTTTGAGAAAAGCGCAGCGCAGCGAGTGAAATGCGCAGCGCAGCAACGAAACTTAGCTTCCCAAGAGAAGAAAATGGTTTTCAGAGGGTGGAAAGATCCTTGGTGACTGAATGATGTCTCATGAAGTTAAAATGATCAAATTACATTCTTGGTTGGTCTTTTATAAAGCTGGAAATCAATTTTTCGCCTACGCGGTGATGTGGCCCCACCTTGTCTTTTCACCAATTGAGTTGATTGCTTGCATACTGCAGCTTAGATACCTTATTACATATATTTACATATTTATAAAGCTCAAAATGTAATTTAAAAATCTTTATTTAACACTTGTTTCCTATCACTACTCCTTTCTGATGGCAGTGTGGGTGCAGGCGTTAAGGAGAGTTGTTCAAACTTGCTAACAATATTTTCTAACTCTGGGGGATTCTGTTCCAGTTCCTTGTTTTTATTTTCATTCATAAAATTTATGGAATTTGATTAATGAAATGCACATTGGTTTTCAAAATTCCCTTATCATTTAAAAAATATTAGCCCTTTGTAAACAATATTACAAATTCTTTGGAACCATTCAAACTCATTTAAAACCAATGTTTCTCTCCTTCGGCACCATTATAATGCTTTTTAAACAATGGTCAAAATTTTTGGAAATATTACAATGTGCGTTATAATATGTTGAATGAGCTTTTTAAAGATATCAATTTACTTTAAAAAATGTAGACCCTTCAAAAATTAAACTGTCGAAACTGAGTTTCGGACCCGGCACTATAACAAAAGTCTATTGGAATAAACCTTTAGAAACACGTTTTGATAGAACTTTATTTAATTAATCATTGGACCATACCTTTACTTAAAGTCCGTGTAACTGTCAATGCAAGTACCCTTGGATTTTCCATAGATACACATCGACGGAAATTGCATTCATTTGGAAACCACGATTTATCTCCCAGATGCAACGCGAGACCGGTGGTTTTAATATTATGGCGTGTCTCAATTTAACTGGATCGCGTTCCAAAAGGAACAAACCACCCTTGGCTCAAATGTTACGCTAGACCAGTGGTATTGTTTTATAAAACCGCCCAACATTCAAACCTTCGTTTCTGAATGCGTTTGACTGGGATTTCACTGCGTCCTTTATTTAAATTCTGCTTCGCTCGGAATTTTTGTTCTGCACTCTTAACTCAATTAACAGAGATTGATTTATGATCACTGTCTGATCTTAAAACAAATAAAACCCGAGTCTCCTGCTATTCTTTAGGATGGAATAGCTATGAAAACAACCTCAATAGAGAATCAGATTTCTCTATTCTCTAAGCTTTTATAAGCACAGTATAATATTCAATTCAAGCACAAAATATATGACACTCAATGAAATTTCGAAAGGATAAATCCATCCTTCACACAGAGATTAATATAAATTCAACCTGCGCTCAATGTCTACACAGAAGATATCAAATCAATCGAAATTACGAAGGTTGAATCCTCCAGAAACTTGCCAGAATACTCAGATAAACAAAAATATGCAAATTTATTAAGATAGAGGCAAAATCCTCTCAACCAAATCTTCTACAGCCAAATCCCAAATTCCTCTGTTGTAGAGGTTACATTTATAGTCTTTCACATAACCATCGACCTCCTCAATTAGGATTGAATTCTTCATTTTTAGACAAAATCTTATTTAGCTAATATCTCCCTAATTTCTATCAACTGAAGCTAGATATGCTCAAAAAATCAAAAGCTGTCCAATTCTCCTAACACCTATTTGAACAACTATATCTCTAAATATAGTTTCTAATTTATTACAAAAATAAATTAAACAAATTGTTGAGAGATCCAACCCTCTCAGTAAAACCAGCTTTGACCCAACAATCAATGAATTTTAAACCCATCTAGCCACAACATGTGAACAAATTTTCACATTGCTGGCTAAATTCTAATGCCCTTGCATCAGACTTCCGAGGACAAAAATATTCATGGGCTCCTGTCCATGAGTTCCTCCACAGAACTGCCCAATTTCTGCAGCATAATTTATGTCATCCAAGTAGCATCCTCAATTGGCTGATCCTTCCATTTGATCAAGTATTGGAAATACTCTTGTCCTTTGTTTCTCTTAAACACCTTCTTGTTTAAGATCCTTTCTGGATGTAATAGTTGTGCTATAGGTAACTGTTTTACCCAGTCAATCTGTTCTCTGTCTTCTGGTCTTTCATCTGTGCCACCATCTTCATACGTGTACAAATCAGCAACATTGAATATTGGAGATATTCCAATGTCAGCTGGCAATTCAATCTCATAGGAATTTGCAGAAAATTTCCTCAGTACCCTGCATGGTCCTATCTTTTTGAACTTTAATTTGTTATACTGCCTCTTTGGAAATATTTCTTTCTTCAAGTGTGCCAAAACCAAATCACCAACTTCAAAATTAACTTCTCTTCTGCTCAAATCTGCTCTGTTCTTGTACTTGATGTTGTTGTCCTGTAGCTGCTGCTTTACCTGCTCATGTATTGCTTGAATCTCTGAAGAAAACTCCTCTCCATCAGCACTCCTCATTTCTTCTTTTCCCAAGTTCCTCAATTCAGATACTCCTCTTGGGTGCATCCCATAAACTATATGGAATGGACTCTGCCTTGTACTTCTATTAGGTGAATCATTGTATGCATATTCTGCCTATGGTAAGATATGATCCCACTGCTTAGGATGTTCTCCTGCAAGACTTCTCAAAAGATTACACAAACTTATATTTACTACTTCAGTCTGCCCATCAGTCTGAGGGTGATAAGTTGAGCTGAAACTCAGTTTAGTACCAAGATTCTTCCACAATTTCCTCCAAAAATGACCAACAAACCGGATATCTCTATCAGAAACAATACTTTTAGGTAACCCATGTAATCTAACAATCTCCTTGAAAAACAAATTGGCAACATGAGTAGCATCATTGGTTTTATAACATGGAATAAAATGTGCCATCTTTGAGAATCTGTCAACTACAACATAAATTGCATCATTCCCTCTCTATGTCTTAGGCAATCCTAAAACAAAATCCATACTTACCATATCCCAAGGTCTGTCTGGAATAGGCAATGGAATGTACAAACCTGCATTTTGGCTTCTCCCCTTTGCATATTGACAAATTTTATAGTTCTTCACAAAATTCTTCACTTCAGATCTCACCTTTGGCCAATAATAAAAATGACTCAGCTGCTCATAAGTTTTATCAATACCAAAATGTCTAGCAATTCCACCACTATGCTTCTCTCTGATTAAATTCTCTCTCATGGAACAATTTGGTATGCACAATTGATTTCTTTTGAACAATAAACCCTCTTGCAAGAAATAATCTAACCACTGAATTATGTCTATCAAAACAGGATTACAGCATGCTTCAAATTCTTCTTTGAAATCCAAATATGTTTTATACATTTCCTTAAGAAAATCAAAACCTACCACTTCAATTTGACTTTCTTGAACAAGAATGTTTTTCCTACTCAAGGCATCAGCTACCTTATTTTCTTGACCACTTATATGCTTCAAAACAAAGTTAAAACTTTGGTGTATTTGATAAACCAAAAGGCATTACCATCCATTCATACAATCCCTCATTTGTTTTAAAGGTTGTTTTCCATTCATCACCTTCCCTTATCCTAATCTGATGATACCCACTTTTCAAATCTAATTTTTAAAAATATCTTGCTCCACTCAAACAGTCCATCAAATCTTCAATTATGGGTAAAGGAAATCTATACCTGATTGTTATCTTCTTGATTGCTCTTGAATCAGTGCACATTCTCCAACCTCCATCTTTCTTCGGACTCAACACTGTAGGTACTGCACAAGGACTCAAGCTTTCTCTGATCAAACCTTTGTCAACCAATTCCTGCACTTGCTTTCTGATTTCTTCATTTTCTATAGGAGTCATTCTGTAAGCTTCTTTGTTTGGCAGATTTGATCCTGGGATCAAATCTATGTGATGGTTGCTTCTTGTTACAGGTGGTAATTCATCAGGCAAATCATCGACAATAATATCACAATAACTCTCCAACATTTCTTGAATTTCAATTAGCAAATCAGAAATTCTAATAGAAGTAAATACTACCTTAGGTTTGCAAACTAAAGCAAAATTTACCTCATCATCTTCAATCTGCTGCAAATATTCTTTCCCACTCAACAATAAAGTCTTTGGATCATATTTTTTACTTGATGCATCTCCTTCTTCCATAGGTAACAATGTTTGATTAATACCATCTTTGAAAAACTTGTAAGTGTTTCTCTCACCATCATGCATTGTTGCTCTATCATACTGCCAAGGTCTACCCAGCAGTATGTGACACACATCCATTGGCATCACATCACACATGATTTTATCCTTGTAGCTGCCCATATGCAACTCTATTTCACATTGTTCTTTCACAATCAGGTGGTGTCCCTTCTGAAGCCATGACACCTTGTAGGATGTTGGATGTTCCCGTGTCTTCAATTTTAATTTCTCTATCACCTCTGTAGAGACAAAATTTTCTGTGTTGCCACTATCAATGACCAATTGACAGCATTTCCTTTGAACTTTGCACACACTTCTGAACAAATTCTTTCTCTGTGTTGGCCTAGCAACTTCCTTTGTTTGTTTCAACAAAACCTTGTTAACCACCAAGGATTCTCCTTTCTCTGGCACAATTTCTTTCTCTGTTTCAGGAAACTTTGCTGCTTCTTCTCTATTCTGTTTCTCTGACTTGTACCCACATTCTCTTTCTCTGGGCATTCATAGGCTCTATGTCCCAATTTGTTACATTTGTAACATCTCACTTCTCTTCCTCTACTTCTGCCTCCTCTTCCTCTATAGGAATTCCTTCTGCCACGTGCAACACCTTCTGTGGATGCATGCTGAGGTGAGCTACTTCTAGCTCCATCTCTTGGTGTTGTAGATCTTCCTCTACCACATTGACTTCCCTTTCCTCGGAAAGTACCTCTTCCTTTGGCAGAATTTTTTCTCAGGATTTTTTCTTCAGCTTTTAAAGCCATTTGATAAGCCTCTTATATTGTCTTAGGAGACAATATACTTATCTCATCTTGGATCTCCATTCTGAGACCATTTACATACCTGGAAATCTTCTCTGTTGTGTCCTAGATTTGTCCTGCTCTTATGCTCACTTTGTAAAATTATTTTGTGTATTCTTTTACTGTCATTAATCTCTGTCTAAGATTCTGCATTTGTCTAAATAATGAAAGCTGATAATCACTAGGCAAAAACATACCTCTCAGCTTTGCCACCATTCTGCTCCATTTTTTGATTGGCTGCTTACCAGCTCTCCTTCTCTTTGCTTGCACTCCATCCCACCAAAGTGTTGCATGTCCTTTCAACCTTGTCACTGCAAATTTAACTCTCTTTTCTTCACCCATATCTTCATAATCAAATAATTTATTCATCTCATTGATCCAGTCTATCAACTCTTCTGGATTCAATCCTCCTGCAAAATTTGATACTTCAAGTCTAGGCCTGGATGTAGAGCCTAAAACTGATTTAAAAAATCTCATATCGGGGGTAAGCTCAATATTGTCTTCTTCTTCTTCAGCTTCAGGTTCACTGACATCTTAAAGATCTCTTGGATGTCCAACTTCAATTGCTTCCAATCTGGCTTGAATATGTTGCATAGTCTCTAGTACTTCTGCATTTGCAACTCGCCTACCTCTTCTTCTACCAGCAACACCTCTACCAATTCAGACAGCCATGCTAGATTTCTTCTTCTGGCTTTTGGAAACCTGTTCAATATCTGAAAAATGCTCTGATGTATGCTCCGATACCACAAATGATCGCAGTGTGAATGCAGGCGTTAAGGAGAGTTGTTCAAACTTGCTAACAATATTTTCTAACTCTGGGGGAATATGTTCCAGTTCCTTGTTTTTATTTTCATTCATCAAATTTGTGAAATTTGATTAATGAAATGCACATTGGTTTTCAAAAGTCCCTTATCATTTAAAAAATTTTAGCCCTTTGTAAACAATATTACAAATTCCTTGGAACCATTCAAACTCATTTAAGACCAATGTTTCTCTCCTTCAGCACCATTATAATGCTTTTTAAACAATGGTCAAAATCGTTGGAAATATTACAATGTGTGTTATAATATGTTGAATGAGCTTTTGAAAGATATCAATTTACTTTAAAAAATGTAGACCCTTCAAAAGTTAAACTGTCGAAACTGAGTTTCAGACCTGGCACTATAACAAAAGTCTATTGGAATAAACCTTTAGAAACACATTTTGATAGAACTTCATTTAATTAATCATCGGGCCATACCTTTACTTAAATTTCGTGCAACTTCCAACGCAAGTACCCTTGGATTTTCCACAAATCCACATCGACGGAAATCGCATTCATTTGGAAACCACGACTTATCTCCCAGATGCAACACGAGACCAGTGGTTTTAATATTATGACGTGTCTCAATTTAACTGGATCGCGTTCCAAAAGGAAAAAACCACCCTCGGCTCAAATGTTACGCGAGACCAGTGGTATTGTTTTATAAAACCACCCAACATTCAAACCTTTGTTTCTGAATGCGTTTGACTGGGATTTCACTGCGTCCTTTATTTAAATTATGCATCGCTCAGAATTTTCATTCTGCACTCTTAACTCAATTAACAGAGATTGGTTTATGATCACTGTCCGATCTTAAAACAAAGAAAACCCGAGTCTCCTACTATTCTTTAGGATGGAATAGCTATGACAACATCCTCAATAGAGAATTATATTTTTCTATTCTCTAAGCTTTTATACGCAGAGTATAATATTCAATTCATGCACAAAATATATGACACTCAATGAAATTTCGAAAGGATAAAGCCCTCCTTCACACAGAGATTAATATAAATTCAACCTGCGCTCAATGTCTACACAGAAGATATAAAATCAATCGAAATTACAAAGGTGGAATCCTCCAGAAACTTGCCACAATACTCAGATAAACAAAAATCTGCAAATTTATTAAGATAGAGGCAAAATCCTCTCAATCAAATCTTCTACAGCCAAATCCCAAATTCCTCTGTTGCAGAGGTTACATTTATATTCTTTCACGTAACCATCGACCTCCTCAATTAGGATCGAATTCTTCATTTTTAGACAAAATATTATTTAGCTAATATCTCCCTAATTTCTATCAACTGAAGCTAGATATGCTCAACAAATCAAAAGTTTTCCAATTCTCCTAACACCTATTCGAACAACTATATCTCTAAATATAGTTTCTAATTTATTACAAAAATAAATTAAACAAATTGTTGAGAGATCCAACCCTCTCAGTAAAACTGGCTTTGACCCAACAGTCAATGAATTTTAAACCCATCTAGCCACAGCATGTGAACAAATTTTCACATTGCTGGCTAAATTTTGATGCCCCTGCATCACTTTCAATGTTGAATTTGATAGTGAAATGACCTATTTTCATGATTTTGACCATATGACCTAATGATAAAACTACATTGAAATATGAGTTAAATGATGACCACAATGACCAAGACACTCTTGAAAAAAAGTAATGACCTAACCATGATGATATTTATTGACCATGAAGATGAAATGGGTAGTACTGACCTAGGTAGACTAACCAATGATCAAATTTTTATTTGAAAACCTATTGAAACTATAAAAATTTGTCCTAAGACCCTATCAATCATATGAAAGAGCATAATTTGATCATTGGTGACTGATAGGACTTACAGACACTAGCATTGGCTCCATTTGTGGATGACGTCTCCTTAAAAGGTGTCAAGAACACCGTAGACTAGGTAGCCTCATTCATTAAGCATGGAGTCAAAAATAAAAAGCAAGACTCGAAACTAAAATGACTTGACACACTGAAATGACTTGACGAACTGAAACTGACTACTAACCGAACTTATTTATGGCAGCATATCATCAAAATTTGAGGGCTCCAAATCCTAATGATAACCACTCGCCTTCCAGTGTAACCAATCTAGCAAATGGCTACTCACTTGAATCACACTCACACTTTCCTTGAGCGGGAAAAAAAAACAAAAGCTAGGCAACTCCAAGTATCTGCTAAAAATATGCTTCTGATCCATAAATACAAGAAAATACATCTTCCATGCTAATTGTATAAAATGAGTAAGAGGGTCCTCAATAATTTGAATTGTTACCTTGTCTTGAGATCCAAAAGAAACACAAACACACCCTTCATTTTGATCTGAACGAAAACTTAGTTTTTGATCCATAGTAAGGCATAGGGAAGTATGACTTTCTGCTAGCTGAGTGTTGACTGTAAATTCCTCAATTTTGAGAAAATATAATTCTATCTCTAGAGGAAAATCATCATGTGCAAGTGGCTCTAAAACAACTTTTTCTTTATTGCGGCTCTCCTGTTCATAATTTTCTTGTAATTTTTTATTTTTATTCTCTTCCATAATGTCTAGAGATCCTTGTTCATGCATCTCATCAGAAACCTCATCTTGGTCTTCACACAGCTAATCTTGAGATAAACACCCAGAGAAATAAAAATCTGAAAAAACAAGTGAATCACCCTCTTCATAACTTTGTTGGTGATTTGGAAACTGCTAAATTGTAGAGGTCAGTTCTTGGGGCTAAGTATCCTTTGCAGAATTTGGTTTCTTCAGACTCGAAGTGATAGGCACGTTTTGGTTTCTCAAATTATGTTGTCTCTGCACTAAGCTTAGCACATTCTGGTAACCTCTCTAATAATATTCAGTCTATGTTGTTAACATGTCATCAATCTCGAGAGAGAAAACCCTTTGTTCATTATTATTGAACTCAGAAGATGGAATATGATTATCATTATTGAAATCCTGCTCGATTTCATTTACAGTCAAAGGATAAATATCTACTAGAACCAAAATTTTCATAACTTATTTATGACCTTTCATCTTGATACAAAGAAAACTCAAAGAAAGCCTCTTCAATATCATCAACCATTAAATTCTCATCATCAATATCAATCCCTATGAACTTAAAAATGTGCTCAAACTTTCCACGGAAATTTTCTATCAGCAATAAGGAAGGATAATGTTGCTTATAATTGTCACAAAATGCTACATGAAAATCTTTAAGTGAATATAGACTAGTAGCAGGAAATCCCTCATACCATGACCTGGCATCATCCTCTAAGGTTGCCATGATCTTCATCAAACAATCCTCAGGAAACTGCAAACCTAGCCTATGTATATGTATATGAAATTTAATCAAATGTATAGCAGCATTGTCATATTTTTCATTTCTAAACCTAGGTAGATCTGTTTGCCAATCTATGTGAGGTATTCGATTCGAAAAACCAGGAATATGAGCTCGATTCATAGGAGCATACCTTCTAGCAGTCGAATCCATCTTGATTCAATAGAACCGTTATCCTTCTGCTACTGATTCTTAGTCTAGTGAAATTACCAATGAAACCTTGATTTCTGGATCCTATTTCCAGTGGAGTCTTTGGATCAAGTTGAAGTTGATTGGAGTCGCCAGGTGAATGTTTCAGACTTGATATGTATCTGACCATTGTCCACCATCAAAAATTAGATCTGATTTTTGTTGTTCTCACCCAGGGAAGATGTGATTTTTCGTTCCTTGGTAACAGTGCCAAAAATTTTATCCTCCACAATGTTCCAAGGTTGAGAATGAAAACCAACATAGGTAACCTCAAACCACTTGGTATTGGTAGCTATCCCTACCAAATCAGATAGGGCTCTCTCTGTGATCTTGCAGCCTAAAGATGAGTGAATAAGGGTAAAGATATTAAGCTAGGTCTGAGCTCTAGGGTTTTGAAAAAATAGGTTTTTCGCTGGATCAGGAGGAGAGGTCAAAGAAACTAGGTGATTTTTTTGCTGAAATGAAACAAATTCCTCAAAAAAATCCTAAACCTATATCTTAGGTTAAAGAATTCAACATTAAATTTTCTCTCCAAATCAGGTGAATCATAATTTCACACAGGGTGTATGGTCTCAAAATCCTCTTGTAACTCTATTTTTGTTAAATTTGGACAACTAGGTCCAAACTCCATGTTGTGATGCTTAGATGAAGATACCAATATTTTTATTGGGTTCCTCTTTCGGAGAGGTGTAAGATCGATATAAAATTGATCTTAATCTAATGAGAGAAACGTTTATTTTGAATTTATTTTTAATAATTTCAAATACGTGCAGGTCGGCCTTAAGGTTTTACACCCCCAGCAGATGTGTCACACACCTCAATGATGGATACATATACAGTCAACGTTGGAGAGAATTTCGCTCACTCTCATCACACACATCTCCTCCTCTGATTGGATACGAGCATCTGAGAAGCAATTCTCAAGTGGGAAAAAGGATGAAGTTGCTGAAGCTGGAAAAAGGACGAAATTTCTGCAGTTAGGGTTTCTAGGAAAGTTTGACTAGCGTTGACTTTGGTAAACGCATGATCCAAATTGGTTGAAATTTGGTGGAGAGTTCGATTTTTGAAGTTCATACTCATTGGCACAAAAATCAAGGTCAAAAGGTTGACCAAAGTTGGAGCTGTGTTGACTTTATTGCTGCTGCCCTGCGTTGAATTTTTATGGGGTTGACTTTGAGTTATCTGGGTGACTGATTTGAGGACTGTTGTGACACATTCTGGGTTGGCCGACCAAGAAGAATTTGTTGGTTGAAGCATCCTGTTGACCGTCATAACGCACCAACACTTTCTTCTATTTCTGGTTTGTCTTTTATAGATCCACTGGTATGTTCTATCAGCATTTTACTTAACTGTTTATTTGATTGTTGTAATAAAAGTAAAGTTGCATCAAGCATAGAACATCTACATAAATTTACATGGTATCAGAGCTGAGGTGAATACAAGCCCTATTTATAGCAATCACCGGAAAGGATAATGGGTTCCACAAGCTATATCTTCAAGGAGGAAGACAAATTGACTGGGAAGGATGACTTCCATGCTTGGAAAATGATATTGGATCTCAAATTGGAAGACCAAGATGTCATGGACTATGTGCAGGGTAAAATCCAAGAACCTACATCCGCTGCTACTGTTGCTGCGAAAAACAAGTACAAGAAGGGGGAGATCAAAGCAAAGCCGATGATCAGGGAATCCATTCGTAAAATCCTAGTGGCCTACATCTCTGAGTTGGGCACATCCAAAGAGATGTATGATAAATTGATCCTCATGTTCAAGGCCAAAAATGTGAATCAAGTACTATTCTTTAAGAATCAAATGAAGAATCTGAATAAAGGCAGGGATGAGTCTGTCCAATCATACTTTCTGAAGCTGACTGAAATCAGGAACAATCTGCTAGCTATTGGGGAGACAATAGCTGATCAAGAGATGGTACTCATTGCACTTGGAGGGCTCTCATATGAATGGCATGTGTTCAACACTACCATTCTAAATAATAATGTGATACCTGAATTTGACAAAGTACTGTCAAGATGCGTTCAAGAAGAATCAAGAATGAAGGAGTATGGAAATGGAGGAAATGCTGCATACGCTTTTCATTCTAGAAAGAAGAACTCTGGTGGTCCAAAGAATAAGGGAAAAGTAGGGGCCCAAGGAAAGAAGGGAAAATGTTTCACTTGTCATAGGCATGGTCACTATGCTATAGAATGTCCTTTCAAGAAGGATTCTCCCGATAGTGATGACAACAACAACAACCGAAGGAATGGAAATCAAAGGAACAACAGGTTCAAGGGAAAAAGGAAGGCTTCCTCCAGCGGAAATGATCAACCTTTCAAAAGGTCAAGAAACTCCAGGTATGAGGAATCACATGTTGTTGATAAAAGAAATGAATACATTCTTGTATCTGCCCTCTTTGTTACATCCCCACCCGACACTATGGATTTCTGGTTGATAGATAGTGGTGCCTCAAGGCATATCACTGGGTTCAAGGAAGCACTTTCTGATATGATTGAGAAGGATACTAATCTGGAAATTATCCTTGGAGATAATGCCACATATCCCGTGAAAGGGATAGGGACTGTGACCCTCCACTTGTCTCAAGGTCAAGTCCTTCACTTTCAGGATGTACTCTATGTAACAAATTTGAAGAAGAACCTTGTGTCTATATCGGTCATGGAAGACAAAGGTTTCAATGTGGAATTCAATGATGGAAAGGTGCTCATGTGGAAGAAGATCTTTAAGGAAGCTATATCGATTGGGTTTAGAGTTGATACACTCTACCAGGTTGGAGGAAGTCCGATGGGAGCACTGACATGTGATACTATTCGACAGACTGAACTATGGCACCGAAGGTTTGGACACCTTCACTACAAAGCCCTTCCCGAAGCAAGGAAGGTGGTGACAGGGATGCCCGAGTTTCCAAATAATCATGAAGGTGTATGTAAGGGTTGTGCCGAAGGAAAGCATACAAGGGAACCTTTTCCCCTCTAGTGTCACAAAGACATCTGATATCTTGGAATTGATCGATTCTGATCTATCTGGTATGCTGCCTGTGACATCCTTGGGAGGATGTTCATATTATATGACGTTCATAGATGAATTCTCTCACAAAACCTTGATATACTTCTTAAAGAAGAAGGATGAGGCTTTCATGTGGTTCCGTACATTCAAAGCCTTGGTGGAAAATATGACAGGGAAAAAGATCAAGATTTTGAGAACTGATAATGGCACTGAATATGAGACAAATTAGTTCAAGGACTTTTGCAGAGAAGTTGGCATTAAGAGGGAGACCACAATTGTCTATACTCTCGAGAAAAACGGTGTTGCTGAATGAAAGAATCAGACCATTGTGAAAGCTACCCGTGCCATTCTATGCGACCAAGGTCTGCCGAAGTTTCTATGGGGAGAAGCTGCGAACACTGCCATGTACATACAAAACCAATGCCCGCATTCCGCTCTAGAATCCAAAACTCCCGAAGAGGTTTTCTCTGGTAAGAAACCTGATGTCTCGCATTTTAGATTTTTTGGATGTATCGTCTACTTTCATGTGCCGAAAGAAAAGAGGAGCAAGTTGGATGCTTCTGGGAAGAAAGGAATGTTTGTGGGCTATAGTGAAACTTCGAAGGCCTATAGAGTCTATGTGCCTGGTCAAAGGGAAGTGGGATATGCCATGATGTCACCTTTGATGAAGATACTTCCTTGAGGAAAGTAGTCAACCTTCCGAGATCTAAGGAAGATAATGAAGCAAGGCCTAGAAATCAAGAGGAACCGAAGGATGAAACAATGCCTGATGTTGAAGGACCGATGGACCCGATTGATCCACCTCCTTCACTAGGAAAGAGACCATCATGGCTCAGGGACACTCTCGAGAATGTTGAGGCACATGCTACCCCAAGGGGGACATTCCGTGAAATCAAGAAGCCGAATAGATACCAAGGGTATCTAGCAGCCATGGGTACTATTGTACAATCCGAGCCTGGATCCTTTGAGGAAGTCGTAAAGCATCAAGTCTGGAAGGATGCTATGCACGAAGAGTATGAGTCCATTATGAAGAATGATGTCTGGGATGTGGTTCCAAGACCAAAGGACAAAGCAGTTGTCACCTCGAAATGGCTCTACAAGATCAAGCATGGATCTGATGGAAGTGCTGAAAAGTTCAAGGGAAGATTCGTTGCCCGTGGCTTCTCTTAAAAGGAAGGCATAGATTATGATGAAATATTTTCACCTGTGGCCTAATATACCACCATTCGATCTATTATAGCCCTTGCTGCTACGCAAGGATGGAGTCTTCATCAGATGGATGTGAAGACCGCATTTCTGCATGGTGCGATAAAGAAAGAGGTATATGTGGAGCAACCTCTGGGGTTCGAAGTCCAGGATCGGGACACCCATGTCTGCAGGTTGAAGAAGGCCCTCTATGGGCTGAAGCAAGCACCCAGAGCTTGGTACGAGAGGATAGATAGCTACTTGATGAAGTTGGGCTTCACTCGAAGTAATGCTGATCCGAACCTTTACTTCAAGGTTGTCAAGGGAAAACCTCTCATCCTGGTGATGTATGTGGATGACCTCTTCCTGACAGGTGCTGACCCTCTCATTCATCAGTTCAAGAGGGAGCTCGTTGCTGAGTTCGAGATGAAGGACCTAGGACTGATGCACTACTTCCTAGGCCTGGAGGTATGGCAGAGACCTGGAGAGATTTTCCTTTCTCAAGGAAAATACATTGTGAAGCTTCTGGAAAGATTTGGTATGGTGGACTGCAAGTCCATGTCAACACCAATGGAACTCAACATCAAGAAGTTGAGTGGCAGCGCTACTGGGCCCGTATTTTCAAATCCTACTGAGTATCGTCAACTCGTAGGGGCCCTGATGTTCTTAGTGAACACCCGTACGGATATATGTTTTGCAGTGAACACTTTGAGTCAATAGATGGTTTATCCTCATCACTTTCACTGGGTTGGTGCCAGGAATATTCTGAGATACCTTCGAGGCACGATAAACCATGGGTTGAGATACACTGCCAGGAGCGTGACACTCCTTGGATATATTGATGCCGATTGGGCTGGCAGTGTGGTGGATCGTAAGAGCACATCGGGATGTTGCTTCAATCTTGGTTCTGCTTTGATCTCATGGATGAGTAGGAAGTAGAAGTCGGTGGCTTTGAGCACCACAGAGGCCGAATACATTGCAGCAAGTATGGCCTGTTGTGAAGCAGTTTGGTTGCGAAAGCTCTTTAGTGAGTTGTTTGGACATGTGCTAGATACCACTGTGATACTCTGTGATAACCAGAGTGGGATTCGCTTGTCCGAGAATCCATTGTTCCACGATCGATCCAAGCATATTGATATCTGGTACCACTATATCTGGGATATGGTACAGCGAGGCGCCGTAAGGCTCGATAATATAGGAACTGATGAGCGGGTCGCGGATATTCTCACAAAGCCCCTGGGGAAGGTCAAGTTCCTAACCTTCCGTGAGAGTCTTGGTATCGTGGAATGACCCTATGATGTGGGTCCTGTTGGACGATGAGCTCTGGGAGCTCTAGGGGGCTTTGGGGATAGCTTCTCGGAGCTATAAGCACTTACGGGGCTAGGCTTGCCGAACCTTGTAGTGCTTCTACCCCACCGTTATGATGTTTGATTTGGTTCACCTCTCATTATTTGTGCCCCGTATGCATCCTACCCATTGATTTCAGGGCTCATGGGAAGTACCTCTCATTTGGCCAATGAGGTGGGAAAAGCTAGAGACTAGTAGCAAAGACTGATGGACGCATCAGAGATTGTCGTACTCTCTATCTAGGATGGCACGGTCCAACCACTTGATTTGGGATCAAGTATAGTGAGGTTTCGGACCTCCAACTGACTTCGAGTTAGGTAAACCAACTTCGGGTTGGTATGAGACTCTTTGAGAGTTTGATAGAGGTATTGGACCTCTGGGCTGAATTTGTCAGTCGGGGGATGATGTCTTTGTGACTGACCCACTTCTGTTCTGAAATAAAGAGGCCAGCAAAGCAAGTTACGACGATATGACGCATGATTTTTGTTTTCACAGGTGGATGGAGTTCTCCCTAGTTGAGAGGGAGTGTTAAAATTGGACAACTAAGTCCCAACTCCATGTTGTGATGCTCAGATGAAGATACCAGTATTTTTATTGGGTTCCTCTTTCGGAGAGGTGTAAGATCGATATAAAATTGATCTTAATATAATGAGCGGAACATTTATTTTTAATTTATTTTTAATAATTTCAAATATGTGCAGGTCGGCCTTAAGGTTTTACACCCCCAGCAGATGTGTCACACACCTCAATGATGGATATATATACAGTCAACGTTGGAGAGCATTTCACTCACTCTCATCACACACATCTCCTCCTCTGATTGGATACGACCATCTAAGAAGAAGTTCTCACGTGCAAAAAAGGACGAAGTTGCTGAAGCTGGAAAAAGGACGAAATTTCTGCAGTTAGGGTTTCTAGGAAAGTTTGACCAACGTTGACTTTGGTCAACGCATGATCCGAATTGGCTGAAATTTGGTGGAGAGTTTGATTTTTGAAGGCCGTACTCATTGGCACAAAAATAAAGGTTAAAAGGTTGACTGAAGTTGGAGCTGCGTTGAATTTATTGCTGCTGCCATGCATTGACTTTTTCTGGGGTTGACTTTGAGTTGACTCGGTGACTGATTTGAGGACTGTTGTGACACATTCTGGGTTGGCCGACCAAGAATACTTTGCTGGTTGAAGCATCCTGCTAACCACCGTAACGCACCAACACATTCTTCTGTTTCTAGTTTGTCTTCTATAGATCCACTGGTATATTCTATCAGCATTTTACTTAACTGTTTATGTGATTGTTGTAATAAAAGTAAAGTTGCATCAAGCATAGAACATCTACATAAATTTACAATTTTCCTTTCCACATGTTATCTTTCTACACTTTCTCTTTCCATGGGTTTCTCTTGCCATTGATTTCATTTCCACGGGTTTCCGTATTCCATAGGTTTCATCTCTAGTTCTCATGCACACATGTGCCTCTCATTTTGATTGTTTGTTCTCTAATTTCTTATCATAATCCTCACATGTTTCTCTTCTTTCCATCTTGGGTCAGAGATATCCACCTCATGCTAAGAGAAGAAACTTGTGGTTAAATCCTCATAATTCTTTGGGTGTACTCTACCCATTACTTGGATGAGACAGTGGTGCATGGTCCCAACTACTTCCATAATTATTGGATTTGTAGCTTAGCTACCAAATCCTCCCCCATTGATTGTTGTCCTAAGGAAATTGAAAATCTTGGATATTTTAAATATAAGGCTTAACCACATAATTTATCGGCAGGAATATTTC
The DNA here is from genome assembly GCA_034641835.2 of Pinus albicaulis. Taxonomy (NCBI): domain Eukaryota; kingdom Viridiplantae; phylum Streptophyta; class Pinopsida; order Pinales; family Pinaceae; genus Pinus; species Pinus albicaulis. The sequence continues at coordinate 149,499,577 of CM076569.1, forward strand.
TATAGTTATATTTGTGACCATTGATGGCAACATGTTGATGAAGGTTGAAAGACTTAATGATAACATGGAAGATATCATTTGAAGTTCTCCTAATGATGTTTCACTGTGACATATTACTGCACTTGCTGGGTACTATCATGATGACATAGATGTCCTACATGGTGATGCTATGACCCCATGATTGATAAGCCAAACAATGGAGAAGACAAATGAAGGAGAAGCCAAGAAATGGAGAAGGCATTCTATCTTATGCATTTTCTGCACACAAAAAAATTAAGGACAGTCACAAAGAAAAATTGTTTTTACCTCCTTAGAGGCATCCTTCCAAATTGACTCCTATACCATCTTTTAGAGCATAATTTTGCCTTTCCAATGAGCCCTTATTTGTCCCAAAACTCCTACTATTTTTTGAGATATCGAATTTTCAAGTTAAAAAAATTATATTTTTGATATTGAGCTGACCTATGCTTAGGGACACTAGTCGGCCTCCAAACAGGGACGTGTCTTTTAGTTTTTTGTTGCAAAGAAGGCTGTATATATATACAATCCGTAACTCATTTCTTCAACCCAGATTTTCGATCATCAAGCACAATTTTTTGGTCATCTAGCACACACAGAATTTCGATCATAAAGAGATGTAGTTCACATCTCGTGAACTCTATATATAAAAGAGACTCGAACCTGTGATCTATTACCAGTTCAGACCTGTGATATATTACCAGTTTCGGACATGTGATCTATTGCTTCAGACCAGTCATCTACTGTTTTGGACCTATGATCTTTTGCTTAAGATCTGTAACTGAAGGTTATAACTCTCAGTTCTGAGGTCTATTGCCTTGACCAGTGATAAGAGGTAAGGGTGTTGGACAGAATTACTACAACTCGGACTTGTGAGGGACTCAAAATTGTAATCTCATATTTTCACAGTCCTATGATGAATGGTGAACGTTGATAAACAAGAACATTAAAGGTGATTAGTAAAGAAGCAGTAAAATTTCTTGAACAATGTTGGATAAAAGCAGTGTTGGAGTATAATAGAAGGACCCTTGTGTTAACTTGAGGACAGTCATGTAGTGACAATCACTCGTAAAGTAAACATCTGATTATGGAGCTAGGACATATAACAGTTTTATGAAGCTCGGATTCTAAGGGAACTCATACAAACATCCTGAGCATGAAGATTTGAGAACAGTGAATGAAAATCAGTGAGCAGTGTAGCATTAGTAGCAGAATTAAATGGTGGAAAAGTACAGTGAAGATATAGTGAAGTCAAAATCAAGAAGTATTGAATAGTGAAGAATATTTTGTAGATGACAGTCAAGTAATTATATCACACATTTTTTTTTTAAAGTGACTAAGGGATTGGTGTCCTTGGAGTAGGAGCTCCTAAACACAAGGTTGGTGCCTTGAGAAGATATGGTCGAAGCCCTAAGGTCGGAGCCTTATCAAAGTCCAAGTTGGTGCTTAGAAACAGGTTGGTGCCTGTTTCATTGAAAGGGTTGGTGCCCTCACTCATTTATTGTATACTATTATTAGAAAGGAAATTGAAATTAATATTATCATTATACACCTCTCTATCTTTAATTGTGATGAATCTAACTAGCATTAATTAACAATTGGAAAGAAATACTGATTCACCCCCCTCTCAGTATTTCTAACAATAACCCCGCTAAAAAATCCAAAAACTCCAAATGTTGAGGCGAATTTAGGCAGAGCAACAGCTTCACCATCTACAAATGAGAGGAGACCAAGGGTCTATGCAATCTGCAGTCACGGAGATGAGCCAACGATAGTGAGGAGATGTGTCAAACACCACTGAACTTGAGTGCAGACCATCCACCAGTTCAACATACACACTTGTCTGTTCACTGCATCACACCAGGAGATTCACACACAATTGACTGTTCACGCTCACAGCTCTCTCCCACAGCTCTTTGCTACCCCTCACCTCCCCCGTTTCACCTTTCGCTTCACCTGCCTCTCTCATGCCGGCCCACCTTACCTCCCGTCAACTCACCTTCCCCCCGTCTCTTCGGCTACCTCCTCTAGCTGGAGACCACCGATGCCGGTGGAGACCATGGGTTGAGGGAGTAGCGAAGTCCGCAGTTCGACTGTTTATGCAAGTCGAAGTCGAAAGGTCGATATGCTGAGAGGTATAGTGGGCAGCAATGTGGAGACCAACTTCAAGAAGAAGTTAACACACAAGATACACCATAAAACAGGTGAGAATTGTAATATAGTGGCTGCATGTGGATAGAATGACCCTTTCAATGTAGCAACCAACTAGTTCTGAGCTATGGCACCACTACACCATACCAGCGTACATTCAACGTCAAAGCTTGAATGCACTGCAACTATGATAAATCAATTCAAAGCCAATGAATCATGACTTGCTCAACAAATAAAGATGCTTCAATGCTGGAATATACTTACAACATCCCGAAAAGCGTCCTGGACATTATTTTTGTCAACCTAAATGATCATGAATTCCAAATTGCTACAAAGTGCATTGTAGAGAGCCTGAAATAATTCCTATATACAATAAATTTCATTCTTGAGTCACAAGATGTTTGGTGTTCAATTTGAGCAGCGCTTGCACTACCATGGCAAATGCATTAGAACGTATTCAAGTGCACCAGTAGTCATGTAAATTAATTCGAACGTATTCAAGCAAACCAGCAGTCATGTAAATGAATTCAAATGCATTCAAGGTGCAAAGGTGCCAGTTCTGCAAAAATAGGCAGAATAGCTAAAAAAGGAGCTGACAAAATGTTAAAATTCCAAGCCTAACTGACCTGCACTTTGATACCATGTTAAACACACACATGGTGGAGGAGAAGGTAAACACACACATAGAACGATAAGCATGTGATACTCATATTATTCACCATGGATGTACATTTATAATACAATGGTGTGACCCTTGGATTCATCTTCCAAGGTCACTTGGACTCCATTTTTGATTGTTCGCCTTCTACACCTGCCCATAGAGGATTAGGTGTCCAACAGGGGATATGCGCATTTCTGGCACTACCTGCCCAAGCCTCAGATCCAATTTGTACCTTTACTCCAAATCCAACACGCCAAGCCAAGCCCGATCTAATAAAGTCAAAAGAATGTTGAACCGCCCTCCAAATTGATGAAACATGTGATTTGTTCGAGGATGGTAGCCTAATCTATTCCTCTGTATAAAGAGGGTTGATATATTTCCTTTTTACTACATTCCAAAGGCTATCTAATGTTACCATATGCCATCCTAATTTCGCTCCCAGAGCTTGAGAAAAGCAAAATAGTTTTTTCATCCTCCAGCCTCCCCATTTCTTTTGAAGGGAAATTCGATCCCATTTCACCCATGCAAAAAGTATACCTTCCTTCTTTCTTTTCCAAAGAAATCTGTAGCAAAGTTGTTGAATTTTGTGAAGGATGCCCTTTGGAATCCAGGATAAGGACATCCAATAAACATGGATGGCCTCCAAGACAAATTTTACAAGGACCAATATTCACGCCCTTGATAACCATCTATGATACCATGAATTTATCTAACTCTCAATTTTTTCCAAGAGCCACATCCAGTCTGTTATTCTGTAATCATTTGACTTGAGCTCGAATCCTAGATATTTTAAACCCTCCTCAATTTCCAATAACCGATAAGGGAATCGAGCCTGTGCATATTCAACTTCAAATTGTGAGCAACCTGAAGAAGATAGCGTTGATTTATCATGATTTGTTTCCATACCCGCAGCTTTACATAATAACTTCAAAATGCAATGAAATGTCAATGCATCACAGATGGCCTCATTCAGGAAAATGAGGACATCGTCGACAAATAAGAGATGAGTCAGAATAATGTTTTCATCAATCTGCATTCCTTTTAACCTCCCTTGATTAATTTATTTTGATATCATTCTGCTAAGACCTTCCATGACTAATGAAAATAAGAGCGGAGGTAGCAGGCATCTTTGTTGAAGGCCTCATGGCTTCTCATAGTCTATATCAAGGCTCCACCTTTTCATAAATTGTTATTAAAAATATAATTACAGTTGTTTCGAGTCTTTTAATTGTTATACATTTACATACACATGCATACATTATTAACATAATTAATTACAATAATAGTGGGGGATTAAACGCTTGGGTGTTACAAATATTGAAAATTAAGTCTAAATTTAAGGATTTGATCTTTATGGACTATTAGAATAAATGATTTGTTAATACTTATATTTTTTTTGTTATAAATAATAGGGACTATTGCATGATCAATTGGTAAAATCTTTTGTTTTTTACATGGGAGAGTTTTAAGGTTTAAATCTCTTTCCCTCTATGTTAAAGTGGACATTCACACCATGGTTATTAAACTTCAAATGATTGACGAACAATGTTGTAATAAGATTTGATTATTTGGTTGGGCATGTACGTGTTAGTCTTTAAGATAAAAATCAATGTTTCATCAATGTTGAACTCCATGTTTAAGCTAGTTATTATAGGAATTTCTCTTGCATTTTCCAAGTATTGCTAAACTTGTATTCCATTATCACATGGTTTTTTTAGTATGGAGAATTTTAATTTTTCCTAAATATTTGGAAATACTATCAATTTTCTTTGATTTTGTTTATTAACACATTCTTCTCTCAAAATCTAAATGTGCTTTAAAAAATCTTAGATACTTGTGCATCCCTTTGATTCGACCAAACTTAATCAAATACCTCTCTAGAGTTGATTGAATCCACTTTATGGATATCTTGGAATTATTCTAGAATATGAACTTACTCTTTATGTAAAAACCTTAGAAGGATTATAAGGGTATAGAAGACATCCTTTACATAGGGAACCCATATCTTGGTCTTGGATAGTAGTAGAATTATGTTTGTGTGGTTTTTTTCTTAGCATTGAGAGTGATTGCTCAATTTGCAACGTTTCTTTTATTGGGCCATTTTATTTAGGGAAGTTGAGAGAGGAAGATTGCTAAAGACCTCGAAGACCATTACAGAGCATTTGATAGTAGAAATTCTTAGCAAAGGAATGAACCGAAAGGACAATGGATTTGGAGTCATCTCATTGTAGCAAAAGATAGATTTCATACATATCTCTTCATTTTGTTAACACAATCTCCTTTATTCGCCCCCGTATACTTAGATAAATTTAAGATCACTATAAAGGATTGGCTCTCATTCAATTTTGCAAATAGATTTTAAAAGGTTTTTACTTTTATTTATAAATTAGATCTAGATCTTTCTACTTGCATAACAAAAAAATGTAGTTTGATTGAATTGTGTGCATGATTATGGTCCAAATAGACCTTTTCTTCTTGCTTATCTATTCTAGATTAGAAAATCCATTAAAAAAACACAAGTTGACAGGTTTTTCTCTTTCCTTCTCTATAAAATAAAAACCCAGTTTTCTTGCACATTTTTTACAGTAAAATAAAACATATTATCTTATTGTCTATCTTTGACTTTTTAGCCAACTACTAGAAATTTAAAAATACACCCTATATAAAAAGATATTTTTAACAAATATATCACTTCTTATATTACAGCCTGCGTACGCATATTGCAGTTATATAATCTTTAAAATTCCCCCTCTTAAGTCATTGGAGCTTCCGAGTCACTTGCTTTTGGACCATATACCATGCCCTTTATACTTTGTCCTTACATCACAAAGGACATGCTAATACTATAACCAATCAATTTAAATGACACTGCCAATGAAAAGAAAGATCATGTTAAGGATAGACCCAAGATTCTAAAATTTCTTACATGTCTGCCATTGGAGGATCTTACGAAGGATATTGCATAAATTTTATATTTGTCATTATCTATAAAGGAATAACTTGGACCATATGGATATGGGTAAGGTACGGTGAGATTGTCAAATACATTTTCAAGTAAAGTGATACTAGTTGCCCTAAAGGACTTCAAGAAAAGAATAATACGTTAAAATCATCAAATTCAATTGAAATGAAATTTCACAACTTAGTTTAAATCATCCATTTTAATTGAAATAAGAAGAGGTTAGTTAAAGAAACAAATTTATAATCATTTATTTTTTTATTAAAATTAGATTATTTTAATTTTAAAATAATTTGGGAAAAATAATAATGAATTATTATAATTTAATTTAATATTATTAAAATTGATTATGAATATTTATAAATAAAAATAAAGGAATAATTTTTAAAGAGAGTTGTAATGATGAGGTTATATGAGATTTCTTAATTTAGAAGCAAAGGAGGGAAGAAATTAATTGGGATTAAGTAAGATCTCATTTGGCCTCTACATTTTTTTAGTAGTTTTATAAATAAATTAGAATCATTTTTAGAGAAAGCAAAGTATGTTTGCACAAACCGATAGTTATCATCCCCTTCTTGTATGTAAATGACATTCTACTTTTAGCAAGGAACCCTATCGATCTATAAAGAAGCTTAAAATTCTCAAAAAAATTTGTACCGACCTTGGAATGACTATTAGTACTAATAAAATAACAAGATATAATCATCAATTCTAAAAGAGTCATTTGCCCAATGTTTGTTTACAATAACCATATCTTAGAAGAAGCACCTTCATATAAATATATTGGTATTGGCATCCATTATAAGATATGTTTGAACTATATTGTCAAAAAAATGATTAGTGATGTTGAAAAGCCTTTTTTAGTCAAGTTGAAAATAATTGTACAAATACTAGGTTCTAGTTCTAGGGAAAAAGGAAGTTTCTTTTGTCATGCTTTTTATCTCAATGAATTATAGGGTTATGAAGTTTGGGGTTGTAGTATTTTTAAGTAGTTGTGGTGGAAATTTAACAAATCCTAAAACCTTCTATAATGAACAATCTTAGAATTAGAAGTAATACTCACTGCCCTACCCTTTCTACTTGGTAAAACCAAGTCCCAATATATAAGTATCAAATTTTTTATGCCACATTCTTGGAGATTGTGTTAACCCATACGAGGTTTTCTTTAGCTTGCAAACTAGATTTTTCATTATCCTTCACTATAAAACCTTCTATATTTTTTATGTAGATTTCTTTTTCCACATCCCCATGTAGGAATTTTGTCTTTACATCCATCTATTATACTTCAAGATCAAAAGTAACAACAATAGAGAAAACAAATCTAATATAAATTAACTTAGTAAGAAGAGAAAAAAAAATCACCAAAGTCAATTCCTTCTACTTGGAAATAACCTTTTGCTACTATTTGAGCTTTTTATTTCTCCACTTTACCTTCTACATTCAACTTCTTCTTAAACACCCATTTGCTACTAATGGGATTTATTCTATTTGGAAACTCAACTAAATATAAAGCCTCATTCTTATTGAAATCTTCCATTTCCTTGACCATGCCCTTTTTCCAAAGTTTGCCATCCTCTAAACTCATTTCCTCCCAAATAGTCCTGGAATCATCACCAATAATAGACAAAGTAAAACTAGAATGGAACTAATGTGGACTATACCTTTCTAGTTCCCTTCTTTCCTAAAATGATCTCCTCAATACCAAAGTATGTTGTTCTTCTTCTTAATCATTTTCTATTGTTGGGTCAAATTCTTCATCCTGCAACTCGAATACCACAATGTCTAGTTCATTTTCCCTTGGTGGGACTTCCTATTTAAAAACACCCTTGACCTCTCTAAAGACAACATCTTGGTTGTAAACAAGCTTCCTTGTTTATGGATTCCAAAGCTTATAACTGTTTAAATCATAATTATAACCAATAAAGATGAACTCTTTAGCTTTTTTGTCCAAATTACTCCTATTTTCCTTTTGAATGTCTATATAAGAATCACAATAAAAAAACTCTTAGATATTTAAGAGAGGGTTTCTTACCTTGATGCATGCCTCGTATAGAGTCTTGTCAAACAATTTTGATGAGGGTGATCGATTTACCAACAAACACGTAGTACCCATTGCCTCTTCCTAGAATTATTGTCCTAACCTTCCTAATCTAACACCACTAAGCATGCTCCTTTTTTTCTCCATCATTTTTATATTCATCCTTTCTGCAACCCCATTTTGTTGAGGTGTGTATGGTGTATTCTTCTACTTGGCTATACCATATTTCTCATAGTATTCCTCGAACTCATTCCCATAGAATTTCCTATCATTTTTTATCCTCAACACCTTTATTTTCTTCTTTGTTTAATATTCCACAAGAGCCTTGAATTCTTTAAATTTTCCAAATACGTAAGATTTTTTTGGAGAAAATAAATCTATGTATTCCTCAAGAAAACATATATACACAAGAAATAGTACAAAAATATTCCTAGTGATGGAATAGGCACAAGTCCAAACACACCACTATGTATTAACTCCTTAATTCCATTAGCCCTTGTAGCACCTATTAAGAATCTTACCTAATTATATTTACAATAAACATAATGTGCATAAGAAACAAGATCTATAGTGTAATTAGACATACCTTCAACCATACCTTCATTATGTAGTGCTTGAAAGCTCCTATCTCCAATATGACTTGATCTTTGATGCCACAACATCGTCTTTCCTCTACAGAGAACATGGGTTTTTGCTTCTTCATCTCCACCCTCAAGAACAATGGAACTGTGACACCAATCATTGAAATTTCTTCCTAACAACTTGTATGCTAGAGTTTCAATTTAAACTCCCTTTAGTAATATCATTTCTCCTTGAACCACCTTGTAGGTTTCCTTTTCAAACACAATAGTTACACCTGCAACTCTCATCCTACTTACAAATATCAAGTTTCTATCCATCCCTAGAATGCGTAGAAAGCAAGAAGTGTTCAAACCCTTCCATCCTTGAGCATCAATTTGACTTTTCCTCATCTTGTGATCCTAGCTTTAAGTTATCTCTAAGGAATATCACCTCCATCATATATTTCATATTTGGTAAATCACTCCTTGTAGGGTGTCATATGAAAGGAGGCACTTGAGTCTATCAACCATATGCCATGATCTGCATATGTGTTTGAAGAAGCTAAGTACACATCATCTCCTTCCTTTGAGGGGGTATTCTCTTCTTTGGAGGGACCATCATTAGATTTCATCCCTTTCTCAATGTTTTTGGATCTACAATTCTTCTTGAAATTCCCTTCATTTCTACATTTCCAACATCTCTTTATGATTTTTCCTAAAGATTTAGATCTACCTCTAGATTTAGATCTCCCACTTAAGGACTTCTTCTTATTTATATCCTATGAAAATCCTCTTACAAATAAGGCGTTTTTACTTTGACTTTACATGTTTTTTCTGTCTTGTCTTCTCTGACAAAAGGGATGAGACCACATCATCAAAACTTAAAATAGTTCCATTACTACTTATGGTTGCAACCAAGCTATCCAACAAATCTTGTAAAGAGAAAAATAAACTAATACACTTATCTTCATCAAAAAAATGTAATATCAACAAATATTAATTGACTTAATACCATAGTATTGAAGCCATTTAAAAGGTCCTTAATTGAGTCTCCATTATTCATCCTTAGGTTATACATATTTTTTTGCAAGAATAATTTGTTCGCCAGAGACTTAGACTAATACAAAGCCACCAACTTGTTCCATAATTCCTTCAATGTTGCTTCTCTTGAAACATTTACTAATATTTAATTTGAGAGAGACAATTGTATTGTGATATTTTCCTTCTAATCCAGCTTGGTCCAATCTTTTTCCAATGTCCCCATTGGTGTAGTACCCAAATCCATAGTGATCCATTATCTTTGTATACTAAAACATATTCCATCTTGAGGTTTCACAGCTGAAAACTTTTCCCATTAAATTTTTCAATCTCTATTTTCAAACAACTCACCATTCTTTTCCAACACAAGTATCACCACCATAGAGATCTCATTGAAACAAAATTTATCACATACCCAAGATAATTGAACCCTTAGCCACAACAACATCCCCTGGAGACAATAATCATTTTGGTACCAAACATAAGTTTTAAACCTTATACAATAATCCAACAAATACATGGATTCTTAGTAAATAAAAAAAATAAAGGTGATGGGCACTGAGATTTGCCTTAGAAACCCAAACTGGGAAAAATCGCTAATCGTTTAAAGTTGCACCTTTAATCTGTATCATCAATCAACTTCATTATTTAAATACAATACATATGACATTGCATCATCCAAAACCCCTAGTTCATTAATCTAGGTTAGTTTACAATCATAATTCCTTAACTAGAATTATAAAACCATATGCTAAACCACCATGTTTCACAAAACTACTAAAAGTAAAAACCATGTCACGCTGAAAATTGTCAAAAATGGAAGAAAAAAATTACCCATTTTTTTTAGAGGATCCATCCCCCTTGGAACCACCCCATTGTGTTTGACACATAGGAATCATTTGTGGGGGTAGTCACGCAAAGAATATAACACATATCCAACATGTTGTCCATCCAATATAATGATCTTTCACGTTGGTCATCAACATATGTGGAGTAGTTGACGTCATCTAACCAACACAATTAGTCAAATTTCTTCATCATAGATCCTTATCCATTGGTTTTCCTCTATGAAGCAATTAACATGGTCCACTCAACTTCCTTAATTGCTTCTACCTACATTCTTTGTGTAGTTAATCTAATTTGGAATCAACTAAACTTACCTACACAATATTTGATAGAATACTGAGAAGTTTGAGAATTGAGAAGCAATAAGGCTAAAGTAGTAGCTACCAACTACTCTAAGTGTGAGTATAACCTTGTTTTTTTCCTAATTAATACTTACAAATATATATTTATAACTACCCTACACTACTAGTACATAAATTATATCACTACTCTACACTACTAAAATATAAATTATACCATTTATAATACACCATTAAAACATAAATTATATAATTTATAATACACTAGTAAAACATAAATTATATCATTTATAATTACTTTTTTACTTTTCCAAATAAATCAACTAAATTTTGTATTTATTGGATTGAATGATTACATTTTTTTTTCTTACAGTACCAAATTTTTTTTATCATTATTGTCACTAAGATTGCGAGAGATTCAGTGTGTTGTTACCAAGATTGGGAAGGTTCTTTTAAGTTGAATATTTTTTGGGACCGTTTTTGTCCCAGCAATTAACTCATACTTTCAATTCCTTTCATAATATTTAAATTCAAAATTTGATGTAAATTAAACTCACATAAATCAACTGATTTAATATAAGATTTATTAAATACTATAATTTCTTAAAATTTTAAAAATGTGATACTGAAATGTTTAATAACAATAATATTTTTATGTTATTTTTGTATTATTGATGATAGGGTGAAATATTCACTAAACATCTGACAAATTATAAATCTTCTATACAAAATAGTTTATATAAAAAGTCTAGACACTATTTTGTTAAAAAAAATAACAAATAACAAATAAAACTTAAAAATATAAGAAATTGTAATAATATTTTTTTTCCGATCCATCACAATAGGTAGCCAGTAAAATATACCTTAAAAAACATTATTGCAAAATAGAAATGGCAGAAATCTGAAATAATACATACTTATTTGAACACATTCCTGATATGTAAATCAAATGATTTGTTCAGAGTTAGTCTCCACTGAATTTCAAATTCAAAACTGATTAAAAACTTTATTAATTAAAATAGTTTCATGGATAAGATTAAAAATATGAGCTACAAACAAAAGAGGTGGCCGCAAACTTAAATATATTTATGAGACAATGACCATTAATACAAACAGTTTCAAAATCTGATCGACTCAGTCACCATCCATCGAGATTGGTGTTAAAATTTGAAGAATAGGCCTTTGGCTGTTATAATAATTGATCAGTAATGCATTATTATTGGTCGAACATCCACAAATGAAACATCCCATACGGATACGATTCTTCCATGTCATCGATTCCAACTTCTTGACATGAACTCCATGCCCAATCATCATACTGCAAACTGAAATCCATGACCACAGATTCTCCAAGAACTTCAACTGGACTGTAATCGATCCATTCTCCACTACTCCACATATTCGTGCAAGAAGAAGTTGCTGCTGCATGATGCCCAGCAGTCTGGGCGCCCTCCTCCATTGCCTTCTTCCCATCCGCAGCTTCAGCAGTTTTTGCAGTATAATCGTCACTAACGAGCTTCGATACCGGGCTTCCCGACTCAGCGTTGAGATCAGTGTCAACAGAGCGATGAACGTCGCTGAAATTGAGCTTCGCTTTCTTGCCTCGAATCCGCCAGGCCGCGGCATCGTAAGCCCGCGCAGCATCTTCGGCCGTATCAAAAGTTCCGAGCCAGACTCTGGCACGGACCTTGGGATCCCTGATTTCTGCCGCCCACTTACCCCATGGCCTCTGCCGGATTCCAATGTACACGTACTTCTTCGTTCTTTTCCCGCCTTTCCTTCTCTTAGACATTTTACGCTTCCCTGAACCTGCAGAACCTATCAAGGGGAAAAAAAAATTAAAGATCCTACCAAAATTTAAAGATCGTACCAAAACCTTCAAAGATTCTTATTTAAAGAAAAGTAGGTCTGAAATTATATTACAGGCACGGCAGAAAACATACTAGTCGAGAACTGGGAGTGCAATTCTTGCGTGAGAGTCGAATGGCGGGAATCGACCTTGTGACCTCGTAGGCATTCAGTTGTCGACCGAAGACAGGCGCAAAAGGCTTCTTGGCGGGAATCGACCTTGTGACCTTGTCCACATTCAGTTGTCGACCGAAGACAGAAGCAGAAGGCTTCTTGGTGGGAATCGACCTTGTGACCACGTCGACAATCAGTTGTCGACTGAAGACAGGAGCAGAGGGCTTCTTGATTTTCTCGATCAAGAAGCTGGTTGTCAGCCACCGACGACTCTGACATTTTGGTAACCGTACCCTTTCTTGCTTGGCACAGACGACAGCCGTACTCTTCTTGAAAATTATGCTTGGCACTGACGATAACAAGAGTCTTTAAGGGGAAACTGGTAATATGTGTACCTGGTTGGGAAAAAAAATATTTAATGTTTCAGAAGCAAATGAAATGGCGCATGCGCTCGGACACTGAATCGAGAAATTTGCAAGTGGGCAAGTGGAATGGAGGATCTGATTGATTGCCTGTTGTGCTTTGTATACGTCGGATTCTTAATTTGTTAAGCAAAGCATGTACTGTGTCGTAGGCGTGATGATTTAAAGTCCAGGAGAATCTGCTCTCTGAGATTTTCCTGACGTGGATGGACAATACGACGGTGCACTGTGAGCAGGGGTCCGGAGGGGATTTTTCTGTGAAAGTGGGCCTCAGACATCAGTGTCGCTTCATGCTTCAATCTCTGGACAGATTTGGAATGGATAAAAGAGAGATTCCCCTCCGTATCTTGAAAAGTTCTTTACAAATCAAATGCTTTACTATTTTTTTAATCTTTCTCTGTCATTCATTTGAATTTGAGCGTGCAGAACAGGAAAACAGTGCTCTTGCAATCCAGCGCCATGGATCCCCACCTTCCTATCTTCGTCGTTTGAGTTGTATCAACGCAAAGTATGAAATTAGTTTGGATTCCAAATAATAATTCTCTGTAAATCAATTCTTCTGTTATTCTTCAGCATAATTCTATATGTTTTTCACTTTGACTCATATTTTCTTTTCCACACAGGATTCACACACACACAGTTGCAGAAGAATATATATACAGACATTCACCTTCTCTGGATTACATTCTTCAAAACTTTATCAGATTCTTCAATTTTATTCTAAAAACAATCTGGTCATACAGTAATTTAACACGGTTATTCCTTATTTTCTTTATTTTTTCCCGGATTTAGTAATACTGCGAGGAAAATCATACGCATACTCTAGATACCATTGGCAAATTAAGTGTTATAAATTTAGAATATAAAACGGTTTCAAAAGTTCTAATTTATATTAAAATTTCCTAAATATAAAATGATAACGTCTAAGAATAGGTCTTGTTTTTAAATTTTAAAAGAATGAATAATTTCACTTGCACACTCAAACTTTATCTAAGGAGCATTCTTTTAAATTATCTTCGCAATCTTAAGTTTCCTATAAATAACCATTTTTAACTTTGTTTTTAATTTTTCAAAATTTAGTAATCTGGACTTTTTAGCAATGCTTTGATGCTATTTTCTAATTATGTGTGAAATAATCTGATAGATTTGATATATAAATAACAAATTTTAAGTATATAAATTTGATATTTGGGTTTTTTTTTTTAGATAATTTAATATTTTAGATTTTTAGCAACCTTTGATGCAGTTTTTAATTTGATGTAGTTTTTAATTATTTATAAAATAATTATATAAATTTGATATTAACTTTATTTAATTTATTCATTTGAAAAAAATAATAAATATTTTATTTTATTAATTATACATTTAAAGTTATTTTTATTTTTATTTTAAAATTATATGTTTTACAAAATTAATCAAAATTATAAAAAATTGAAGAGTTTGTTTAGCATTTATTATATTGAATGATCTTCATAAAAGTAAAAAAATGGAATTGAGACTAAAAAATGAATTGCATAAAATAAATCAACACATTTAACACTTCCACTTATGGACTAAAACTTTATCATAAAATCGCTTACCACAAGATTACTCTTGTCTTCATCAAGCATACTTTAGCTCAAACACACTTAACCCTGATTACTTGGTAATACTTTGGAAAAAAATAGCTAAATAAAATTATTATACTTAGTGATAAGTAGACAGAAAAAATATTCTATGTATGCATTTAATTAATGTTTTTAGTTGGTAAATAATGAAAATTATGAATACTATTATCAATAATTAAAAATTTTATGTTATAGAATTTTAAATTTTTCTATGTATAGAATATTTACTATTATAATATAAAGATTATGATAAAAAAAAGTTTGTGTTCATTAAATCTATATAAATTATTTTTTATGATTTTGTATATGGAAATAAGATTTTGGAGGAATTTCTTTCATATAAATATTTTAAAGTTATCACAATTTAATTGGAGTTATAACATTGAAAGAAAGATTGTTGAAGGTTTATAAAATGCCTAATTTAGTTATAAAAGTTAAACTTTGAAACTTAAATATATTGTTTTAAAAGAAGAAGGTGATGCCAAGTGATTTTATGATTTTGAAGATTTGAAGGTATGACATTTCAGTGATGTTATATAAATGTAAAGTGAAGTTTAGAGTTGCAATCTTTTTATAAAACTTGGAGAAAATTTGAATAACTCCAAAAATGTCTTATAATTAGTAATCTTAAAATTAAAATAAATATACACTATCAAATTGTTCTCTTTGAGGTTAGGATTATACCTATTGAGAAAAGACTATGATCAAGTACTTAATGCATAAGTATGGTGTTGTCTCATTAAACTAAATTTAAAGACAATTGTTAATATAATTATTAAATTGAGAATAAATGAAAGTTAATATATTATAAGGAAATCATAAACCTCATGTTAAAAGATCAAAAACATATTTTTAATTTAGGAAACTTTAAAAAGAAAATTAATATTACTAAAATAAGTACAAACTCTTATTACTTTCAAAATGAAGGCTTAAGCATATAGAATATGTAGCTACTTAAAATGTGTCAAAGATCAATTCGTATTGGAGATAGGAGCTTTCAAGCACTACATAATGAAGGTATGGTTGAAGGTATGTTTAATTGCACTATAGATCTTGTTTCTTGGTTGAAGGTATGTCTAATAACTAAAAATTTATCATTAAATCACCTACTACATGACTATTGTTGGTCAAGCTTACTTTAGCTCAAATACACTTAACTGTGACTACTTGGTAATAACTTGGAAAACAAAATAGCTCAATAAAATCATTATTACTTAGTGAAAAATAGAAAGAAAAAGTATTATATGTATAATGCATTTAATTAATGTTCTTAGTTGGTAAATAATGAAAATTATGTAGTGTTATTAATAATTAAAGTTATTATACCCGGATGCGGGTGTATAACAGGGGAATTGGACTATGAGCCCAGCGCATGACACATGGCCATGCCACATGGTCACGCATTGGCTCAGTCCGGAGGCATTTATATCCGCCAGCTACCTGCTCAGTATTCCATTTAATTTCGCCATTACTCTGCTCAACATTCAATTCAGTTTCTCCCTCCACATAATGACGTCGCGCTGCCTCATTCCTCCATTGCCCTCCTGCTGCATTTGCCCCTCTGCAGTCTCAGAGTCGAGCTCTCAAACACCCACAGGGAGGCGGTGCAGCCTTTTCTGCTGCCTCACGCTCGCACCGGGACACCATTTCACTCACAGCATTCTCTGCAACCTCAATTCGACACCTGGGTTCCAGCATTCTCAACTTTCGGCTCACTCTGTCCTGCCTTGGTCGATTCCCTGCAACCCAACCGACTCTAACAGTTCCATCATGCCCAAATGGCATAGAATGCGATGTAGGCAAGGCGGTGGGCGAGGTTAAGCTTTTCGCCCCCCCCTGTCTGTCCGCCCTGAACCTCATTCGTCGCCCCATGAAGATGACTCCTCCCTTTCTCCCTCCACTCGCCGTGGCAGAGGCAGAGGAAGAGAAAGAGGGCATGCTCACCGTCCGCTCTCGGTCCATTCTGAAGAAATTCTGGCTCAGCGTCCAGTGTCTGGTAGCGACAGAGGCAGAGGGAGTAATGCACAGCCTTCGCAAACCACTCTTATGGAGACGCGGCCTCTCCTGCCTGAGGAAAACTCAATGTAATTTCATTATACGTGCACATTGGACCGCCCTCCCCTTACAACAACCATCACCATTAGCTTCAAGGAAGAAGCTTCTCTGGAGACTGGCTACAACACCAGGAAACGACAAGGGAAGTCCACCATAGCCTCTGAGCCTCTTCAGCTCTCGCGTAAATCAGTAGCTCTCCCTGTCAAATCAGGGACCAACTCCTCCAGCAATAAGGGCAACAGCAGCAGTGATAGTGGCAGCTCAGACTAGTCAGGCGAGGGACGCTTCAAGGGTAGTGCTAGTGCAATACGCATTGCCACTACTTTGAACCTACAGCTCACCAAACTACGCATGCAGATGACTCCTCTGATGAGTATAGGTGCCTCATTGTGGAGGAGCCACCGCCTCAATGCCATGACACCTAGTATGAAGAAGTATTTTTTTATTGCAATATTTACTTTTTGGGTTAATCTGTCTTTCTGGAATATTTTCATAACTCAGAATTATTTTTTGACTGAAGTTGGTTTCCCCTCTGAGGGCAGTTGTACTATGACTGTTTTCCCCCACTGGGGCAGTCAATATTTTTCATTTTTGATATCTAATGCCTCTGGAATTGGCTAGAACAACAATTCCAAAGGCCCGACTCCACCTGTACATTTTTTTACATTAATTGTAAAAATTATATGCACTCAGCATGCATATGTCCAAGATTCTCCTGATCACACACTATTTAACTTCATGCACAATACAGAATCTATTCCACCATTGATCATCACATGCGGAAATTAAATCAATTGCAATGCACACATGAAACCATAAAAATTCACACACATTAACACAGTGATTTTCATGGGAAAGCCTGAAGCTAAAAACCCCAACTATCTGTATATAATATATGTCATAGAGATCATGTAACAATCCTCAAACAAAGCTTATCACAAGCTATCAGTACAATCCAATCGCTACACACTAATCAAGCCCGATCTTGCAAATCCATGCACCGATCTTTGCCACCTGCTAGCCTGCCTCTACTACGTAATCCATGCTGAAGAATGGCTCTAGATGAACTCGAATCCATCCTATATTGACTGCGCAATCCTCATTGGCATCTCCATTAATGTGTGGTGCAAACTCATGCAACACTATAGTCACAACTGATAGTCACACTTGCTCTTTCACCTACCTCTCCACTGGTCTCCACTAAAACTATCCATGCACTATAGTTAACTGATGTATTGTTCAGTTGATTAATGAGTTATTATTTAGTGAATTAATTATTAATTAATTCACACCACTCTCACTAGTGTATCAATCAGTTAGACTGCATACAACTAGCTCAACTGTGTCTAACTGAGTTAAACTGAACACAACTCCACCAAACTCTGTCACATGAGTTCTAACTGAAGTCCTCCATGCAATAGCTCCACTAAACCCTCAGGAATAGCGTAATTCCTTCTGTCAGCTCCTATGCCACATCTGTGCACTTAACTAAAGTGCTCTAAGAGAATAAGATAATGTTTAGAGTCCAAATATTATTGAGAGATAATAATATTCGACATATCTATTTTTAGACTGCCAATATAAAAATAGATTCCGCCCAATATGTCTAAAAATATAAATCCATCTATTTTTCCAACTTGACCAACCATCCACAAATAGCATCTTGCAACTCATAGAATATGATCAACATGTCTAAAAATAGACTTTGCAACAAAAATCACCTGTGTGGGCCCCACCTAGTTTAGGTGATCACTTTCCAACTAGGATCAGGAATGGATGTTTCAGGATGCCTCCTTCACTGTTTCTTGTTGCAATCTTCAAAATTAATAGAATTTAGTCTTACTTAGAAAAAAAAAAAAAAATTTAAAGTTATTATGTTATAGAATTTTAAATTTTTCTATGTATAGAATATTTACTATTATAATATAAAGATTATAATAGAAAAAGGTTGTGATCATCAAATCTATATAAATTATCTTTTATGATTTTGAATATGGACTTAAATTTTGGAGGAATTTCTTTCATATAAATATTTTAAAGTTATTTTTTATCACAATTCAATTGCAGCTATAACATTGAAAGAATGATTGCTGAAGGATTAAAAGGCCTAATTTAGTTATAAAAGTTAAACTTTGAAACTTAAATATATGGTTTTAAAAGAAGAAGGTGATGCTAAGTGATTTTATGATTTTGAAGGTATGACATTTCAATGATGTTATATGAATGTGAAGTTGAGAGTTGCAATATTTTTATAAAAAAATGGAGAAAATTTGAATAACTCCAAAAATGTCTTATAATTAGTAGTCTTAAAATTAAAATAAATACACTATCAAATTCTTCTCTTTGAGGTTAGGATTATACCTATTGAGAAAAGGCTATGATCAAGTACTTAATGCATATGTACGATGTCATCTCATTAAACTAAATTTAAAGAGAATTATTAATATAATAATTAAATTGAGAATAAATAAAAGTTAATATATTATAAGGAAATCATAAACCTTATGTTAAAAGATCAAAAGCATCTTTTTAATTTAGGAAAATTTAAAAAGAAAATAATATTACTAAAATAAGAATAAACTCTTATCGCTTTCAAAATGAAGGCTTAATGTAATAGATTTGACCTGAAAATATAATACAATAGAAAATATGCCCAATAACTTCAAGAATAGAGTATAAAAGCTTCAGATCTTTATTACTACTCCTTAAGGAAGGAGATCACTCCACAAGCCATATGTTTGTTAATACAATAATCCTTGACATCCTCAATGGAGAGTCTATAGCCTCTATATAGGCTTCATACATACAATACCATGGGTAATACATTTAATACCATGGGCTTATCACATTATTTCCTAACTACTTGTGGTCCCTTGCATAATGTGGGTTGACCACTTTATTTGTTAATTATGGCCCATGTATTTATTATCCTTACATTACATTATTTCCTTAGGTACCTTCCTCTATACCCCATATGATCCCCCCTAGGAATACCACATATTATCCCCCCTAGGTATACTACATTCCACCCCCTTAAGCATGTTTCATCCCCAAAACATGAGAAGAACACAAATAATAAGATCTACTCAAAAGAGTAGTCCACTGGTACCATGCACGTGCATCGAGCCATCCTAGTGAAAAGTGAACACTCGATCTAGTCGGTGCCTCGCTCGCTTGAGATGGACATTGGTTCTGGTGGTTCCTCTACATTGATGTGTTGTGGATGGGTCGTCGGTTGTTGTCTTTGTTGCTAATTATTTTCCATCTTGTTGGTTGTTGTCTTGTTGGGTGATACGGGTGATGATATACTGAAGATTGAACTGATGGACGATATTTCATTAATTCCTCTACTATTGGTGCCTGAGTGGTGTCTGGAGCTTTTTCTGGTACCTCCATTGTTGGTGTCTGAGTGGTGACCAATGCTTTTTCTAGTATATGGTTTTATGTTTTTGTTTAGCTTTCAACCAGCAAAGGCTCATCGTCTGATATGTCAGTTTCGTGAGAGATTTTTGCTTTTGTCTCCCCAATCTCGGTCTGGCCCTTAATGGAAATATCTTGTAATGTAATTTTCTTCTTTTTATACCAAAGCTTCAAGAATTTCTTTTGTACATTAATATTGGCAGTACCAATCAATTCTATCCAAGGGTATCCCAAAAGGACATCCACATTATCCATATCTGAAGTATAAAAATCAGAATGCAACACATACTTATCCATATAAATCTTCAAATATTTATAAATTTGCACCTCCACATTATCAACCTGTGTTTTTTCAATGTGTTTTGTTGAAACTTGTAATTCTCTTGCTACATTAACATCGATAAAATTATGCTTGCAACTAGGATTGATAGACACAATGATATTCTTCTGTTGAATACATCCATGAATCTGTAATATAGAAATATTAGTAGAAAATAAGCCTTCAGGGCTCCTAGTGTCCTTCTTTCCATATTGAGACCACTTGTCCATGATCTTAGTATCCTGCTTTCGAGCATGAGACCACTTGTCCATGATATTAGTGTCCTTCGTTCCATATTGAGACCACTTTTCCATGATCTTAGTGTCCTTCTTTCCGGCATGAGGCCACTTGTCCAATAAATTTTTTTCAATTTCATCAGACCTACATAAATTCGGAACCTCACCGTCAAGTGAATTCCACCATATAGCAACTTCGTCTTCCACATAATACCTTATGGAGGCGTACCAAAGCCCTGGGCTTTCAATCTTCAAAGATTGTATAAATTCTTCAATAGTGGGACCATTAGCATGTCCTGAAAACTTCATCTTGCTAGAACCCCTAAAACAAAGTAAGGGTTTTGAAGAAATCACTTACTGTTGAGCGAAAATTAAATATCGAGACACCTCTATCAATGTGGCTCCAAATATTTATTATAGCATGTTTTTGGAAATGGAATGACCATTTTACATCTGCCCTTATGACTGAAATCCTGATCTGGGCACTCTGGAAACTCATATCTACGTTGCACTTGTCTCATTGTCATAAAATTTGTGAAAAAAATGGTTGATTTTAAATCAACGATAACTCCATCATCTAGACTCGATTCGACTGAATTTTTTTTGAAATCGGGTGATTTTTCAAGGGGATCTCAGATCTATAAATATTTGTATGAAATTTTGCACCAAAAACTGCAAAAAATGTCAGGAGAGTCATCATCCATGAATTACCTTAAAAAAATGTCTACAACACTACTGAGTTTAAATCAGCGATATCTCCTTCATCCAAACTCTGATTCGACTTATTTGTTTTTTGAAATTGACTATTTTTTTGCAAGGAATCCAAATGTGCTATTTTTTTCTTAAAAAATTTCACCAAAATTTTCAGGTCGGCTCTGCAAACTCATCGCCCAAAACATTTCCTGCAAAAATGGAAAAAAAAATCCCCAACTCTGCCCAAGAAAGTGCTCTGATACCACTTGTAATAGATCTGACTTACAAATATAATAAAATAGAAAATATGGCAAATAAATTCAAGAACGAAGTATAAAAGCTTCATATCTTTATTAATACCAAAACGCTTGAGGTAGGGTAACACCATACAACTACTCCTTAAGGAAGGAGATCACTCCACAAGCTATATGCTTGTCAATACAATAATCCTTGACATCCTCAATGGAGAGTCTCTAGCCTCTCTATAGGTTTCATACATACAATACAATGGGTGATTACCATAGGTCATACATCTAATACCATGGGCTTATCACATTATTTCATAGCTACTTGTGGTCCCTTGTATAATGTGGTTTAACCACTTTATTTATTAATTGTGGCCCATGTATTTATTATCCTTACATTATATTATTTCCTTGGGTACCCTCTTCTGTACACCATATGATCCCCCCTAGGAATACCCCATATTATCCCCCCTAGGTATACTACACTTAAGCATATATAATATGTAGCTACTTAAAAGGTGGAGGATGAAAAAACACTTCTTCATGTATTGTCATGCCAACCTAAATGTTAAGTCTCATTTTGAAGTCATTTGTAACACTATAAATCTTCATAACATATTAATCCATGAAAATCAAAGGGAACATAAAAAAACTTATTCTAATATTTTTAATCATAAAAATAATATATTGAAACAAAATGATAGATATCTATATTTATTTTTTAAGCTTTATAAATCAAAGTTGGTATATAGTGAGCCACCACTAGTATTGTCATAATACTAAATTGAAAAAAAAAAATTTACTTTCTATATGTACTTACATTATGTGGTAAAAAACCTTAAAAAATTATTTACTTTATTTTAATATAATTTATTAAATTTTATTAAGATGACTTCCTTTGGAACAAAGAAAAAATGACAGGCACCCTAGAGTGGTAGAGTATGAACTGCATATTATTATTATGCATGTTTTTTATTATTTTTTACAAAATACTAGGAGTGATAAACTATGAATTGCATTAATGGTGGATGAAATTGCAAAAAACCCTAGTAATGAATGTAAGACACACATGGGAGATGAACGGTTGAATGGCGCATATCAGATTAAAAATGTGAATAAAATGACTTATATAGTCACCATACACCACCTATTGGAGGTCCCAGAATCCTCATTGGAATCCACACCAATGTCTAAAAGAAGTATAGGTTGTGGAAGGCTAATTTCCAAACTATATAAAGGGTCATCATTGATGTGGTTTGAATAGGTTGTGCTAAGAGTTGAAACAAAGCTAAAATCCAACAAATAGGTTACATGCTAAGGAATGTTAGGATGAAATTCTGCTCTACAAACCTCTTCCACTCGTGAATGGAGGAAGACTTGGTGAGTTTTTTTTATGACCAACTACAGGACCTAAAAATTCAGTTTGAACCAATGGACATCCATAATAATCTAGACCCCATCTCTCCTTTATATGTTGATTCAAACTCTACAATAATGAGAAATGTATATTCAAATATTTTTGGTGAGTTAGTTCAATCTCAATACAGCCACTATTCAATTGACTTGGCCATTTAGAGTTCGAAATTGCGGACTACACTTGCATTAGCTTGACCTATCTTAGAATTTTTGGATGGGGAGGTGTTATGAAACCAACTCCAAAAATAGAAGAAAAGAGAGATCAACACCTTAGAAATCAACCACTTCGAGGGGGAAACCTCCTTTACTTTACATAAATGAAAAATTATTGGATGATACAAATGACAAAACCTCATTTCTATATATAAGAGCCCAATGGGTCACAATATAATCCTAGCCGACATAACAATAACAATGTAAGGGCACAACAATAACAATAGAGGGCTTCTATGGGGAACAATAATAACAATATGGGGGCTACCTGGGAAAAATAATAACAATAAGGGGGATATACTAAAAATAAAAATAAGGGGATACACTAGTATTATAGGTACCTAACATGCCCCTCTCCTTCAAACAAGTGTTTTCCTCAACGCTTGATTATTTATTAATGATTCTGTATAAAATTATCATCCTCCCATGTGGAATCTTCAATGATTAAGTTCTTCCACTTCTGGAGATACTATGAAATTGATCCATTTCATAGTTTTCAAGTTCTTTTTTCTGTGACTGCTTCAGAACTACTTTCGCTGCGATGTTGATCTTCTTGTTGTTTCATTCGATTCTACACCAAAGTTAGGTTATCCCTTGAGAGTTGGAGAACTTGTCTTTTATGCTCGATGTGATCTTCCACTACTTTATCATCCATATTAGCTTTCATTTAATCCTTCAAACTGTCCAACTTGCCCTGCATTTCTTCTTTTAAACCATCTATGTCATCTTTGGTTGCTCTTTGTGAGATCAAAATTTGTTGCACTTGGTACTGTAATTTTGATATATCATACTTCAATTCTTCCTCTTCATGAGTCATAGTAGAGCCTTCTGAGGGCTTAATGGTTGTTGAATTATTTTTTGGAAGCATTATATAACTCAATAATGATATCTATGCTTCAATATGCCCTTGGAATCACTTCAAACTAATTTTTCAAACTTGTTTAAAAAATACACACCTTTTTTCTTGATTTTTAGGAGGTCTATATTGACCCTGATTTATCTATTTTATTTAGGATCTTCAAGATATGAATTTCTATCTTGTATTAGCCCTTTGATTCCTCTTTCCAATGCCACAGGTAAGACCTGATTTGGATTCTTCAAGAAAAAGTTATGCCCAATCTACCACAATGACCTAATTATGGACTGGTTCAGTAGAGCGAACTTGTATGGCATGCCACGTGTCAGTGTTTCCTCCTTTGGCTCTGAAATTGATACAAAATAAACTAAATTCTCTGTAATTTTAGCCACGTTTTATAGAATTCCAATCTGATGCTTATAGAGAGAGAGTTATGATGATTTTCCCAAGGTCTCCTCTTTGAGATGAAATTCGGGAGCATGCCAATACCCTAAATTCCACAGATCATGTCTCTAAAAATATTACGAACCAAGATCTGAAATTTTTACATGAAGTTCCTTCAGATTTCGTCGAAAATGGGTTTTTGTTTTAACTTCTGAACCTTCGTATGAAAAATGTTATATCGAAAATTCCACGATGACATGTTTGAAGCAGCAAAACCCTAGAATCCAAATCTCTGATACCAAATGTTATGAAAACAGCTCCAAAAATAGAAGAAAATAGAGATCAATGCCTTAGAAATCAGCCACTTCAAGGGGGGAACCTCCTTTACATTATATAAATGAAAAATTCTTGGATGATACAAATGACAAACCTTCCTTTCTGTATATAGGAGTCCAATGGGTCACAATATAATCTTAGCCGACATAACAATAACAATGTAAGGGAACAACAATAACAATAGTGGGCTTCTATGGGGCACAATAATAAAAATATGGGGACTAACTGGGCAAAACAATAACAATAAGGGGGATATACTAATAATAATAATAAGGGGATACACTAGTATTATAGGGACTGAACAGGAGGGATTTTCTAAGTATTCTTTGAGAGATTTATCAAGTGAAATAAACCCATACTCACATATAGATTCTGTTATTGCCTAAATCTACCTCAGGCTGAAGGAAGGCAGAGTTTAGGGTAACATCAAACCATGCTCAGTCTGGTAGCTAGCCCTACCAGAACAGGAGAGGGCTCTCTCCGGGTCAATCTCAGAAAAAATAATCAATAGGGCTTGAGATGACTTGAAATAAAAGCTAATTTTAGGCTGGGTATATAATTAAAGGAGTTTGATTGTGTTTTTTTTTATTTTTTTTGGATCAAAGGGAAAGGCAGTTTTGGGTGCGGGGATAAGGCCTAGTTTTTGCAGAGTTCTGATTGGGGCAAGGAAGGCAATTGTTTTGATGCTTTAGATTGAATGAATGGATGGATCAGACTGGTAAGGAGCTGAAGAGGGAAAGAAGGTCTCAAGAGTCCTCATCAAACAGATGAAAACATGGAAAATTAAACAAAACTGAAGGCAAAGCAAAGCAAGTTAATGAATTCCACCTTTAACACTCATTTGTTTAATTTAAGAAGAAAGGAGAAGGAAAATGGTACACATAAACATCAGTGAACTTAAAATTACATAGAGAAACACACCATCAAACATAGAGCCACAAGGATCCCAAAGAGTGTTGCAAACCCTGGTCTATTCCTTTGCCAAAAATGCAGAGATGAAATGTACAATGAAGTGCCAAGCAATCCCAAGTGTCCAACCTTGAAAATGACTGAGAAAATACATCATATAGACAAGCCTAACTCCTCCCCATGCCTCTAGGGGTCGAGCTCATCATTCTAGGAGTTGTTTCAACCATATCTAAACTAGGAACTAGAAAATAGGCAATGAAACAACTTGCCTCTATATGGTCGGAAACTGATTCATTCACTTACTTTTCACCTTTTGGTGAATGAATCTTCTAGAATGAGTAAAAATGAGCCAAAATTACATCATGGTAATGAAATTACACATCAATATTTACATGGAAAAGTCAAACTGGCCAAAACTAGGCGAAATTCTGAGCTGCTGAGTGAAAAATAGGCCAAATTCCTCTATGCGCCGCGCCTGGAATCTCTATGCGTAGCACAAGTTTGGAGCTGATTTTGAGGCCCTTCCCAAAGTCAAAATTGAGCGCAGGATAGCTTGTTGGAAAGCCCTACCTGTCTAATTTCCAACCCAAGTGGAATTTATATATTTGGTTGCCATTTTCCCCTCCAAAAGTTCAATCTCCCAACACTGCTTCCTGTGTGTGCAAAAAGTGAAAGAAAGGCCATTTTTAGGGTGTTTTTGACCCTTTAGGCAACCCAGAACTTGATGAAATCCTTAGGTAATCCATAAGCATGCATAAATTTTGATGAAAAATCCATAAATGCAAATTTTTCCTCCTGAAGAGCTGCCAATTATAAGCGCGCGCCAAGTGGCGCTACGCGTTGGACAGGAAACTCTGTTTTTAGGCACACAAATTCAAAATTGACAAAATTTTTCCCAAATTTCTTGAAATTTGGGCTGAATGTCCCTCATCAAGCACTATGCTGGGCCAAATAAGCTTTGGGAAAAATTTGGAGCCTATCATTCCTTTTGCGACGCTTTAGTGCCCTTCTTAGCCTTGCCTTCAGGATCTTGATCCTTGCTTTGCAAACATGATGTCGCGCCCAATAATGGTTCTTCATGTGCCTGAGCATGTTCTTTTCTTTTTTTGCCTTTGCCAACAGCTTCTCAAGATTAATGTTGACCCTCTCAAGCCAAGTCTCTCTATCAGCCTCAATCTCCCGCTCAATGGGTGTCATCTCTGTTGGGCTTCTTCGGGCAGCTTGCCGATTCTCACGGATGTTTTGCAGCTCCATGATCATCTGTTGATCCTCCAACTTTTTGTTCCGCTGCTCCAGATAATTTATGATCCATTGAGATCTTTGCAATTTTTCGGTCAATGTGTCGATCTCAGCCTTCTACTCCTACATGATCTCTCTCAATTTTGAGCTTGGAGAGCTCAAATCCTCATCAATCAATATGAAATTAGTATCCTGGCCTCCTGAAGGGACCTCATCCTGCATCGGCCTCTTACCTCTGTCCTGTACCTGTACCTGTGCTGCTGATGATGGCAACGAGACCCCTTCCACCCCGGGTGAAGATAGTACTCGTCGGGCTGCTGCAAATAATACTCTAGTGCCTCTCTGATAAGTGACATATACTGGCACACTGATGGACTCTGTTTCGTGACCTTCAAACTGATGTGAAGGTTCACCTGCATCATGGACAATCTCTGGAGGAGGCTGAGGGGCTGTGAAGAAGTCACGGGAAATGAAATCTTCCCATGCAATGCCCTGCAATCCAAGCTGATGTACAACACCGATCTTGATGAGTGCATAGTGATAAATATTGTTGTACTGCTGCTCAGGAGTCTTCTTCTGCACAAGAGTGGTCATTCACTCGATGTTGCGGCACATGAAATAAGGTATGTTCATCATCCTCACTCTCGTGAAATGCATCAATAATCTGATGTGGTAGGCATAAAGGTGTGAGAACCGGCCCTCACAACTGAAGTATCTGATAATGAGTCTCATCAAAGGCGCATAGGATTCCTTCAGAAACTGGAATGGGAATACCCTGCTGAGCTGTCTCACATAGCTAGGCCTAATGTATGGTTCATAATGCACTCTTTCCACCTGATGTCTCTTGTTCCACTATTCACCTACATTCGGTATTCCTGTTGCTTGAGAAATGGCTTCCGGTGTCAAGGTGAAATTTACATCAGCAAGAGTTACCTGACCATCATGAAAATGTAAAACAAAAAAAAGAGCCAACTCCTGATGATGCTGAATCCGAGCAATCATCTCACAGTACTGATAGCATGACTTCTCTTGAAAACATGCCATGGCAAGTGGGCAGGCCTGCAATTGAGTCAATGAGGTGGGCTCTTCTCTCACATGTTTGCCACCTTTACGAGGCCTTCTCGGTGCATGTAGCTCAGTGGTAGAATCACTGTCTTGTTCATATGATGTATCAGTGTCTGTCTCCATGGTGTTGCAAGGTCTATGCCAAGTATATGTTGATTTGTATGAGATGCAAATGAGAATTTGGTGTCTTTGTCTTGATTGCCAAATGTGTCAAAGTCAAATGAGGGACTGTGGGAAATAAGGCGGTGAGAATGATGGAGTTTTGTCAAGTGAATTTAAAGTGTAATAACAGTCACTTGACTATTTGGGAACTTGGGGTTTGGGGATTTTATAAGTGAAATGAGAAAGGGAAAATGATAGGGAATGAAGTAGCTTTTAGGGATAGGAAAATGGGGCTTAGGAATAAGTCACTTTGAGGATGAAAAGGGGTAAGGGATGAACTGTAGTGATATAATAATAGTGAGAGGGAAAAACAAGGTGAGAAATAAAAGGGTTTGGCACCAAATTATTTTTAGAACACCAATTCAGAACCCTAAGGAGCAGTTTTAAACAAGGTAATAGGGTTTACAATTTGACATTACAAATTCTCATATTCCTTCTTTCAAGCAACACCAAACACAAGCTAATAGCAATTCAAAATCTCACACACTTACTCAGAGCATAGGAGATTGAGTCGATTTGAATTTATGGAACAGTGGCAAAGTTTTTGTTTGTCGGTCCTGTGCGCCGCGCGCACAACCCAGTGCACCGTGCCTGGTGTATGCGCCACGACCGTTGTATTTTGCACGGTGGAAAACGTTTCTATGCGCTGCGACTTGCTTATGCGCCGCAACCACCTCCCAACGCGTCGCGACTCTAAAATTCACCACAGTTTGCCTTCCAAGACTGGCTTTTGCTTCCTCCACGATTTTCTCTTGGGTCTTTGATAACTCTTGGTATGGAAATGATTTATGAAGACACAAAAATATCTTTTATGGCATGGGCTTTGATTTTTGATTTGAAATAACCCACTTGCTAATGTTTGAACTTTGGCAGTTTGCACTTTTTAATATAAACTCTGTTTTTGTTTCCACTTTGATTTTTTAGCTGAATGACGAAATTCTTGTCCATTTTTTGCAGGGATAGCTGGCATTGGATTTGGCGAAGGCAACCAGGGTTGCGCCTGAATATCTTCACAACTAAATTTTTTTTGAAAATTACATGGCATTTATTACAAAAGACAAAATTGACGATTTTTCTTCAAAACAGAGTTTTGAAGAAGAATCATGATCAAGAAATATAACGATGAAATTTTTGCAATGAAAACTTATTTTGAACCTCCCTCATGTGCCTGCTGACATTATTAGAAATTCTGAAGACTAAATTTGCGAAACCCTAGACCTAATGAGGTTTAAAACCCTAAAATGACTCTTTGCTGACCTAGAGACCAAACATGACTGTGAATGACTGTAAATGATTTCGATGAACTTTGATGAACAAACCTGGGCCAGCAGGTACAAGACATGAGGGATATGAGTGAAAAGACCCTTCCGTCAGATGATCCATGCTCCTAATGGAATGCAACTGAATTGACTAAATGAGACACCTAAAATGAAATGCAACAAAAGAGATTTTGATCTCTGACGGAGGGATGAAGAGACCGACTCTAACAGATTCAATGGGGGAATTAATCTTTCCTTAGAGGAATAAACTGTAATATACCATGGAAACTCCCTCTCAATTGGAATCCATGACATTATCTAGAAGAATTATTTGTTGTAGAATGATGATTTTTAGATTATGAGAAGGGTCATGATTGATGCAATTATAATAAGATATGTGAAGACCTAGAATGGAGCTAGAGTTTCTACAATAAATAAGGTTATGAGCTAAGGAAAGTTAGGTTGCGCTTATGTTTTTCAAACTTCTCCCATACTGAATGGAGGAAGCCTTAGTGGATTTTTCAAATGACCAAGTGGAGGACCAAAAAATCTGGCATGAACTAGTGGACATGCACAATACTTTGGACCCCAACTCTCCTTTAGATGTTGAGTCAAAATCTACACCCATGAGAAATTTTAGCTTGGAACTTTCTGGTGAGTTAGATTTACCTCAATCTAGCCACTAGCCAATTGAATTGACCTCTCAAAGCTCTAAAATGGCGATCGTATTTTCATAAACTTGGCCTAGATTTTAAGTCTCTTGTGAGGAGGGATTTTTTAAGTATGCTTCAGGAGACATATCAAGTAAGGGAAATCCATCCCTACATATAAAGTCAATAGTGGAGTCAACCTTTCCTCAAGGAAATAAACCTCATGTTTTTAATATGAATGACTTGACTCCCCTATATATGATGGTAGGTCAACTAGGTTGTGGCTTCAAAAGAGGAATTTAAAATGGCCACCAGAGCCTTAGGTTCATCAGGCTAGGTTTAATAATGAGTTAATCAGTGGCATTCCATCCATTGATCCTAGAGCCTTAGCATAGAATGGCTTGGGATTAATAGGATTAGGAAAATTTCATAAACATAGGAAGTGCATCAAGTGTAAAGTTGAATCCAACAACCTCTTACTAAGAGATAGTGTGAAACCTAATGAGATAATGGAGTTCAAAAAATCAACACTTGTTCATAGATTCCATAGTAGGAGAATGGGAGAAACATCACATAAAATATGGATAGAGGAAAATTTGGTTCCCTTATGGGATATATGTTGTGATGTATGGCCCTCATGAAGTGTTGTATCACATGGATTTTCAAGGCTATAAAGGATTTGGAAAATATCCTTCAAAACTAATAGAAATGTATCTCTAAGTCCTTATTTCTCAAAACATGCCCGTGGAATTTGATGCCCACTCATCCCAACTATATTTCACCCCTATTTGGGTAATAATGTTAGGGCTTCCTATGAATGTTTGGTTTTAAAAATTATTTAAGGAAATTGGAAATTAACTAGGCTTGTGTTATGAGGTAGATAGGTTATTTTGTGACATTACATACATGGGGATCATTATATATTTTGTGGGTCAAGACTTGTATAAGGGAGTTTCATACTCCATTATCATTTGAAAATGTCTACCAATGTTTTATCAAGCCCTCAATTATGAAGGATAACCTTCAAATGCAAGCACTGTTATGAATATGGTTACCTAATAAAAGGTTGTTCACTCAATTTTAAGAGGAAAATATGGGTTCAAGAAACCTTTCCAGTTGCATAAGCATCATCGCCTCTTTAGGTGGAATAAAATCCCATTCACTGGCATAATAGGATCACCCCTTGGGAATATTTCCTTAACAATACCTCATGTCGATATTGAGAAAGAAAATTCCATCCTTTCCTCCTCCAACTAAAAATTCCTATAGTCAATTGCTTATTGGGGCCTGCAAGGTCAGTCTACAACATAATTTAAGGATTATTCCAGGGGATTTCCTCTCTATATTTTCAACTATTTAAAAACATTTGAATATTGATCTCATTCCTCTAGATGGAATAGGACAAACCCTCTCCATACATTCCAAGCCTCAAGTTCCACCTCTCCCCCCACCCCCCATCTCCCCTCAAGAAGAAAACACCTAATTCAAAATACCATGGAGACTCATTCTTAGCTAATTTTGTAAAATACATCCTCAAACCTCATAATGTTGAAGTTTGCAACAAGAAACAGTGAAGGGGGCATCCTGAAACATCATCCTTGATCCTAGTTGGAAAATAATCACCTAAACTAGGTGGGGCCCACACAAGCTATTTTTAGGTGTATGTCTGGAACACCAATAAATAATATGATAGGAGCAGTGACTTCCATGATAATGGAACACTGGTGTGGAACAGAGACCATTGTCTCTGACAAAAATGAAATTGTTTTGATGAACTTGAAATGTATGAATATAAATCAGTATGAAGATTTTCACAGAGACTGGATGGAACGGATCTATCTTGTCAAAGATCCTAAGAATCTTCTATGGAAACAAGTCTACCTTGCAGCCCTGCCTTCAAAGCTTGTTGATATCATCAAGCTGCAAGAGTCATTCCAATTTCCTTTTGAAGTATACACGTGGGGTGAAATATATGCCACTATTACTAAAGTTTTGATAACTTTATGTACCAGTTCTAAGATGAATAGATCAATAGAAAAAATGCATAGATTTCCTGGTACTAAATCATTTTGTAGAAAATATGGCATCACAGTTGATGATCCCCTAGTGAAACATAGAAAGTCAAAAAGAAGGGCAAATAAATCATAGAGAAGGGAGAAGTTCATCGGAAAAATAAATAAGAGGAAATTCTCTTCCTCATGGCCCTCCAGGCCCTTAAGAAAAAAGGGACATTACAAATATGTTCCTAAAACCCATTATTATCAACCATTAGACATTCGTCCAAGATCACAGAAAGTTGAAAGGATGAATCAACAACTTGTATGCTGGTTATGTAGGATGCTATTTGTAGATGGTTGGTCAAATGTGAAAAATAGATGAAATTCTATTTTTAGAAGATTGGGTGAAGTCTATTTATAGATCGTCAATCTAAAAATAGATGTATGTCGATTATTATTAGCTATTAATAATAATCAGACTCTAAACAACAACTTATTCTCTTGGAGCACTTAATTTCAGTATATAGATTTGTTAAATCAGTGGGCTGAAGGAATTATGCAATTCCTAAGGGTTTACTGGAGTTCACGCATGGAGGACTTAGTTAGAACTAAAGTGGCAAAGTTATGATAGAGTTGGAAGAGTAGTTCATGGAGTACTTGTATTCAGTTTAACTCAGTTAGACTCAGTTGAGATAGTTGTATCTAATCTAACTGACTGATACACTAGTGAGAGTGGAGTGAATTAATTAGTTAATTAATTCAAAAATAATAACTCATTAATCAACTAAACAATACAGCAGTTAACTACAGTGCATGTCAGATCCAGTGGAGAGATAGGTGAAAGGGCAAGATGGACTATCCGTTGTGACTACTAGTGATGCATGGATTGCATCTACATATACATTGGAGTTTCCAATGATAATCATGAAGTCAAGGAGAGTCGGATTGCATCGAATTGGTCTTTGTAATCAGCTTGGATTGCGCAGTGGAGGCAGGCTAGCAGGAGGGCTGAGATTGGTGCATGGATTTGCAGATTTATTCTATGTTAGTGTGTGACGATTGTATTGTACTGAGAGATTAATGTACTAAGCTTTGTATGAGATTGTTACATGATCTCCATGATACATAATATATGATAGTTGGGGTTTTTAGCTTTAGGCTTTCCCATTAAACAACTGTGTTGTGTGTGTTTTTATTGCTTCATGTGTTTTGCAATTGTTGATTAAATTTCCACAAGAATTATAGTGGAAGGATTCTGTATTTAGAAAGAAGATAAATATTGTTAGATCAGAAGAGTCCGGATATATACATGCATATTGTTATAGATTTTATACATGGTATCATAGCTGTGTTAATTACTGGAGATTGCAATTGTGAAGCAGTGCTGAGTTTTGTGCTGGTGGAAAAATTCGAATTTGCTGCAGGGGTTTCTTGGTGCGACAGTTGAGTATACATTGAAATGTCTTTCAATGGGTTTCGGTTGGAGTATGCACTCAAGGGGAACTCTAACTACATATACTGGAAGGACAGGATGGAGGTGGTGCTTGAAGATAATGGCTTGAAGGAATTCATCGAGAGAGATGTTCCTAAGCCCACTTCGGTGGATGCTGTAGTACTTGACGCATGGAAAAAGAAAGTAGTAAGGGAAAGGAGGATTCTGTTGGAAGGTGTGAAAGACCATATTGTCTCAATCCTTCATGAGAAAGCCACTCCATATGCTATGTGGAAGGCTTTGACAGATCTTTTCAAAAGCAACAGTGACCAGAGGAAGTTGGCGCTGAAAGATAAGCTCAGAAAAATAAAAATGGAGAATAACGACACTATTCCGGTATACTTGACAAAGTTTGTCCAATGCAGGGATGAGCTTGGGAGTGTAGGAGTTAGTGTTGATGATTATGACTTGGTGAGATTGGCTCTCCTTGGGCTTCCGAAGAGTTGGCATAGCTATGAAGACTCTGTCAATGGACGGGAGAAACTGTCGGGTTGGGAGCGACTTTGGTCAGATATTGTGTAGGAGGAGATAAGGCAAAGTACCAGAGATGGCTATTCATCAAAACATGATGATGAAGAGGACTGTGATTTGGTTTCCAAGGCAAATAATAAGAAGGGGAAGAAATTCCATTCTATATCTGAGGCCTGTGAAGATGGCAAAGAGCATAACATGTCCAAAGTGAAGTGTTTTCACTGTCACGAGTTTGGACATATTGCCACAAATTGTCCACATAAGAAGAAGAACAAGATGGCTGTTGGAGTTGTAGCTGGTGAGGCTCTTGCCTCACAATTTGAGCTTGACTTCTCATTGATCACATGCATGGTGTCTAGTGCATTGGGATCGGGGTGGTACTTTGATATTGGTGCTTCCTTTCACATGACGGGAGGTGTGAAACTTTTCAGTGACTTGGTGGAGAAAGTTCTCCAGTTGCATGTTGAGTTGGGTGACAATGGATGATACAGTGCTACCGGCATTGGTTCCATTACCTTTCAGAGGGCGTCAGGTAAACTCATTATTTTACAAGATGTTGTGCATGTTCCAGGTTTAAAGAATAATTTAATCTCAGTCGTAATGTTAGAGGATAAAGGCTATGATGTTGTCTTTAGTGAAGGAAAAGTTTTCCTTCGGCACAAAGAAATGGAGCAAGTCAAGAAGGTTGGGATTCGAGCTAAGAATCTCTACAGACTTGAAGTAGATGGGATTTCTACGAAGCTTCCTATTGTTGGGAAGTGTGAGAAAGCCATGCAATTGAAGCTTGAGAGGGAGCAGGATTTGCATGCAGGTAAGAGTGAACCTAGGGATATGGAGCAGTCACAAGATGAGAATCATGGAGTGGGAGCAACCACTCATGCAGATAAATTTCGTGCTAGATGGGCAGAGGGAGTGCATGTAGCTATACCACCAGGTGAGAGGTGGGGCGACATGCATGAGTAATCCCAAGAATAGATTTCTGGGCAAGATTCATTGACATGGTGTGGATCTCATGAATTGAACCTGGCTACGAGGAGCCCATAGAGCAGCAGTAGCATGATCAGTTGGATTGATGCAGGCAGATCAAAGTGACAGTGTCTGATACTGGAGCGCGGTTCAGAGTTGACAACAAGTGCAGAGCTCATGGGTGCATATTTCAACAACGCAGTGGTTCCTGAAGACATGTGTAGTAGCTAAGAAGAAGTCGAAGACTTTGATGATAGATGCATTAGATTGATTGAGTTGTTTGGAGCCTTTCAGTTTCAGAAGTGTTGCAGCAAGAGTTGCAGGGCGAATGCATGGAGTTGCATGTCGCATGCAAAGACAGTCCTTTCTTGTTGAGAGGGAGTGTTGAAGTTTTCAATAAGAAACAGTGAAGGAGGCATCCTGAAACATCATCCTTGATCCTAGTTGGAAAATAATCACCTAAACTAGGTGGGGCCCACACAGGCTATTTTTAGGTGTATGTCTATTTTTAGACATGGTGAGCATATTCTATAAGTTGTAGGATGCTATTTGTAGATGGTTGGTCAAACGTGAAAAATAGATGAAATTCTATTTTTAGAATATTGGGCGAAGTCTATTTATAGATCTTCGATCTAAAAATAGATGCATGTCGATTATTATTAGCTCTTAATAATAATCAGACTCTAAACAACAACTTATTCTCTTGGAGCACTTAATTTTAGTATACAGATTTTTTAAATCAGTGGGCTGAAGGAATTACGCAATTCCTAAGGGTTTACTGGAGTTCATGCATGGAGGACTCAATTAGAATTGAAGTGGAAAAGTTATGATAGAGTTGGAAGAGTAGTTCATGGAGTTGTATTTAGTTTAACTCAATTAGACTCAGTTGAGCTAGTTGTATATAATCTAACTGAATGATACACTAGTAAGAGTGGAGTGAATTAATTAGTTAATTAATTCACAAATAATAACTCATTAATCAACTAAACAATACAGCAGTTAACTACAGTGCCTGTCAGATCCATTAGAGACCCAGTGGAGAGATAGGTGAAAGGGAAAGATGGACTATCCATTGTGACTACTAGTGATGCATGGATTGCATCTACATATACATTGGAGTTTCCAATGATAATCACGCAGTTAAGGAGAGTGGTATTGCATCGAATTGGTCTTTTTAATCAGCTTGGATTGTGTAGTGGAGGCAGGCTAGTAGGAGGGCTGAGATTGGTACATGGATTTGCAGATTTCTTCTATGTTAGTGTGTGACGATTGTATTGTACTGAGAGCTTGATGTACTAAGATTTGTATGAGATTGTTACATGATCTCCATGATACATAATATATGATATTTGGGGTTTTTCAGCTTCAGGCTTTCCCGTTAAACAACTGTGTTATGTGTGTTTTTATTTCTTCATGTGTTTTGCAATTGTTGATTAGATTTCCACAAGAATTATAGTGGAAGGATTCTGTATTTAGCAAGAAGATAAATATTGTTAGATCAGAAGAGTCCAGATATATACATGCATATTGTATATAATTTCTACACATAAAATAAGATACAAATTATTTTAATAGGGACCAAAGGGAGGGTTAGGTCAAATTGAAGAATTTTTTTCTAAAGCTAGACAAAGAAGAATGGAATTATACCTATCCATTGTGTAGAAAAATTAATTTTAGAAGCCAAAATTAGTCATTAACAAACTCAAATCGGGGCCCTTGGAGAATTATCTCCTAAGAGTAGTTCAAAATAATATTTTTAGCTCTAAATTTTAGAGTATTGAAAAATGTAGCAAGAAATTCTCAATTTAAATTTTCCTTGATTAAATTGAGAAAAATCGAATTTCATGACATCAACAGACAACTTGGATGATGTTAACTTGTGTGACATGGATTGTGTCCCCCATTCACTCAATAAATTTGAGTTGGAGGAGTTAAAGTTTAGTTAAGAATGTGTGATTGCTAATTTGTAGCCACCAAGGTCAATTATCTCAGTTTGTTTTCAGATAAACTAATTCTAACCGTTGAAAGAACTAGTGGAGAGTCAGTTGTGCAGCAGGACTTTAGTCAAACTCAGTGATCATCCAGTTAGCTTATCAATCAACCCAAAATATCTATTGCATGCATAGAATTCAATTTCCCCATGCTTAGTGGAGATTCCAAGGCAATGTAACATCAGTTGTAGACTAGTCTTGAATGTACAAGTGTTGCATGCAGTCAGATGATCAACCTAAGTAATTGCACAATCCATTTTAGAGAAATTCCTAAATAATAGGGGCCTAATTTCTCAAGGAACATCGCAAGGAAATAAGAGCTCAAGCAGAGGAAAATTTTGACTAAGTATAAGTCAGAGATTCTTAGTGAGAAGAGAGATATGTTATTCACTTGCAAGTTATGCTCAGTTGAGAAAAGAAATTGTAATACATCTCTATTCATCATATTAATGAAAGCAAGAACTGGGGTTTTTAGTAGATTTCTTTCCCCAAGGAAAAATATTATTTTCATGTGTGTGATTTCCTATCGCATGTCTGGGATTTTTGTTCTAAATTGTGAATTAATGTCTGCATAGAAGCAGAGTAGGTTTGTGTCTTGTGATTTTGATTTAAAATTTATGAGCAATTGAAAATCTACACTGTATTTTCTACATGGTATCAGAGTAGGATTCACATTAGAGAACAAATTTCGAATTTGTTTCTCAATAGGTTCGAATTTTAAGATCAGTGTGACGGGATTTCTTCAGGACTAAAAAGATGGCTTTCAATGGACTGAGGCTAGAGTATGTCTTGGAAGGCACCTCTAATTTTGTGGCATGAAAGGATCACATGGAGGCGGTATTGGATGACAATGGATTTCTAGAATGCATCAAGACAGATGTTAAAAAACCACCGGATTCGGATGCCCAAAACCTTGCTCAATGGAAGAAAGATGTAGCCAAGGTGAGGAGAATAATCTTGTATGGAGTATAGGATCACATTGTCTCAAATTTCCACAGAAAAGAAACTCTGTTCGCAATGTGGGAAGACACTGACAAAATTATTTGAGAATAATAGAGTTGTGCAACCATATCGCAAAAAAGATAGATCAACGAATTCAAAAGTAGCCTCTTCGAGGTGGAACCTCCTTTACATCATATAAATGAACCATTATTGGACGATACAAATGATAAGGCCTCCTTGGTATATAGAGGAGTCTAAGGGATCATAATATAACTAGAGCCTACATAACAGTAATAATATAAGGGCACAAAAATAACAATAGTGGGCTTCTATGGGGCACAAAAATCACATATGAGGGTTACATGGTGATCAGGTGCTCAGTGTAAAAGCTCAAAAATGAAATTTCTTGAAATCGAATGGAAACTGAACGACAGCGAAGAGCTTGTCACCAGGAATCTGACACAATTTGTTTCGTCGAAAATGGAGTCTGGATGAAGAAGATAGAGCCCGTTGTTCGTTTTCCTAAACAACTAAAAAAATTGCAGAACAGGACAGAATGGTGACATGGTAGCCTAGTCAGCAAACCAAAAATATAATATTCTTCATTTTCTCCCAATGACGCTATGACAAGTGCCATTGCAACATTCGCCGAAGAGGTTTGAAGGTGATTTTTTTTTTAATATGTTTCTTCTAAGGTTGAATTTGATTTTTTATATATATAGGGACAATCCAACCAGAGGCTGACACCTGGTGCATCCAAGGGCTGCCACGTGCCCCCTCTGGTGGACCCAGGTTTGGAAGATTAGTCAAATTTCATTATAGTTATATTGTTCAAATTCCATACAAATCAAACTCCGAATTATTATTAATCCTAAGGTTGGATCAGGGTCATATATGGTATATTACATATGGTGGTGGAATATTATATGCAAAGTCCGAAGTTTATATCCAATGGTCCAATTTAATTATATATTAAATTCCACATGTATTTACATAAAAATAAGTTCAAATGAATTGGGCACACACACACACACACACACACACACACACATATATATATATATATATTGGAGAAAAATGCTTTGTATAGAATGGGTAGAGGTCAAGGCTCAACCCCACAACCTCCACCATACCACCAGCGCTCCGTGCCAATACACCACAGTGTTCGGACTTAACCTTATACGATCTCAGTTTATATTTAAATTCAAGTGGTCTGAGCGACGGGGGTTTGGAGGAGACCAGCCCCGCGGGCCAGCCTCCTCCCCATAAGACCTTATGTTATAACCAGGAGTAGGGTTTCAAAATATGTGTGGGGATTAAGGTTTGTAAATTGCAGGATCAACATTTTAGAGTGAATTAATACGGCCCTAAACCATTTATTAGTGCTAAACCAATTGCTAATGTGTGATTTGTTTAAACGCATGTATGCACAGTTAATTTGCACTTATCCCATTTAATCTGTGATTATATTAATTAAACTCAGAGTTTAATTCAACGGAATTTTTGGCGGAACCCCTAAATTCAGAGTTTCCCCCAACTTTGGCGGCCTTAACTAGAATCTTCTCCAGTTTTGGAGGCAGTTTACTATGAAAATTTTTTTTGGCCATATCTTTGGAAAAAATCGACCAAATTGAGAGCAAGAAGGGTCATTTATAAATTATTTGGACATTCTGGACACACTAAAGTAGGTTTCAGGACTAGTGGGTGAATGTAAACACCATTTTTTCACATTTGAGCTAATACAAAGGCCTAATCCATGGAAGCTGGACCAAGGAGATGTAGCCCAGGAGGGTGAAATCCTTCATCAAAACACTGTGTTAGTGGATCAATTGTGATGGTTTGTTGTACTTGTTATTGATGATGTTTAACATTTTTTTTCATGCTTTATGCTCTTGAATTTAACTTAAAAACTCAACTCATTTACCTGTTTGACACTAATAAACACCAAGGAAACCTATGCACATAATTATAAGATCAGAAAAATAATTATAAATCTGAAGATGAAATTAGCATAGCAAAACTAACATTCAAATTCAGATCAAGTTGGTATCAGAGCAAAGGTTATTTTCTTGATTTGCTTGAGTTTTATGCAAGTAGGGTTTTAATGGTTGCAAATTTGTGATGCTTACAAGATTGAAATTGCAGAGAGGTGAAAGGTAATTGTTAGTTGTGTTGTTATGACATCCCTCATAGAGCTGGGAAGGCTAATGATAAGGAGCTTCATTCTGCAAAGAAAATACAAGGACCGTATAGACTGTCACAACCCCTTTTCACCTATCGGAACCTTTGATAGGGCTTAGAATCCACCTTTTAGCTTTAAAAGCACTCATTCTAACACATCAGGCCTTTAAGCCCCTTTTGCTTAAGCCCAAGCCCCTTTTCCACCATGAGACCGGGTCCTGTGACTGAGCGCTAATCCCATCGGCGGTCGCACGTCGCTCTTTCCAAGTTCTCGCTTCCAAGTATTTTGTTTCGCCGATGGCCGATCCTCCGATAAGATCCTGACCGTCGATCCTCCAGATCCGACGACCATCGCGCATCGCTCGTCGCCACCTTAACCTTCCTTATTCATCGAATTCCTTTTCCGCCGATGTGCGAAACCCTGACGCAATCCAAACCGTTGATCTCCGTAGATCCAACGGTCACCACTTATCGCACATCACCCATCCATCGCGCATCGCACTTCGCTTCATTCAAAGTTCTCGTTCCCAAACTCTTTTTCCGCCGATATGCCAATCTTCCGAGTTAATCTCCACCGTTGATCTCTACCAGATCCAATGGTCCTCGCTCCATCGTGCTGCACACATCCGTCACACATCGCACATCGCAAAGTCCATGTCCCTTTTACATTTTTCCGTCGATGTGCTAAACGTCAATATAATCTAATCCGTTGATCGCAATCGATCCAACGGCTATCGGGCCCCCCTCCGCTCCATTTTTCGCTCCCCGCGATGGAATCCTGACCATTGATCCTCCTGATCCAACGGTCAACGCTGTCTCACTGTTTCGCTGTCCTCAGCCTCATTCATTCATTTATGCGAGATCACGATGCATTCTGAACCGTTGATCCTCCTGATCCAACGGCCAGCGCACCTTTTCCTTTCACCCCGCCCACTTTCTTCCAATGCATCTCCACCATTGATCTTGTCCCCAATCCAACAACTCTCGCTCCCTCGGCATATCGCAATCACTCCCTCCACATTTCCTTCTCCTGTCTGTCTGGATTCCCGATGTACGCGACCCTGATTCAATCACAACCGTCCGATCAATCCAGATCTATGACATAGGTTCATTGCGAGGGCACCCAACCAAAGTGGCCCGTAATCTTCAGTGCCCCCGCAGTTAACTCCTTTTATTGCGGAAGATCTTCATCCAACGGTCCATATTCACTACGGAGGCACCCATCCGTACCCCCAAGCGCCCCCTCAATTGATCTCCACCGTCAATCTCCATCATGATCCAACAGTCTTCGCTCCATCGCTCCTTCGCAAAGTTCCCGATCACCCATCCATTATTTCATTCCCCGCTCTATTCTAGACCATCTATCTTCCTCATCTAACGGCCCACATCGCTCTTGCTTCTATAACCCCACAACTGATCATCACGGTACATGACGAAATTGCTGACGTCATTGTCGGTCCCACCCGACCGCGCAGGTTCGTCCATTGCATTCTTCCTCCATCGTTGATCTAGATTGCTATGATCAGACGGTCCGCGTTCCTTTTCGCATTCATTTCATCAAATAACCTGATCGCGCTATTTCCATGTGAAATAGGTGGTTTTGTGAGGACACATGTCGCCCACCTAACCGTATCACATTCATTTCCCTTATTACCGCTTATCGCCTCCCACCAGTGCGAAAACCACTCTGGTTTTCGCAAAACCGCCCTTCACATAACTTCGTGCCAAATCTGATTTAAGCTCTAATTTCACCATGGAAATGCCTCTACTGCATTCCCTTCCTCCGCATTGCTCCATAACCCCTCGCTGAGCCATATGAAGCAGTCTACCCCCCATCGCAGGATTTCTTTAATTGGTTTGCTTACTATGAAGGTTTTCATGGCCTTTTAAGAACCCAGGCCATCTCATATCCAATCACAGTGGCTCGAGGCAGAGGATGACGATCCTCCACACCCAGGAAGCAGAGAAAAAATATGCAGAGGGGCAATTCCACATCCAAGACAATGGATCATGACCATTGGCCATTTTGTGGGACCCTCCAGCACAAAAAGATAGTTTTTCCACTACTGGCAGTACCGCATTCTCCAGTACAGAAGGCCAGCTCTTCCCACAACTAACGGTATTGCCTTCGCCAGCTGCAGCAGTGATTTCGCCTCATCAAATAGAAATGATCATTCATGACTGGGCCTGTTTGGCCTTTTTACCTTATATTCCCTTCACTTTTTCATTTTGGGTGAAATCCTTATTTCACTCCTGCAGTTTTACTTTCAGTTTAGTCAATTGTTACATTTCAGTTAGAAACGACTTTAGGCCTGCATTGTAAGATGATGAGAGGCAGATTTACCTCATCAAAATTTTTGTTTTTGATTTTGACCTGAAACAACATACAAGCACGCGGGGAAGATATTTTCCCAAAATATCTTCTCAGGCATAGGAATCAAAGGTTATAAAAGCAGGAAGACAACACTAACAAAAGGTTCCAGATTTTCCAAAGGACTCAATAGTTTGAGTTTTCTGTATGTATGTTGTATGAAATTTGATAGTAGATGTTTGAAGTTCCCATAGGGATTCAGTAATAAGAAGTTTTGCTGGAATTGAGGATTCCGCTCTGGGTGATTCACAGTTTGTAACCTTTCTCTCTGTTTTTAATACAAATGTTCATTTCGTATCTCTCATCATTTCTTGTATCTAATGTTCTGGAATGTGAGTGATCCTATGTTTAAATGTGAATTTATCATTACAGATACTCATATTTACTCATACATAGCGCTTTAAATATGGCTCAAGCTGGATACTTTGTTTCATTTTCCATCTCTTCCACCGTTCTTCCGATATTAACTACAATGGATTCTTATCTTTGAACTTGTCTAGATATATGGATTCTTGTCTTTGAACGAGCCCAATATATATGGATTCTTATCCTTGGATGAGCCTAGTTATAGTTGATATACTACTCCATATTCTGCCATAGTCATCGCTCATTTTTTACTTGATAGCTGTGTGTTCATTTTAGAAGTCATCCCCCTTTATAGCATTCTGTTTTAAAGGTGTCTGATACATTTACTTATTGTAGTTTGTACTCATTTTCTGAAGTTTTCCTAGTTGTTGTGTTTAACTTTGGGGTTTTAGTTCCACTCTTATTAAAACCATTCATCTGAGTGATAATAGCATGAGAGCCTAACATTGTCAATTGCAATCATTTAAGTCATATGCTCCTTGCATTTAAGATGTCCTAGGCACTGGTCTTTATACAACTCAACGCTATCTCTAGGAACGACAACATATTTTTTGCGCCTTTTCCGGGGAAAGAATTTAAAGAACTTAATCCCTGGGCCTCAAAAAATATTCATCCACCCTTCAGAATAGGTGAGCAGGAAGGGTTGGGAGTTGTAGATCCCTCACCTTGGAGACTCCACTGTCATTCAAAGATAAATCTATTTGTAATCCTGGCTTCTCAAAAGCCACACCTGAGGTCAGATACATCCCAGTTGAGGACACCTTCAGTGTCTGATCCAGAGAATATTTTGCACAAGAGAATTTGGAGAGAAAGGCAATCATCTTACACAAATATTCCCAGATTCTCCCTGGAAGACTCTCCATCCTTCTCTCAACTAGCTCAAGATCAAGGACTTGATTCTACTGTAAGAACCCTTGATTATACTCCTGATACCTCCTCCCTGGAAAATATTGAAGTCAAAGATGAGGCTGAATCTGTAGATACCACGAGCTTCTTTCTACATCCCACTCCCAGAGATAAAGAAGTTAAAGAAGTCACAGAGGTTTCCACTTCTCATAATCCAGCATTTCAATCAACCCCTCAAGCTGTTGTTCAGTATATCCCCATTGTCATACATACTTCTCTTCCACCACCTCCTAATACACATCAGACTCTCCCGCCACCTCCACAACCTCCGATGGTTGTTCCTGGCTTCCTACTAAACAAATATGCCCCCCCTAGCCTTGCCTCAAATTCTGAATGACATGCCTCAATATTACCTAAATATCCTACCTCGTTTCAATGGAGAAAATGATACTGAAGCTCAGAAACACCTGGAATTTTTCTGTGCCTTCGCAGAAAATTTCAATGTTGAACATCTAGATGTGGTGTTGAGATTGTTAGTCCAGTCCCTATATGGAGAGGCCAGAAAATGGTTCAAGACCTTGGGAGACCGCTCCATTACTAACTGGGAGGAAATGGAAAATTCCTTTATCAAGAAAAGGGGAGAGGAGAAAGACCACAGATACTGTCTTACAGAATTCAACGCACTCAGAAAGAGACAGAATGAAGATGTGTTTGAATTCATCAAGAGGTTTAATAAATTATATACAAGTCTCCCGGCTAAAATGAAGCCTCACCAGATCGCTGCTAAGGTGGTGTTCATAGCAGCATTTGAGTCAGAATTCAGATTCTCTCTAAGAGAAAGGAACTCTGCTACTCTGGATGAAGCCCAGACCGATGCATTAGAAATGGAAGCTAACTTTTCTTCCACAGGTAAATCAAAAGGGAGGTCAGACCATGATGCCAGACGAAGAGGGAAAGAAGAAGCATCTACCTTCGGTCAAGATAGAGAGGTAGTAGATTACAAAATAGAAGAGATGAGAAAAATGATCAAGAACCTTTCGAGCAAGCTGGTGAAGCTTGAGCTCGAGGCAAAGAACACATCCTCTAGGCCACCTCAAGCTACTTCGAACAGGGGTTATAATCCCCAATATAGAAAGCCTCCTTTGCAAATATTACAAAGATATCAGAAGGAGCAGCAAGACCACATACAGCCCCCGTTGT
Source organism: Pinus albicaulis (assembly GCA_034641835.2). NCBI lineage: Eukaryota > Viridiplantae > Streptophyta > Pinopsida > Pinales > Pinaceae > Pinus > Pinus albicaulis. The sequence continues at coordinate 149,544,418 of CM076569.1, forward strand.
ATTTGGAAGGGCAGATGGATGGCCCTACTGAATAAATCCCCAATGGGAAAGATGATCAATATATTGCTTCCTCAAATGGTGATGAAGTTGAGTCTTCTTTGCAAGAAAGTGAAGGAGTGGAGCTTTCCTTGCAAGAAGAAGAAGAAAAAACAAGCGTTGCTGAAGATCCAAAGATCGATGACTACTGTAAACAATTTGTAGATTTCATGCAAGCAAATTTTCATAGGAAATATGATCTCAGGTCCTCTAGGAAGAGGATTCGCACACAAGAATAGGAAGAAGAGATGCCTCAGAAGGAGACAATTGTTCAGAAAGTTGGAGATAAAGGTAAGAAACCTATAACTGAACCTTTACATTCTAATGACTCCATTCCTTCTTCTTCTAAGTTGGCCTCTACTCCAAATACAAAATTCAAGCCTATCCCAGAGGAAGAAAAACCTCCAACTGAGAGTAAAGAGCCAAGGGAAAGTCTCATAGAGAAGTCTCCCTCTGATTTTAATCTTCAAAAAGAACTGGAAAAAGTTAAAATCCCAGTCCCCCTAACTGAACTCCTGAAACATCCATTCTACCAGTCTTAGGTGTCTTCTTTCATGCTGCCTCAAGGGGATGCTCCAATCCCAGATAGTTTAAACCTCCAAGAAGAAAGGCCTATGGTCATGTTTGGTCCTCATATTGAGGAGGTATATGCTTCTAATCCCCCTTTCTATGTCTCCTTAGTAATTCATGACCTGTTATTGCATAACTATATGCTGGATTCTGGAGCGTCTCATAACATCCTACCCCTGTCAGTGATGGAAAAATTGAGGCTATAGATCACTCGCCCATATAAATATCTCTACTCTTTTGATTCTAAAAGAGTCAAATTTTTGGGGATAATCAAGGATTTGGTGGTAAATCTAGCCCAAATCCCAGCTAATAGTGTGGTAATGGACATAGTAGTGGCTAACATCCCAGCTCCATTTGGGATGTTGTTATCAAGATCATCATGGGGTACAAAAATCAGAGGATCAATAAAGCTGGACCTAACCTATGCGACCATCCCTGTGTTTGGAGGCCAAGAAAGGAGACTATACCGGGAAACAAGGTTTGTGAAGATGGTCACTAAAGCTGATAATTCAGTGAATTCACCGGTGTACAGAAAAGAGGGTGGGTTTTCTTGTCTAATGCTTGAAGAAGACCAATATTATTTGCAGGAGCCATCTTTTTGTCAAGTAAAGATAGAGCAGTCTTCAAGTAATGAAGAAAGTGGGGTTTGGACATTGCACTTTGATGGAGCCAACTCAAAGGAAGGGAATGGAGCTGGGATTCTCCTGATCTCCCCTACTAGACAACTGGTCCCATTATCTTTCAAATTGGAGTATGAAGCCATGAACAATGTAGCTGAATATGAAGCATTTCTCCTGGGTCTACAAACAGCAAAGAATATGAATATTCAGAGCTTGAAGGTTCTGGGAGATTCAGAACTAGTGGTGAGACAAGTAAGAAATCAATGTCAAGCTAAGCACCCAAGACTGAGGGCTTATATAAATGAGGTATGGGACGTGGTAGAGAAATTATTCTTAGCATTTAATATTAAATTCATGCCAAGAGACCAGAACAAAATGGCAGACTCTCTTACAGTAGCTGCAAGTACTTTTCGACCACCTCAGAACCCCCTCCTGAGGTATGAAATAGAGGTTCGCTACCGTCCTTCCATCCCTGACAATATCAAACACTGGAAAGTGTTTGAAGATGAAGAGCAAGTGAAGAGATCCATGGAGACTATTGGGGAATTCTCCAATATGGACATAGATGTTACCGAGGAGGAGATTGTGGACCTTCCTCAGAATAAATGGCAGGATACCGTAGCTGGGCACAAGGTGCTGCAGCTCAAAGGGAATGTAATACCCAGAGGACTGGTCCCTCTGGAGAGATTATTCAATAAGAATGATGTCCCAAGACGGCCAAGTAAGATTGTTGAAGAAAATCAGGTAGATGCCCTGAACCTCGACATAGAGGTTGATCCCAAGCTTGTGAAATTGTCTAATAAGGTACCCAAAGAATACAAAGAGAAATATCGAAAGCTATTTCAAACATATAAATATGTCTTTGCCTGGTCCTATCAAGATTTGAATACCTTTGATATTAGCATTATCCAGCACAAGATTCCATTAAAGGGAGATGCTAAGCAACACAAACAGAAATTAAGGTAGATTAATCCTTTACTCCTTCTTTCCATAGAAAAGGAAATCAAGAAAATGTTGAAGGCTAAGACTATTGTGCCATTAAGATATTCTGAATGGGTGGCCAACTTGGTCCCAGTCCGAAAGAAGAATGGAGAGATAAGACTATGTGTTGACTTTCAGAATTTTAACAGAGCATCTCTGAAGGACAATTATCCTCTGCCAAAGATGGAACATATATTGCAGAAGGTGGTAGGAGCTTCACGAATGTCTATGATGGATGGCTTTTCTGGGTATAATCAAGTAGCAGTGCTCTCGGAGGACCAAAATAAAACCACATTCACTACTCGTTGGGGAACGTTTATGTATGCTCGAATGCCGTTTGGATTGATCAATGCGGGGGCTACATTTCAAAGGGCCATGGACATTGCTTTTGTGGGAGAACAAGACAAATTTGTGGTGGTGTACCTGGATGATATCAAAGTATTCTCAAAGGATGATGATGAACACATAGAGCATTTACGCAGAACCTTTGACAAGTGCCGCAGGTATGGATTGTCTTTAAACCCTCAAAAATCTTTGTTTGCTTTAGAAGAGGGTAAACTGTTGGGCATATTGTAACAAAGGCAAGGGTGAAAATTGACCCGAAGAGGGTAGAAGTCATAAATGGTATATCCTTGCCTAGAAACAAGAAATCGTTCCAAGTCTTTCTTAGACGTATCAACTTCTTAAGAAGATTCATACCAAACTATGCAAAGATAGTCTGGTACATAATTGAGATGCTGAAGAAGGATAATGAATTAAAATGGACTATTGAGTCACGAGAAGCTTTTTACAGAATTAAAAGTGCTTTCGCAGAAGCCCTAGTATCGGCAGGACCAGATTATGCGAAACCATTCATGATCTTTTCATTTGCATCTCCCCACACTGTCGCAACAATATTATTGCAGAAGAATGAGGAGGGGCATGAGCAACCTATCGCCTTCTTCTGCCAAGTGCTTCGCGACACTGAGCTCAAATATAACATCTTGGAGAAATAGGCTTATGCATTGGTCAAATCCCTAAAGGCCTTTCGAATGTATGTATTGCAGTCAGCGATAACTGCATTCGTCCCCACAGTGGCTGTAAAAGACATCTTGATTTAGGGAGATAGTGAAGGAAAGAGAGGAAAATGGATAGCCAAGATACAGGAGTATGAGTTGGAGATACGCCCCACTAAGCTAATAAAGGGACAGGGATTAGCTAAGATCATTTCCAAATCAAATTGTCAGGCTTTGGGGATAAATTTATCTATGGTAGCCAAGCAAGAGTCTGGGAGAGCAGATGAGCAATGTGGGATAGAAACCGCTACACAAAAGACCCATATGAAGTACCTTCTCAGTCCATGGTACAAGGAAATGGTAGAGTACCTCTTGACTCTTAGATGTCCTCCCAAGCTGTGACAAGACAAAGTATAGAATGTTGAGGCTAAAATATCAGAAGTTCATCATAGCAAATGGTCATTTGTATTGGAGAGACCCATCGGGTATACTACTTTTATGTCTTATGGAAAATGAAGTAGAAGAAGTGATGGCAGAATTCCACGAGGGCATATGTGGTGGCCACTACAGATGGAGGGCCACGACACACAAGATTCTAAAAGAAGGCTTTTCCTGGCCCAAACTATTCGGAGATGTTTATGCTCGGGTAAGGGCATGTGAAAAATGTCAAAAATTTGTTGAAAGGCAGAAGTTAGCACCTTTGCCTATGATCCTAGTACACATAGAAGAACCTTTCCAGCAGTGGGAAATTGATTTCATCGGTGAAATTCATCCTGCCTCAAGCGGGAAACACAAGTGGATACTAACAACCACCGATTACTTCACTAAATGGGTAGAGGCCATGCCAGCAAGGAATGATACAGACACAGTGGTGATCAAGTTTCTGGAAGATAACATTATCTCAAGGTTTGGCTGCCCTGCTAAGATTGTAACAGATAATGCTCAGGCTTTTAAGTCTGTCAAACTTATCAATTTTTGCCAACAATATAATATTGGATTAGGGCACTCTATTGAATATTATCCACAGGGGAATGGATTGGAAAAATCCTCAAACAAAACCTTGGTTAGGGCGCTAAAAAAGGCCATAAATGAAAACTAGAAGAACTAGGATTCTCAACTCAAGTTTGTGCTATGGGCCAACAGAATCACTAATAAGAGGTCAACAGGAAAATCCCCATATGAATTGGTATATGGTAGAGCAATGGTTTTCCCGATAAAATTGGCCTTACCTGTGGCTATGTTTATGCAGGATTGTCAAGAGGAACCAAACGATCTTACCAGAAGGATGAATCAGTTAGTAGAGCTAGAGGAGACTCGAAGTAAAGTAAATCAGAGGTTAACTAAGTACTAAGAGAAAATGAAAAACCTATTCGATCAACATGCTAAAGGTAAAGAGATGCAGGTCAGAGATTTGGTGCTAAGATAGGATATAAGAAGGGCTGAAAAAGGAAAGCACGGAAAGTTTGATCCTCTAAAGTTTGGACCTTTCAAAATTGCAGAGGTCGGAGGAAACAATACTTTCAGACTGGAAAATTTGTAGGGTGATCTGCTCGAAGCCCCTGTGAATGGGAAATTCTTAAAACCCTTTTTCTAGTATTGATCCAGGCCGAGAGGTCTACTGTATGATATTGTACACTATTCAGTTGCTTTTATTATGATGTTTGCTATTTTGATTTGTCATAAAGAAAGAAGAGAAGGCATCAAGGGACTGTGTTCACAAGAAGGAGGCTAACAGATGGTCTGCAGAGTTCTCGACGCGTTCGAGGACAAACGGGTCATCCCCAAGTGGAGCCAATGTTGTTATGACATCCCTCACAGAGCTGGGAAGGCTAATGATAGGGGGCTTCATTCTGCAAAGAAAATACAACAAGGATTGTATATATTGTCACAACCCCTTTTCACCTATCGGAACCTTTGAAAGGGCTTAAAATCCACCTTTTAGCTTTAACAACGCTCATTCTAACACATCAGGCCTTTAAGCCCCTTTCGCTTAAGCCTGAGCCCCTTTTCCACCATGAGACCGGGTCCTGTGACTGAGCGCTAAGCCCATCGGTGGTCGCATGTTTCTCTTTCCAAGTTCTCGCTTCCAAGTCTTATGTTTCGCCGATGGCCGATCCTCCGATAATATCTTGACCATCGATCCTCCATATCCAACGGCCATCGCGCATCGCTCGTCGCTACCCTAACCTTCCTTATTCATCGAATTCCTTTTCCACCAATGTGTGAAACCCCAACACAATCCCAACCATGGATCTCCGTAGATCCAACGGTCACCTCTTATCGCACATCACCCATCCATCGCGCATCGCACTTCGCTTCATTCAAAGTTCTCATTCCCAAACTCTTTTTCCACCGATATGCTGATCTTCTGAGTTAATCTCCACCGTTGATCTATCCCAGATCCAACGGTCCTCGCTCCATCGCGCTGCACCCATCCGTCACACATCGCACATCGCAAATTCCATGTCCCTTTTACATTTTTCCGCTGATATGCTAAATGCCGATATAATCTGAGCCGTTGATCGCAATCGATCCAACGGCTATTGGGCCCCCCTCAGCTCCATTTTTCATCCCCCACGATGGAATCCTGACTGTTGATCCTCCTGATCCAACGGTCAGCGTTGTCTCGCTGTTTCGCTGTCCTCAGCCTCATTCATTCATTTATGCGAGATCGTGATGCATTCTGAACCGTTGATCCTCCTGATCCAATGGCCAGCGCACCTTTGACTTTCACCTCGCTCACTTTCCTCCAATGCATCTCCACCGTTGATCTCGTCCCCAATACAACGGCTCTCGCTCCCTTGGAATATCACAATAACTCCCTCTGCATTTCCTCCTCCTGTCTGTCTAGATTCCTGATGTGCACTGCTCCAATTCAATCACAGCCGTCCGATCAACCCAAATCTATGGCGCAGGTTCACTGCGGAGGCACCTGACCAAAGTGGCCCATACTTTTCAGTGCCCCTGCAGTTGACTCCTTTGACTACGGAAGATCTTCATCCCATGGTCCATATTCACTATGGAGGCACCCGTCCCACAGACCCGTCTGTACCCCCAAGCGCCCCTGCAGTTGATCTCCACTGTCGATCTCCATCATGATCCAACGGTCCTCGCTCCATCGCTCCTTCGCAAAGTTCCCGATCACCCATCCATTATTGCATTCCCCACTCTAATCTAGACCATTGATATTACTCATCTAACGGCCCACATCTCTCTCGCTTCTATAACCCCGCAATTGATCATCCTGCTACATGACGAAATTGTTGACGTCATTACCGGTCCCACCCGACCGCGCAGGTTCGTCCATCGCATACTTCCTCCACCGTTGTTCTAGATTGCTATGATCAGACGGTCTGTGTTCCTTTTGCATTCATTTCATCAAGTAACCTGATCACGTTGTTTCCACACGAAATAGGCAGTTTTGTGAGGACACGCATCGCCCACCTAATTGTATCGAGTTCATTTCTCTTATTACCGCTTACCGCCTCCCACCAGCACGAAAACCACTCTGGTTTTCGCAAAACCGCCTTCACATAACTTCGTGCCAAATCTGATTTAAGCTCTGCTTTCGCCATGGAAACGCCTCTGCTGCATTCCCTTCCTCCGCATCGCTCCATAACCCCTCGCTGAGCCATCTGAAGCAGTCTACCCCCCATCGTAGGATTTCTTTAATTGGTTTGCTGACTGTGTAGGTTTTCATGGCCTTTTGAGAACCCATGCCATCTCATAGCCAATCACAGTGGCTCGAGGCTGAGGATGACGATCCTCCACACCCAGGAAGCAAAGAAAAAAGATGCAGAGGGGCAATTCCATGTCCAAGACAATGGATCATGACCATTGGCCATTTTGTGGGACCCTCCAGCACAGAAAGCTAGTTTTTCCACTACTAGCAGTACCGCATTCTCCAGCACAGAAGGCCAGCTCTTCCCACGACTAACGGTATTGCCTTCGCCAACAACAGCAGTGGTTCCGCCTCATCAAACACCAATGATCATTCATGACTGGGCCTGTTTGGCCTTTTTACCGTATATTCCCTTCACTTTGTCATTTTGGGTGAAATCCTTATTTCACTCCTGCAGTTTTACTTTCAATTTAGTCAACTGTTACATTTCAGTTAGAAACAACTTTAGGCCTATGTTGTAATATGATGAGAGGAAGCTTTACCTCATCATCATTTCTATTTTTTATTTTGACCTGAAACATCATACAAGCACGCGGGGGAGATATTTTCCCAAAATATCTTCTCAGACATAGGAATCAAAGGTTATAAAAGCAGGAAGACAACACAAACAAAAGGTTCTAGATTTTCCAAAGGACTCACTAGTTCGAGTTTTCTGTATGTATGTTGTATGAACTTTGATAGTAGATGTCTGAAGTTCCCGTAGGGATTTAGTAATAAGAATTTTTGCTGGAATTGAGGATTCCACTCTGGGTGACTCACAGTTTGTAACCTTTCTCTTTGTTTTTAATACAAATGTTCATTTCGTATCTCTCAGCATTTCTTGTATCTAATGTTCTGGAATGCGAGTGATCCTATGTTTAAATTTGAATTTATCATTATAGATACTCATATTTACTCATACATAGCGCTTTAAATATGGCTTAGGCTAGATACTTTGTTTCATTTTCAATCTCTTCCACTGTTCTTCTGATATTAACTACAATGGATTCTTATCTTTGAACTTGTCCAGATATATGGATTCTTGTCTTTGAACGAGCCCAGTATATATGGATTCTTATCCTTGGATGAGCCCGGTTATAGTTGGTATCCTACTCCATCTTCTGCCATAGTCATCGCTCATATATTACTTGATAGTTGTGTGTTCATTTTAGAAGTCGGCCCCCTTTACAACATTGTTGTCAAACCAGCTCCAAAAAGAGAAGAAAAGAGATATCAACACCTTAGAAATAAGCCACTTCGAGGGGGAAACCTCCAATACATTACATGAATGAAAAAATCTTGGCTGATACAAATGACCAAAACCTCCTTCTATATATAGGAGTCCATGGGGCCATAATGTAATCCTAGTGGGGCCACAATGTAATCCTAGCCGATCTAACAATAATAATTTAAGGGCACAATAATAACAATATTGGGGTTACAGGGGTACAACAATAACAATAAAGGGGGCTACACTAACATAATAAGGGACTACACTATTAATATAGGGAACTAACATGCCCCTTTCCTTCAAACAAGTGTTGTCCTCAATGCTTCAGTAGCTCCGAGTGATTTTGTATAAAATTCTCATCCTCCCATGTAGAATCTTTAGTGGGTAAGTTCTTCCATTTGATGAGATACTCTGAAATTGATCGATTTCGTAGTTGTCGAGTTCTTATTTCCATGACTGCTTCAGGTTCGAATATGGTTTTTCCTTCCTCATAAAGTTCTGGCAATATTGTTTGAACTGGAAGTTTGTCCCCTATAACCTTTTTTAAGCATGAAACATGGAAAACTGGATGCACTCACGAAGAAGTAGGAAGCTTCAATTTGTATGCCATAGTACCAATCTTTTGCAAAACCTTGTAAGGACCATAGTACTTTGGCGATAATTTATTATCCTTCTTATCTTGCTTGAGGGACATTTGTTTGTATGGTTGTAGCCATAAAAATACCTAGTCTCCCACATCAAAACTTCTCTCACTGCGATGTTGATCTGCCTGTTGTTTCATTCGATTTTGTGCCAAATTTAGGTTATCATTTAAGAGTTGGAGAACTTCTTTTTGATTCTCGATGTGATCCTCCACTACTTGAACCCTAGAATTTTCCCTTAAATAAGATGTGATGGATGGTGGATGATATCCATAAAGTGCCATAAATGGGGTCATTTTTTCTGCAATATGGAACGAAGTGTTATACCACCATTCAGCGAGAGGTAACCACTTGACCCATTGTGCTTGCTTATCAAATACAAAACAACGAAGATATCCTTCCAAACATTTATTCACTATCTATGTTTGACCATCGGATTGAGGATGATAAGATGAGCTATGATCTAGTTGAGTACCCAAACAAGAAAAAAAATCCTTTCAAAAATTTGCTGTAAAAATAGGATCTCTGTCACTTACAATAATCTTTGGGTTTCCATGTAGCTTTTGAATTGTTTCCATAAATGCGGTAGCAAATGTACTCGCTTTAAATAGATGAGATAATGCACAAAACTGTGCATACTTGGTAAGTCTATCAACTACCACCATGATGACGCTCCTTCCTTCAGACTTCGGTAAACCTATGATAAAATCCATTGAAATCTCCTCCCAATGTTCACTTGGAATGGATAAAGGTTGTAGAAGACCCGGGGTCTTAATTGTCTCAACTTTATTTTGCTGGAAAACCAAACATTCTGCCACAAACTTTTGAATATCATATTTAAGGCCATCCCAAAAAAAAAATTTCTTCACCCTGTGGTAACTTTTTAAAAATCCTGAGTGTCCTCCTAAAGGAGAAGTGTGCAATTCCAAAAGAATCTTTTGTTTTAGTTCGGAATTCTTGCAAATATATAGGCGATCTTTGTACCATAAGGAATCATTTTTCCAACTAAATGTATCAGATGTACTAGGATCTTGCTGCAACTTTTGAATGAGAGTCCACACTTCTTCGTTCTTCTTCCATTCATCCCTTGCTTCAGTTATCCAAACTGGTTGGATAATTGAAATGGCACAAAGCAATGCTTCCACCTCAAAATCCTTTCTTGAGAGTGCATCTGCAACAACATTTAGCTTCCCTTTTTTGTAGACAATTTCAAAGTCATAACCCAACATCTTTGTGACCCATTTTTGCTGCTCTTCTGAAGATAATATGTGTTCCAAAAAGTGCTTAAGACTATCATGATCAGTTTTTACCTTGAATTGTCTTCCCATTAGGTAAGGTCTCCATTTCTTTAGTGCATGTAGTATTGCCAACATTTCCTTCTCATAAATAGCCTTTTGTAAATACTTTCCTTTGATTGAACGACTTTCAAAAGCAATGGGTCTTCCTTCTTGCATTAAAACAACACCAATTCCATTTCCAAAGGCATCACATTCCACAATAAAGGTTTTTGTGAAATCTAGCGTAGCTAAGACTAGTGTTTAGGCCTTAGTTGCTTCAGGAGTCCATGAAAATGCATCTTTCTTCAATAGTGTTGTTAGAGGTGCTGCTATTCTCCCATAATTCTTAACAAACTTGCAATAATACCCTGTTAACCCGAGAAATCCGCGCAACTGCTTGATGGTTGTGGGGACTTTCCATTCCTTAATGGCTTTAATTTTGTTAGGGTCTACCTTAACACCCTCGTGAGATAAAATATGACCCAGATATTCCACCTCTTGTACTCCAAAGAAACATTTGGATGTTTTTTCATATAATTGTTTCTCCTCCAATAGCTTGAGCACCCTGTCAACATGTTGAACATGATCCTTCCAAGACATGTTGTAGATTAGTATATCATCAAAAAATAATAGCACAAATTTTCTAAGGAAGGGTTTTAAAATGGAATTCATCAACCCTTGAAATGTAGAAGGTGCATTGGTAAGGCAAAAAGGCATGACTAAAAATTCATAATGACCCTCATGAGTTCAAAATCTTGTTTTTGGAATATCTTCAATCTTCATTCTAATTTGATGATATCCTGAACGAAGATCCAACTTGGTAAAATAATTTTCTCCATGTAATTCATCCAATAATTCATCAATCACAAGAATGGGAAATTTATCTTTAATAGTGAGCTTATTGAGCTCCCTATAATCCGAACACATGAGCCATGATCCATATTTTTTGTGCACCAATACTACTGGAGCAGAGAAGGAACTTTGACTAGGTTGAATTATACCAGCCTCTAACATTTCTGGAATCATATGTTCAATTTCGCTCTTTTGTACATAAGGATATCTGTAAGGCCTGATGTTTGGAGGAACACTTCCTGGAATTAAATGAATAGCATGATCATGATCACGAATAGGTGGGAGTCCTTTGGGAGTATCAAACACCTTGGAATGATTGTCCAAGACTTTCTGGAGATCTAGAGAAATAGATGATTTTGATGTTGGAACTTATAGTGAGCATAATTGTGCAATTACACCCCGTTGTCCTTTCTTTAGAATATTTTTCATGAAATTAGAGCTTATTATCTTTATTGGCTTTCATGTGATACCCCGTAATTCGATTTCCTTTCCTTCCGAAAAAAATTTCAAGAAAAGTTCTTAAAAATTAAAAGCTACCATCTCTAAAGATTGTAACCATTGTACTCCTAGTACAACATTAGCACCTCCCATTGGGATGGAAAGCATTGGAATATTCAATTCATATTCCCCCATGGCTAGCTTGATATTATGGCATTTTCCAGAGAAATTTATATTTCCTCCATTTGCAACCATCACTTGACATTCTGGTGCTGGGTATAGGAAACAATTCAATTCCCTGGCTACCTTATAATGAATAAAATTATGGGTACTACCCGAATCAATCAACATTATTACCTTTTTCTTCTTGATATGTCCTTCTATCTTGAGAGTTTGAGGAATGGTAATTCCTGCCAATGCATTACATGATATGGTCGGACTCATTTTTTCTTCTTCTAGGGTTGGTTCCTGGTGTATATCCTCTTCTTGTTCATTTTCTTCTTCCTCTTCACAATTTATGTAAAATAATTTATTCTTAGCACACCTATGATCTTTACTGTATTTCCTATCACAACTGTATCAAAGCCCTTTTTCTCTTTTTTCTTCCAATTTTTGTGGTGTCAACCTTGTAGGTTGTGGAAATCTAGGCGTAGCAACACTTCCTTCTTTATAGAAGTGAGTGGTAGGCTTCCTTGTCACCATAATTTTACATTCAATTTTTTTTGCCAACCTGAATGCCTTCTCCAATGAATCAGGTTCCAAAACGCAAACTTCATGTTGGATGTTATCCTTTAAAGTACCTATGAAGAGATCAATCTTGTGTTCCTCTGGAATATCAGTTACCCTTATATTCAATTTTTGGAAGTCCTCAATGTGCTCCCCCATTAAACCCTTTTGTTTGAGATTTATCAATTGGCTAGAGAAGGTGTTGCTCTTTGTATCCTCATAATGTGCTATCATTTCCTCCGTAAAAATTGACCAAGTGACAATTTTTTTACGGGAGAAAAGCCATCGATACCATACAAATGTATTTTGTTCTAAATGCAAAGTTGCAATGCGTACCTTTTGTGTGTTTTGCACATTATGGAGATAAAAATATTGCTCCATCTGTAGTATCCATGTTACAGGATCCTTTCCATCAAACTTCCTCATATCCATTTTTGGAATATGGTGGTTCTTCCCTCCAACATTAGAGTTTATGAAATCACTATTAACATTTATTTTGTTCTCATCATGAGTTTCCTCTACTATCTTTTCACCATTAGGAAAAATTTCTTGTATCAACTTTGTCAAACCTTCCATGTATGCTTTTAGATCATTCTTCATGTTTTCCATTTTAGCTTCCATGTCATCCATCTTAGATTACATGCCAGCTTCCATGCCATCTATATTATATTCCATGCCTTTCTTCAAACCATGCATCTTTGCTTCCACGCCTTTCTTCAAAACTTCCATTTCATTTTTTGCTGCTCTTTGCAAGAGCTAAATTTGGTGCACTTGCTCTTGTAATTTTGATACATCATGTTGCAATTCTTCATCTTCATGAGTCATAGTAGAGCCTTCTAAAGGCTTAATAGGTGTTGAATTATTTTTACGTGGAATTTTTTAGAACCCAATACTGATATCTATTCTACAATACGCCCTTGTAATCAATTCAAATTGATTCTTCAAACAAGACTTATGCAATTTGGAAAAAAAATACACACTTTTTTCTTGCTTTTGAGGAGCTCGATATTGAAATTGGATTATCTCTATGATTGCGGCTCCTTAATATCTAAAATTCGGCACAGAGGTAGCCCTTTGAATTCTCTTTCGAATGCGATAGGGCTGACTTGATTTGGATTCTCCAAGGCAAAGTTATGTCCAATCTCCCACAATGACCTAATTATGGACCGGTTCCCGCAGAGTGAACTTGGTGTACGACTTTCCATGTATCAATGTTTTTTGTCCTTTGCCTTGAACCAATAGCCAAGAAACTAAAGTTCGTGCACTTGTTACCCCTTTTTATGGCACTCCAATCCGCATGCTCGTAGTAGTAGTTATGAATCTTTTCCATCACCTCGAGATGAACGGAGCTGAAAATCAATACCTCTGCCGTACTATATTCCAAAAATATTGCAAACCAATATAAGTTAAATGGTCTGACAATGTTCTTCAAGATTTTGGCTTCGTTCCGTAAAAATTCATCTAACCTTCGTAGAAAAAAATTTATTACGAAAATACCACGATGATCGGTTTAGGTTAAATTCAAGAGCCCGCAAAATGACCTAATTTGTACGCATCATATTCGAACCGGACTGTGAACCAAGCTTCCGAAATTTTTTTCGACGATGAAACTTTTCAGATTTTGCCTACACTTAAAAATCTTCTTGGCTCCAACTTTCGTGAGAAAAGAGCACTGGAGAAAATGCCACGCCGACTACAAGGAGCAATAAACCCCGGAATCTCAAAGCTCGATACCAAAATGTTGTAAACTGTGCCCAAAAAGAGAAAAAAAGAGATATCAACACCTTAGAAATAAGCCACTTCGAGTGGGGAACCTCCAATACATTACATGAATGAACAATTTTCGATGATACAATGACCAAAACCTCCTTCTATATAAAGGAGTCCATGGGGCCATAATGTAATCCTAGTGGGGCCACAATGTAATCCTAGCCGACCTAACAATAATAATTTAAGGGCACAATAATAAAAATATTGGGGTTACAGGGGTACAAAAATAACAATAAGGGGGGCTACACTAACATAATAAGGGACTACACTATTAATATAGGGACCTAACAAACATTATGTTTTAAAGATGTCTAATACATTTACTTATTGTAGTTTGTACTCATTTTCTGTAGTTTTCCTAGTTGTTGTGTTTAACTTTGGGGTTTTTGTTCCACTCTTATTAAAACCATTCATCTGAGTGATAATAGCATGAGAGCCTAACATTGTCAATTGCAATCAGTTAAGTCATATGCTCCTTGCATTTAAGATGTCCTAGGCATTGGTATTTATACAACTCAAGGTTGTCTCTAGGAGTGACAACAGGTTGCAAGTCCTGAGATTAAGACCAGAAGAAGGAGAGCCACAAGGGAACCATCTCTACCCAAAGTTTCACTCACAGTTGCACTTAAAGCACCTCAAGTTTTATCTCTAGAAGCTGAGATTGAAGAAATACAAGTTACACCAGAATCTGAGCTTGAATCCATAGCCATGATGTCAAGGGTTGGAGAGAATGAAGGTCTTTCAGAAGAAAAATCATACAAGAAGGCTTTCTATGAACTGACTGAAAGGGTTAGGATCATCTTTGAAGAGAGGGACACCAGGACGACTGGAGATAATTCTAAGTCTCCGCATGGAGAGGGAACCTCATAAGGAAAGAACGATGAAGAGAAGGATTCAAAGGGCAGAGGAGGAAATCCTCCTCCATCTCCACCATATTGATCATCCTCATCATCACCATCAACATCTTATTCCACTTCCACGTCCAAAACTACCCATACTCTCAAAATCCACAAGAAGAAAAAAATCCTTACTCAAACTTGATGTCAAATTTGAGCTTCCAATGTATAATGTCGAGGTAAATGCAGAGACGCTTGATAATTGGATTCGTCAATTGGAGGTGTATTGCAAAATTTGGAACCTTCATGAAGATGACATAAATATTCAATTGGCTTCTTTGAGGATGGAAGGATCAGCACTTGTATGGTGGGAAGAAAGGACTCAAGAAGAGATTAAAAAATACGTTAAGATCTCTATGTCTTGTTCAAGTTTTATTGCTGGCATTAAAAGGAAATTATATCCCTTAGATTACATGCAGAAGGCAATTATGGACTGTTAAAATTTTAGACAGCTCAAAGGGAAAAGTGTGCAAGATTATACTCATGAATTTAGGAGAAGAGCTCTTATTTTGGGTATTAATTTATATTCTCAAGAATCTTTGTTAAAGTACATTGGGGGTTTGCACAGTTACCTTAGGCACACTATTCTCAAGTTCAATCCCACAAACATAGATAAGGTTTGTGTTCAAGCCACACATTTAGAAGCAAGAGGGAAACAGAACATATATGAGAAAAGTGATAGTGAGGGTAAAGGAAAGGGAAAGTTTTATGGAATAGGAAAGAGAAATAGTTATGTCAAAAGAGAGAAGGGAATGTAGAAATTATACAGCATGCATGTATATCTTGGATTCACCCGATCTAACAATGTACTAAAGTTAAATATTGAATCACTTCTACAAATATTTTGCGGAATTAAAAACACAATCACTAATCACATGAAGTAAATAAGAATCAAATCAAACCACAACACAGATAATTTTCTTGGAAAGCTTGTTGCCCAAAACCCCACTATCTTCTATTCTATATTCAGCATAGATCATGAAACAATTTCATACAAAAATATTCTCACAAGAGCCCTCCAGTACTCAGCTAATTGTCTCATACTATCATACATAAAACTGACCAATACTTAGCCAATTTACTGCCTCCAGACAATCTGCCTTTCTTGCACAATCCATGATGAATGCAATCCCTAAAAGATAGGAATTATGGCCTTCCTTGACTACGCAAGTATCATGGGTACTCCAATGGGTGTTGGTTGTGTGTGTGCAACCCAATAATCCTACAACTGATAGTCAACTTCCCTGTCACCTAGATGTCAACTGGGTCTCCACTAGATCTGACATGCATGCAGCTATAGTAAATCCTAGGTTGCATGTGAGATCATTGATTTGTAAATTAATTAATATTTAATTCACTTGATCTCTCACTAGTGTATCTTCATTTACAACTAGAACAACTGATTTAAACTGATTACAACCTTTATTAACTAATGCACCACTGCACTTTGAGCTCTGTTACAACTAAAATTACTCGGCATGCCCCACCAACTACCTCTAACTCAAAATCCATTAGCTAACTAAGTTTATCACTCTCAGTTAACTATTTCAAGTTATCATTGAGAATAGATTATAGTTTATTGTCCATCTTAATTAAGGGGTAACTAAAATAGACATGCACCAAAAATAGCACTGTGGGCCCCACGCTAGTGTAGGTGCTTAATGCACTAGGTGTGGGTGTTGAAATTTTCTTGTTGAATCTCAACACTCCCTCTCAAAAAGAAAGGGATTATCCTTCACCCCGATCCTGTCTTTATGGTATTCGAATTTTCTCCTGGTGAGTGCCTTCGTCAGAATATCTGCATCTCAATCTTTCGTGGGAATGTACTAAAGCAACATTATCCTTCTCTACACACAATATCTGAGATGATGGTACCAGATATCTATATGCTTGGACCTATCATGAAACAAAATATTAATCGAGATTTTAATGCAACACTGATTATCACAATGAATCACTGTCAGATCCATATGAGAACCAAACAAACCAACCAAGATCTTTCTCATCCAGATAGCCTCATAAGCAGCTTGACTTGCTGCCATGTATTCTGCTTCCGCTGAACTGAGTGCCACAGATCGTTGTTTCCTGATGTACTAGGAAACTGTTGTCAATCGTGCTAACCTAGGTATGAAGTTATGCATCCTATACTAAAGATCCCTCTTGATGTGCTCTTTATGTCTGATGGATTGCTCACCCAATCTACATCCGTGAATCCTTGAAGCTTCACTCCCTTTGTCCGTTTATACCATAGACCATACTCTGATGTGCCCCTCAGGTATCTCAAGACATGCTTCCCCGCCTTCCAAATGAGCTTGTTAGGCTTAACCATTTCTTGACTCAGCTGGTTAACTATGTAGCAAATTTCTGGTCTGGTGTTCACTAGATACATCAGTGAACCAACTAACTACCTGTAGACAGTAGCATCCACTACCTCTCCAGAAGTAGAGTCCTCTTTCCTCCAATTTCCTGGAAGAGAAGTATCCATGGGTTTGCAGATCTCCATGTGAAACTTACCCAGTATCTCCTTTGCATACTTTCCTTGAGACACAAAAAGTTCACCATCTCGCTGCCATATTTCCAATCTAAGGAAATAATGAAGGAATCCCATGCCCTTCATTTAAAACTCCCTTGCAAGACCCTCCTTGCATGAGTGTATCAGCTTCTCATAACCAATAAAAATTAGATCATCAACATAAATAACAATAATCAATAGCTTACCCTCAACCACAATGTGGTAGAGGTTTGCATCTGCTTCACTTTTGGTGAAGCTGGTTCAGTGAAATAATTGTCTATCTGAGTGTACCAATCACGAGTTGATTGCTTCAGCCCATATAGTGTTTTTTTTAGTCGGCACACATGTGACTCACTGTTGAAGATCTCAAAACCTTTAGGCTTCTCTATGCACACATCTTCCTCAATGATCCCATTGAGAAACATAGTTTTCACATCCCTCTGATGAATGCACCAACCCATCTGCGCTGAGAGTGCAAGGATGGATCTTATGGAAGAGTACCTTGCAACAGGTGCAAAATTATCATCATAATCTATCCCCTCGATCTGTGAGAATCCTCGGGCCACAAATCTGGCCTTTTTTTTCTCCACACTCCCATCAGCATCTTGCTTTACCTTGTAGATCCATCTCAATCCAACCACTAATTTGTCGACCGATCTTGGGACTATCTCCCATGCACTGTTCTTGACAATGGATTCATACTCCACCATTGCATCAACCCAGTTGGTTGATGCACTACTTCCTGAAAGGAAGATGGTTCAATCACAATACATTTTCTCATAAGAGCCATGTTTCCAGTAAATCGGTCAGGAGACTGTCTTTTTCTGCACTGTGAAGTAGGGGCTTCTACATTCTCCGTAACATCAAGTCTCAATATATTAGCTTATGTGGTGCGCCTTCTGCCATTTCGGATGGATGGCTCTGCATGAGTGTTTTCCTCCACTCCATGAGCCTCCTCATGTGGCTGATCGACATCTTGAGGCTCATCCTTGGGAACCAACAGTTCCTCCTCTGCATGCAAGTCCAGCTCCCTCTCAAGGGACAACCGCGTGGATTTCTCCTCATCAAATTTTATACCCATCGCACAACATTCATTCTGATTTTTGGAAAATACACACGATAATTCTGGGGTGTTTCAGTGTACCCCACAAAAATCCTGATCTCAGCTGTGGGTTCCAGCTTCTTCCTGACGTCCTTGGTCACATGCACATAAACAGATGAGCCAAAAATATTAAAGTGTGAAACATCAAGTTTCTTACCAGTGAAAGCCTCTTCAGGTGTACTCATTCCAAGTATCCTATGAGGACAACGGTTCTGCACAAATACCGTAGCGTTGCATGCTTCCGCCCATAGATGCATCAGTAGGCCTTGATCATGCAACATCGCTCTTTTTGCACCCACAATAGTTTTGTTCTTTCTTTCCGCGACCCCATTATACTGTGGTTTATGAGGTGCTATTAGTGCTCTCCGAATTCATTCTTCGCTGTAGAATTTCTTGAATTCGTTAGAGATGTATTCTCCACCATTATCGCTCCTAAGAGCCTTTACTTGCTTCCCTGACTCTTTCTCCACCAATGCCTTAAAATCAAGAAACTTAGAGAATTTCTGATCTTTCTTCTGCATGAATAATATCCAGCACTTACGATAAAATTCATCAAAAAATATTACATAGTACTTATGTTTTGTTGTCGAAGCAATAGAGAATGGTACACAAGTCTGTGTGAACTCTATCAAGGATCCCTGAAGTTCGGTTTTCCTTCTCATGAAAGGCGGCTTTTACATATTTTCCCATAGTACATCCCTTGCATGTGTTTGACTGCACAAGTGTACCCCTAGGAAGACTAGTAGAAATCTATTGCATGATTTTCAAGGCTCCATGGTGAAGATGGCCCAATATTCTGTGCCATAATTCGCCCTCATCCCGGCTCACCACTTGATATACCTTGACCATCATTGTTGCGCAGCCATCTACCTCTAGCTAGTAGATATTCTTAACTCAAATCCATATCCTCTTGGCTTGTCTTGATGTTTTGTGTTGCAGGAAGGCTCTTCCTTCACTAAAAACAACATCATAGCCTCTATCCTCCAACATTGTGATTGAGACTACATTTTTCTTCAAACTTGATACATGCATTACATATTTTAATTGAAAGGGCTTAATTTACTACCTCTAGAAGGTAATGGTACCAATCCTGGCAGCACTTTACCACCTGTCATCTCCCATTTCAATATGCATCTGGAGATCGTTCTCCTCCAAGTCACTGAAAAGTTCCTTGTCTCTCGTCATGTGAAAGGAAGCGCCACTATCCAAATACCACACATATCCCAATGCACTTTACACCATGCATGTGATCAATGATAAGTTAATATCAAATTGTGAGGCAAGAACCTCACCAGCTGCAGATCCTCTAGCCTTCTTGTTCTTCTTATTTTGTGGACAGTTAGTAGCAAAATCCCCATGCTCGTGGCAGTGAAAACACTTCACCTTGGACATGTCTTGCTTCTTTCCATTCTTGGAATTGGATTTGGAATGGAATTTATTCCCCTTCCCCTTCTTCACCTTGGCAGTGAAAGCACAATCCTCTTCATCTTCATTCTTAGATGAAGATCCATCTCTAGTGTTCAGTCTAACGTCCTCCTGCACCAAATCCAACCATAGTCGTTCCCAATCTGGAAATTTTTCCCTTCCATTGACAAAGTCTTGATACCTATGCAACCCTTGGGAAGTCCTAGGAGAGCCAAGCTCACCAAATAATCATCAGCAACTATTATACCAACGCTCCCTAGTTCATCCTGACATTGGACAAACTTTGTTAGATATTTTGGTATGGAGTCGCCCTTCTCCATCTTAATCTTCCCGAGTTTATCTTTGAGCGCCAATTTCCTATGGTCATTTCTGCTCTGGAATAGATCTGTCAAAGCCTTCCACATTGCATATGGTGTGGCTTTCCTATGGAGGCTTGACATAATGTGGTCTCGTACTCCCTCCAACAGGATCCTCCTCGCCTTTGCCACTTTCTTTTGTCATGCATCAATATTTGCAGCATCTGTCATAGCGGGTTTAGGAACATCATTGTCAATGAATTCCTTCAAGCCATTGTCTTTGAGTATTGCCTCAATCCTGTCCTTCAAAGAAATATAGTTTGAGCTGCCCTCGAGTGCATACTCCAACCTCAAGCCATTGAAATCATTTCGATCATGAATCAGCTGTAGCACCAAGAAAGCATTTCTACAAATTCGAATTTTATTCAGTCACAAACTCAGCTCCTGCTTCACTTCTCTAATTTCCTGTGCTCTGATACCATGTAGAAATTATACAACATTCATGTATATCTTGGATTCACCCGATCTAACAATGTACTAAATTTAAATACTGAATCACTTCTACAAATATTTTTCGGAATTAAAAACACAATCGTTAATCACATGAAGTAAAGAAGAATCAAATCAAACCACAACACAGATAATTTCCCGAGGAAATCTTGCTTCTCAAAACCCCACTATCTTCTATTGTATATTTAGCATGGATCATGAAACAATTACATATAAATATATTCTCACAAGATCCCTCCAGTACTCAGTTAATTGTCTCGCATTGTCATACATAGAAATGACCAATACTTGGCCAATTTATTGCCTCCAGACAGTCTGCCTTGCTTGCGCAATCCCTGATGAATGCAATCCATAAAATATAGGAATTATGGCCTTCCTTGGCTACGCAAGTATCATGGGCACTCCAATGGGTGTTTGGTTGCATGTGTGCAACCCAATAATCCTACAACTGATAGTCAACTTCCCTTTCACCTAGAACTCAACTGGGTCTCCAATGGATCTGACATACATGCAGCTAATAATAGTAAATTCACAGTTGCATGTGAGATCTCTGATTGTGAATTGATTAATATTTAATTCAATTGATCTCTCACTAGTGTATCTTCAATTACAACAATCACAACTGCGTTTAACTCACTTAACTGAGCTAAACTTATTACAACCTGCATTAACTAATGCAGCACTACACTTCGAACTCTATTACAACTAGAATTACTCTGCATGCCTCACCAACTACATCTAACTCGAAATCCACTAGCTAAATGAGTTTATCACTCTCAGTTAACTATTTCAAGTTATCACTGAGAATATATTACAATTTATTTTCCATCTTAATTAAGGGATAACTAAAATAGACATGCACCAAAAATAGCAATGTGGGCCACACCATAGTGTAGGTTCTTATTGCACTAGGCGTGGGTGCTGAAATTTTCTTTTTGAATCTCAACAGGGAAAACTCACATGTAAACATTGTTCGAAGAATAGCCATGATGAAGGCCATGGTCGGCAGCTTCATCCAGAGTTGAAGCCAAACAAACTAAAAGCCAAATAAAAGGAGAAAATTGTTGCTATCATTGAACATGACTTAGGTTCAGATTCAAGAGATGAGACAAAGATTATAGCCATGGGTTTGAAAGGTAAGAACATAGCAAGCACTAGTTCTTCAAATTGTTCCAATGTCACTCAAGATGAAGGTACAATAATTGAACTTTTCCATATTAGATTCGTCTCTAAACATACCAAGATAGACACACTTTTTGATAGTGGATCACAAGCTAACTTGATTTCTGAAGACTTGGTTAAGAAAATAAACCATTAAAATATTAGACATCCAATACCTTATCCTTTAGGGTGGATATGCAAGAATGAAAACTTACAGGTTACAAGGAAGTGCATGCTAAGATTTTCCATCAAGTCAAACTTGCTTGATGAAGTTGAACTTGATGTGGTGTCGCTTGAGATATCAGGTATTATTTTGGGAAGTCCTTATCTTTATGATGGGAAAGTAGTATTTCATCTCCATGAGAATAAGTATCACTTGTTTAAATATGGAATTGAGTACATAATAAGAGCACATACGAAGAAGACAAGTTTGTCTCTTATACATGCAGGAGAAATGAAGAGGATAGTGATTCAAAAATATGCATCGAATGAAAATTTTGATTTCATTAAAGTTTATTATGTTTTTAATGAGATGTTCCAAGACTCTAACAAGTTTCCTTTGAAAGGAAGTGAACAAGATGTAAAACATTTGCAGCAATTGTCTACTCAACTTAGTGTTTCTAAATTGATGTCATAAATTGTCAACCAGGGCTAGTAAACTGTTGAAGTGAAGTGCACTATATGTGCCTAGGTATCTTCTTCCTACTACGTTGTGTTTAGTGTTTTTCTAGTGTTTTGGGTTTTGTTTTTTCATGCTAAGAGGAAAATAACTAAATTGTTGGCAAAGAGAAGTTACTGATCACACTAAAACAGAACAAAATCTACTCTAAACTATGAATGGCACCTAAGAACAGAAAATGCTAATCCACAGACTGTAAAACTAATAAGAAAAGTAACTCATAACATTAAACTTAGTCCAATTCATTTCATTAGAGGTATGTTGGAACAACTTGAGAAAATGATAAGTTTGATGTAACGAGGTTCTCTTTAGTAAACAACAACTTAAAATATCACAGAGAAAATCTCATCCATTGTTAGAAATTTGTTGGAACATTTTGAGAAAAGATTATCTGCAACATAGTAAGGAACCCTATGCTAAAATAACTTATGACACTAGAATTAACTCATTCTGCAACTCAAAATGTTACTATTAAGCCGCATTCAAGGGTTAGAAATTTCTTGGAATAACTTTGGAAAAAGGTTGTTTGTAAAGTTATGAGAAATTGCAGAATAGTCAAGAGCTCAAAATGATATAAATAATTCTTGTTCATATGATAATGATGTGTTAGAAGAAGTTAAAAACAAGAGCAGCTTATAAAATAATGAGGGTTTTTAAAGTCTGATTAACAGGACTAGAATGCAATTAACTAATAAAACTGAAATGCAATGAACAAAACTAAACTAAAGTGCAATTAACTCAAGAGTACTACAGCTATATCTCATTCACGCATTAGTGATATATTAGAACAGCTCATGAGAACAAGATTGACTATAATATTCAATATAAGTAAATGACATAAGCATGATGAAAGAGGATAAACTCAGAAAACTACCTAAGTTAAGAACAAAACAGAGCTAAAGGTCACTTATCTAGAAAATATGCACAAAGCCTTTCAGACAGTAGGGGCCCTCTACCATCATATTGGCACATGAATCCTTGACACCTCAAATTTGTTTCAGATCATGCATCAAAGTTGTACTTCTTTCATTAAAGGAAAAACGCTCAGAAACAGAGTATCACAGTCTTTTAGAACTAACAACAAAACATCAACTAACTAACTGTTTCCCGGTTCACCGAGTTATTCTTATAAGAAAATACATAACTGTCATTGAGTAGAAATAGGCGTAGGTGTCTTTTATAATAAAAATCAAACCAGAACTCCTGTTGAGGACTCGTATTTTGCTAAAGACACCTGTAGAGTCCTTATCCTTGTAGAAGTCTACTTCTTAGTTTTGGTTTTCTCCACGTGCATAACCACTTGAAGATTTTTGCTCAAACTTCGTAGAGGACAAGGAATGATGTAAGAGAGTTCTAGAATTTAACCATATGTGTTTTTCCCTCAAGTGACACCTGTAACCTGTGTGAACAAAAATATGGTTGTGGAATATGCGACTAGCTACAGAATGGTTGCATTCTATAGCTAAGTCTGATAAAAAATCACTATGACAACAAAACCACAAAAGTATAATAAGTCAGTCATTGCATGCATTCTTAAAGTGATTTTAATCATTCCTATTGATCTTTTAAGCCTATAGCTGATAAAGGACAATTGGAATGAAGTGAAATTTGGTGAAAGGAAAGGACATCTTTAGGGCTCAACATACCCCCACTCCAAAGCTTTTGCATGTCCTCATGCAATCAATCCATGTATTCTGAAACTTCTTCTAGGACATTTAACTTCCTTTTTCTGCTTTGCTTGGTGTTTAATGGCATCCTAGGCTTCCTTATGACCAATTTAAACCTCAGATTTATAAGTGCCCTGCTCAACTTCTTGTTTTTCTTCTTCAGCTTCTCACTAGCCTTGTACAATTTTTCCATTTGCAGAGAGAGAGTTGTGTTCATGTCACTTTTCAGTTTGACTTGTTCCCTTAAAATTTCATTTTCATTTTTTATATTCCTATTGAGTACTTCCAATTCATATTTGTCTCTTCTCAGCACTTCAATTGAATATTCTTGTGGGCTAGGAGTTCTCTCTGTTTTTAGAGGCTCTCTTTTCTAATGACTCAACATAATTATAGATATGTTGTTGGGCTGGGTCTACCTCCGGAGTTCCTCTATCAAGATCCTCTTCGTACTGGTACTCAGGAGATCTGTCAGTTGGTGTCTCTTCATCTTCAATATCTATGATTCATGTTTTCTTAACTCCTGTCTTCTTCAATATGCCTCTAAGCCTATGACTTCTTCTCAGTTTAGATGGTCCCTCACCTCTCTCCTTAGCATACTTTCTTATTATCTTTTCCTTTTTGAGTTGTTTCTTGATTTTGGCCAATTTTTCAGAGATAATCTCCTCACTGTCTTCTTGTATGGATTTATTAGTTTTAATTCCAACAGATTTGGCATCTTTTCCCCTCCTGCTTCTTCTTACAAGTTTTCTTTTAGATGGAGTTTCTTTAGGTTCTTCAAAATGATTCCTTAAGAGGAACTCATCCCAACTGTCTCCTACCTTTTTCAAGTGATGCTCAATTAGAATTTTAACTAGACCATGATGATATAAAGTGGTTTCTAAGAACTAAACCCTTTTTTGGACATTAGAAGCCATCCTCTTTAGGCTATGGAGTAAGAAAAAGCATAAATTCATCTCTTCATCTAGGAAATTCATCATAAGTCGAATGTGATAAACATATAGGGTGCTAAAGCTTCCCTCACAAGTTATAAACTTTTGCATAATTAGCAACATATTTCGCCATTTATTCTTTAAGGCTGAACTAGGAATGCCTTTCTTGAAAACTGAAATATCCATACCTGGTGTTTTTAGCATCTATCTCCATGCTTCATTGTGAATTTTTTTGTTTTTGAACCATCGTTCACCTTGCCTTGGTAACTCTGCTGCTTCTGCTATGAAGGATTCTGTGATAATGAACTTGACATCACCTATTTCAACTTCTAACCCGTTGAATGACCGGGCAAATGACTTAGTGACCTCCTTATGAAATCCATTGAACTTCTCCAAAAACTGTAGCCATCCAACCTGCTGTAACATCTCTTTAATTTGTGGGTAACCTTCTAAATATTTGGTTCTGACTGGTTCGGACCTTACAATAAGTCCCATGGCTTATTCTCCTCAACTTCAATTTACTACTCTGTTACTACTCTACTATTCAAGTTAAAAATGGCTGTAGAGGGTTGTTTTCACCTTAAAGATGACCTCTCTGTTTCTGCAGACGTGAATTGGCTACGGAAAAATGACATGAAGTGGATATGGGATGAGTGAAATACGGTGAGGGTAAATAACACGAATAAATGAGTTTGAGAGTTGTCATGGAGTAAAAGACCGCGGAGAAATCCCATGAGGATTTCAAAATCATTACTGAATATTTCAGGTTAGTGACATGACCTAATAGGTCACTTCAAGTACTGACCATTAACTTTTAATAAATGATGATTTGATATGGCGAAATGGAAGGGATTTGTCGAAGGATTTTATGATAGGCTTGATCAATACGAATAATCAAAATAACCTTATGAAACATACATATGACTTAACCATAATATATCTTTCATAATCTGTTATCATAATAATTTCACAATTTTACCTTAGCCCTTCTTTTGATTTTTGTTGTTTTAATATGCTTTGTCTTTCCTTTGAAAATAATTGATCTTTCAGTCTTCATAATCCCTTTGATTTTGCTTGTTGAAATAGGTGTGCAGGATCAATTTGTTGTTGAACAAGTGGTTGCTGGATAGTTCGCTGTAGAATATCTGGCTGCAGAATGTACCTGTAAAATCTTTAAGGCATGGAATGAGATGATTTGAAATATGGATGGAATGAAGTATGAAATGAAATAAAATGGATCATGAAATATAGTGGAATGAAGCATGAATGAAGTGAAATATGATGGAATTAAATGGATCATAAATGTGGAGTGGAATGAAATATGAAAAGTGGCCTGCAACTTATGATTTGTAATACTCAATTGCAGAAAAAAGATCAATTTTGAAAATCTGAAATAAGAATGAGAGGGATCATGAAATGGAGTGAATGAAGTATGGATGAATGGAGTGAATGAAATATGAATGAAGTGAGATATGATGAAGTGAAATGGATCACAAGTGGAATGTGATATGTAAAGTGAGCCTGCACTTATGATTTTATGATACTTGCTTTTAGGAAAAGAACAATTTTGAAAAGCTAAAGTGTCAGAAGGATTCTCATTTTCACCTTATCTTTTCTGTATAAACATGCTAATCAATTATTAGTTTTCATGTTTATACTTTCTTTTTTTTTTGCATCAGATTTCAGAAAACAAAATTAATTTGATGAAGAAGAAGGATTCTTCTTCATTAACTTCAAATCAATGTTCTCTTGGAATCTCTTGACAAATTCTTCTCTTGAAATTGGCTTATGATACAGTTTCAATCTATGACCATTTACAAGAAAAGTGACCTTATCTTCATCTATTGTCCTGATTTTTATTGCTCCATTGTCAAAAAATTTCACAATTTCATATGACCCAAGCCAATGTGTTTGGAATTTACCTTGGAAATATTTGAACTTTGAATCAAACAAGAGGGCCCAGTCACCTTCTTTGAATTTATTTTCCTTAATGTACTTATCATGCCATCTAGTCATTTGCTGTTGAACTATATTTGTTCTCTGGACTGCATCTTGTCTGATCTCATCCAATTCATTAATCTGCTCCAATCTGTGCTTTTGTGCTTATGTTAGATCAAGTCCTAGCTGGACTGCCATTTTAAAAGTTTGAATTTGAAACTCTATTGGAAACAAGACTTGTTTTCCATAAACAAGTTCATAAGGGGTATGACCTGTTGTGCTTCTCCATGTAGTTCTATAGGCCCACAAGGCTTCAGGAAGCCTGTCTGCCCAATATCTTCTATGTAAATGAACAGTCTTTGTTAGGATCCCTTCAATGACCTTATTAGTAGATTCCACTTGGCCATTTTCTTGTGGATGATAGGGAGTATATTTTTTGTGTCTGATTTTGTACCTCTCCGCCATTGTTCCACTAGCTTTGATGTCAATTGAGCTCCTTGATCTGTAACAATTTCTCTTGGGACACCAAAAGGAGTAAAAATATCCTCAAAAAGAAAATTAACTACAGATACTTCAGTAGCAGAAAGTAATGGCTTGGCCTCTACCCATTTTGTAACATAATCAGTGCAAACTAATATATATTTCTTTTGTATTGATGGAGGACTAATAGGTCCTACAAAATCTAAAGCCCATTTCTCAAAAGGTTCAATATGTACCTGAGGATGCAATGACATCTCACCTGAAGGAGAAGGTTTCCCTACCCTTTGGAAGCTGTCACACCTTTTGACATACTCTTTAGCATCTTTAAAAAGGGATGGCAAATAGTATCCTAAATGAAGGATCTTATAAGCTATCCTTTTATCAGCAAAGTGTCCACCACAAGCTTCATCATGACATGCCTTAAGAATCTCAGGCATCTCATCTTCTCGAACACATCTCCTAATGATAAAGTCTGGACCTTTTTTGTATAACTCATTAGCAACCCATGAATATTTTGCACTGTCATAAATGATCTTTCTTTTTTTATCTTGCATTCATTATTGAAAGAAATTTCCCTAAAACTAGATAATTAGCAATGTCAGCAAACCAAGGAGTTTGAGTAGAAATTGCAAAAAGATATTCATCAGGGAATTTATCTTCAACTGGAGTATTGTCTTTAATGTTTTGGAGTCTAGATAGGAAATCAGCTACTGTATTTTGTTTCCCAGGCCTATCTAGAATGGTGATGTTGAATTCCTGTAAAATCAATAACCATCTTATGACTCTGCCATTAGTAATTGATTTTTTCATTAGATATTTAATTGCAGAGTGATCTGTGTGAAAAAAATTTTCATAGCCTGATATATAGTGTCTGAATTTATTTATGGCATGAACAACAGCTAAGAACTCTTTTTTAGTTACAGTATAATTTAACTTTGAAGGAGTCAAATTTTTACTTGTATAGTAGATGGCATAAGGAATCAGGTATTTTTGTCCCAATACATCTCCTAAAGTTGTATCCAAGGCATCTGTTGAAATATGAAAAGGTAATTTCCAGTTAGGTCCCCTTAAAATAGGTGCTTCAGAGATTTTTGTTTTTAGGGTCTCAAAGGCTAACTGGCAATCAAGATTCCACTTGAATTCACAATCCTTGGTGAGTAATTTGAAAAGTGGAGATGCTATCTTGGTGAAGTTTTCTATAAACCTTCGATAATATCCTGTAAATCCTAGAAAACTCCTAACATATTTTTGACAACTTGGAACAGATAAGTTAGAGATGACTTCAACTTTTGACTCATCAACTCTAATCCCATCCCTTGAAATGTGATGCCCCAAAACAATTCCTTCAGTAAACATCATAATACACTTCTCATGACTTAGTGAAAGATTTGTTTCTTTACATCTCTTTAAAACTTTTTCCAAGTTTGTTAAGGCTTCTTCAAATGTGTTTCCATAGACTGTGAAATCATCCATATATACCTCTACACAATCATGTATTAGATCTGAAAAGATTCCTAGTACTGCCCTTTGAAATGTTGCAGGTGCATTGCATAGTCCAAATGGAAATACTCGGTAAGCATAGGTACCCCAAGGACAGGTAAATGTGGTTTTGTTTTGATCTTCACGTGCTACTTGAATTTGATTATAACCACTAAACCCATCTAAAAATGAGAAGTACTTTTTTCCAGCTAATGTATCTAACACCTGATCTATGAAAGGTAGCGGAAAATGATTTTTAAGAGTAGCTTTGTTTAATTCCCGGTAGTAAATACATACCCTCCATTTACCATTTTTCTTTGGCACAATTACCAAAGGAGAAACCCACTGACTATCTGAAATGGGATAGATAAAGTTGACATTTAACAATTTCTGCAATTCTTCTTTAACAATCTCCCTAAGGTTTGGATTCATCCGTCTCTGAGGTTGTCTGATTGGTTTAAAATTTTCCTCTATGTAGATGTGATGAGTGCAAGTCTTAGGGCTTATTCCTTTCATATCAGTGTACTCCCATGCATATGCAGAAGAACGTCTCTGTAATATCTTGACTAGCTTTTCTTGTTGAGATTTCTCTAGGTTCTTGTTTATGTTTAAAGTTTTACCTGGAAATATCTCAATTTTAGAGCTGCCAAATTTATCCATGGAGTAAAGAGACATATGTCTTGATGAGAAAAACTCAATGTTGGATTCTTCTTGAAATTTTTCATGCTTGTATTCTGAAGAGGATTCAAAATTTTCTAAGGTATTTAGAATCTGGCTATCTTCACTAATTTCTGAAATTCTGAAGAGAGGTTGTATGTCTTCTTCATCCTCAATCCATTGAGTATCATCTAATTCTGTAATTGTTTTTGCTGGAGGATACAAGGTAAATTTCTTGGTTTAACTACCATTAAAGATGTACATATCACCGGATCTACAGCTAATGAAAGAATCAGTTGTAGCTAACCAAGGTCTTCCTAATATAATAGGATGCCCTCCTAGATTATTTTTAGGAGTTAGGATCATAAAATCCACAGGATACTCCCAAGAATCTAGGGACACTGGAATGTCTTCTATTACCCCATCAGGTTTGATCACAGATCTTTCTGCTAATTGTAATAATGTGGGTGTAAAAAGAAGATTAGGAAGTTTCAGTTTATCCATGATTTGTCTACTCATGATATTGATTGCTGCTCCTAAATCAATAAGTGTGTTTTGGATCTCAGTTCCATTGATGTGTATTTTAACAACTGGATTTCCTGGGCCTAGATACTTTGGAATAGAAATCTTACCCATCATGATGTCTGCTATTTTTCCTACCAGTTGAATTTTATTTGTCTCTTTTATTCTTTTTCCTGTTTTTTTCATGCTCAACTCCTTTATTGTCTTTGCTAAGATTGGAATTTCCTTGATAGCTTGTAATAATGGGATCTTAATACAAACATTCCTTAGCTCATCTAGGAAATAATAATTAGGCACCATAATTTGTTTTTCTACACCCTATCAATTTGTAATCTTTCTGGAAAGGGAGGTGTAGAGGTGGATGTTGATGGTTGCTCTAATATAGGAGTTGAAATTATTGGTTCTTTTTGTTTTGATTTTTCAATGTTTGGGTCTTGAAAAGATGTGTTCTCTTCAATACTTTTATTTACCCATAAAGAATCTTCCTCAGAGTTTTTTTTCTCTTGTATGATTACAAAAGGTTTCTTCTTTTCAAGTATTCTTCCAGACCTAAGTTGAACATCATTAAGGTCTAAAGGAGTAATCAAATAGGTTGGGAACTGTTGGCATTCTATCATGTATGTGTTTTGAGGATTTTTGTTGTTGGGGTTTGGTATGGGTTGGGTAGGTAACTGATTTGCTTTCTGAGGAAATGGTAATGGAAGTGGTGGATTTTGATGTTGTGGATTTTGAGGATTTTGTTGAGGATTCTGTTGAGGAGGGAAATTTGGATATGGTGGATAAGATGGTGGATATTGATAGTACTGAGAGTATCTTCCATAGGGATTTTGTGCTCCTTGTGTCCAAGTTTGAGATTGATTTTGGAATTGGGGCCAAGGTTGCTGCCAAGAATTCCAATTTGGTGGGGGTTGATTATACAGCTGATCATGGAATCCTTGTGTTTGAGGTCCTTGCCAAGGCCTCCTAGAGACAAAATTGAGAGATTCTGTGGAATTTGTAGGGGTTTCTTCTTGAAAGACAACTTTAAGACCAGGAAGTGAAGGGAAACTCTTGGTCTCATGTTTTTCTGAACAAATTACATAAGTCTCTACTATTTTTGCATCCAAAGGGCACTCTCTCAAGGCATGCTTCTTTCTACATTTGGGACAAAAGATTGCTAAGGCATCATATTCAGCTTTTTGCTTGTTTTGTAACTTAAGGGTGTCTATTTTTTCATTAAGACTCCCTAAAATATCATATTTGAATTCATCAAGAATATTTTCTATTTCTGCCCTACTTACTGTCCCAGAAGCAGACTTACTTGCCCTTGCAAGAGCAGGGTCTCTTGGTCCTTTTACAGTTTTAGATTTCCCTATTGAAAGGTTGATACACAATTCAGCTATTTCAGGTAATGTGAGCTAAGATATATCCCCTTTTCCCATCATATTAAGGATATCTAGCCATTCATCCCTAATTGTCTTCAACAAGAGAGATTTCAAAGTATCTTGGTCTAAGTTTTCCATTTTTTCTCTCTTGATGTTATAGTTAAACCTTTCCAACAAATCTTCCAGATTTTCATCCTCTTTTTGTAGCATTTTAAAAACTTCCTCCTTATGATTGACTGGCATACAGTAATCCAAATACCTCTCTAGAAATGCATGTTTCATGTCTTCCCATGTCCTAATAGAACTGTTGATCAAACTCATAAACCATTTTAATGCTGCTCCTTTCAATGTTGAAGGGAATAGTTTAAGTTTTTGGGCATCTTGTAAGTAATCATAGGTTCTACATAGGACTTCAAATTCAAATAGGAAGGTTTTAGGATCTTCACTTTTTAGTCAATAAAAGTTTGGAATGACAGAGGGTGAAATATTTTTCATAGTTTCATTGGTTTCTTCATCTACTATAGGAAACCCAAAAGAGCTTCCCATTTCCCTTCTACCTCTTCCTCTGCCTCCTTCTCCTTCTGCACCTCTACCTCCTTCTCCTCTACCTCTACCCCCTCCAAATAGTGTATTTTCTCCATTAAAGACTCCTCCTCCCCCTTCTTCTGCCATGGTTTATTCTTCTGTGGAAGTGGAAAATCTTATGTCTCTAGCAAGGGTCCTTGAATCTTCTTCTAAGATAGGTTCAATGGATGAAGTGGAAGGTCTTTCTGATGGAATATCTTATCTTAAGTCTTCTGGAAGTCTATGATCAGTAAAATATGGGATGTGGGTTTGAGTTGGAGGTGTGCTGCCTCTTGGTCTTGGTGGAACAAGTGGTGTTCTAGGAATCAAGCTTCTGCTTCTTATAAATCTACCCCTTGAGTCTATTTCTCTACACATATCATTATTTTTGGGAGGTAAGAAACAAGGCTACCTAGTTACACTTCCCCGGCAATGGCGCCAAAATGTCTACTCAACTTAGTGTTTCTAAATTGATGTCATAAATTGTCAACCAGGGCTAGTAAACTGTGAAGTGAAGTGCACTATATGTGCCTAGGTATCTTCTTCCTACTTCGTTGTGTTTAGTGTTTTTCTAGTGTTTTTGGTTTTGTGTTTTTATGCTAAGAGGAAAAGAACTAAATTGTTGGCAAAGAGAAGTTACTGATCACACTAAAACAGAACAAAATCTACTCTAAACTATGAATGGCACCTAAGAACAGAAAATGCTAATCCACAAATTGTAAAACTGATAAGAAAAGTAACTCATAACATTAAACTCAGTCCAATTCATTTCATTAGAGGTATGTTGGAACAACTTGAGAAAAGGATAAGTTTGATGTAACGAGGCTCTCTTTAGTAAACAACAACTTAAAATATCACAGAGAAAATCCCATCCATTGTTAGGAAATTGTTGGAACATTTTGAGAAAAGATTATCTACAACATAGTAAGGAACCCTATGCTAAAATAACTTATGACACTAGAATTAACTCATTCTGTAACTCAAAATGTTACTATTAAGCCACATTCAAGGGTTAGAAATTTCTTGGAATAACTTTGGAAAAAGGCTGTTTGTAAAGTTATGAGAAATTGCAGAACAATAAAGAGCTCAAAATGATATAACTAATTCTTGTTCATATGATAATGATGTGTTAGAAGAAGTTAAGAACAAGAGCATCTTATAAAATGATGAGGGTTTTTAAAGTCTTCTTAACAAGACTAGAATGCAATTAACTAATAAAACTGAAATGCAATGAACAGAACTAAACTAAAGTGCAATTAACTCAAGAGTACTACAACTATATCTCATTCATGCATTAGTGATATATTGGAACAGCTCATGAGAACAAGATTGATTGTAATATTCAATATAAGTAAATGACATAAGCATGATGAAAGAGGATAAACTCAAAAAACTGCCTAAGTTAAGAACAAAATAGAGCTAAAGGTCACTTATCTAGAAAATATGCACAAAGCCTTTCTGACAGTAGAGGCTCTCTACCATCAGATTGGCACATTAATCCTTAACTCCTCAAAGTTGTTTCACATCATGCATCAAAGTTGTACTTCTTTCATTAAAGGAAAAATGCTCAGAAACAGAGTATCACAGTCTTTTAGAACTAACAACAAAACATCAACTAACTAACTGTTTCCCGGTTCACCGAGTTATTCTTATAAGCAAATACATAACTGTCATTGAGTATAAATAGGCATAGGTGTATTTTACAATCAAAATCGAACCAGAACTCCTGTTGAGGACTCGTATTTTGCTGAAGACACCTGCAGAGTCCTTATCCTTGTAGAAGTCTACTTCTTAGTTTTGGTTTTCTCCACGTGCATAACCACTTGCAGATTTTTGCTCAACCTTCGTAGAGGACAAGGAGTGATGTAGGAGAGTTCTAGAATTTAAACATATGTGTTTTCTCTCAAGTGACACCTGTAACCTGTGTGAACATAAATATGGCTGTGGAATATGCGACTAGCTACAGAATGGCTGCATTCTATAGCTAAGTCTGATCAAAAATCACTATGACAACAAAACCACAAAAGTATAATAAGTCAGTCATTGCATGCATTATTAAAGTGATTTTAATCATTCCTATTGATATTTTAAGCCTATAGCTGATAAAGGACAATTGGAATGAAGTGAATTTTTTTGAAAGGAAAGGACATATTTAGGGCTCAATAGCAATCAAAATCAATGTTGAGTAGTGCTGGAAACAAGATGTTGGTGCAAGAGAGTGCAAAGTTCAAAGAGAAAGCGACGAAGCAGTTTGAAAAATAAGGCATGGGTTCCACAAGTGCTTGTTTTTGGTTTCCAAAGGGTACATGGCAATGGAAAAGATACTTGGACAAGAGTCGACGCAAACACAAAGCAAGAGCAACTAAGAATCGCCATGGCGAGAGTGTGCAAGGTGAGACAATTTTTAAGTTTCCTTTGATTAATGACTGAGGTAGGAAAAAGATGGTTTCTGCAAGAACAACTTGATACTCTGCAAATTCAGGGAAATTTCAGCATTACAGTGTCAACGATAGCAAGAGAAGGTCGCAAGAGTCAAGGAAAAAGTTAATTTTTTGTGAAAATCTCAATTTGATGAAAATGGGAAAATTTCAGTGGATAAACACTGGAAGGGTGAGGGAACAGTACCCTAATCCACATGATTAGTAATCAAAGATATTTTGGGGTCCAAAAGGATTCTACTGGGGAGGAATGATCAGGTGCTCGGTGTAAAATCTCAAACATGAAAGTGCTTGAAATTGAATGGAAACTGAATGACAACGAAGAGCTCATCGCCAGGAATCCGGCGCAATTTGTTTCGTCAAAGTCGGAGTCTGGATGAAGAAGATAGATCCTGCTGTTCATTTTCATAAATAGCTAAATAATTTGCATAACAGGACAGAATGGTGACATGGCAGTCCAGTCAACAGAAAAATAATATTCTGGGAATATTCTTCATTTTTTCCCAATGACACTGTGACAAGTGTCGCTGCAGGATTCGTTAGAGCATTTTGAAGGTGAATATTTTTTTAATGTGTTGCTCCTAAGGTTGAATTTGATTTTTTTATATATATGCGGACATTCCAACTAGAGGCTGACATATGGTGCATCCAGGGGCCGCCATGTGCCCCTTCTGGTGGACCCAGGTTTGGAAGATTAGTCGAATTTCATTAGAGTTATATTGTTCGAATTCCATACAAATAAAACTCCGAATTATTATTAATACTAAGGTTGGATTAGGGTCGGATATGGTATATTACATATGGTGGTGGAATATTATATGCAATGTCCGAAGTTTATATCCAATGGTCGAATTTAATTGTATATTAAAGTCTTCATATATTTACATAAACCAAAGTTCAAATGAATTGGGCGCATATATATATATATATATATATATATATATATATATATATATAGGAGCAAAATGCTATGTACAGAATGGGCGGAGGTCGGGGCTTGACCCCACGACCTCCCCCACACCACCAGTGCTCTGTGTCAATACACCACAACGTTCAGACTTAACCATATACGATCTCATTTTATATTTAAAGTCAAGTGGCCCGATCGGCGGGGGTTTGGAGGGCGCCAGCCCCCTCCCCATAAGACCTTATGTCATAACCAGGAGCCAGGTTTCAAAATATGTGTGGGGATTAAGGTCTGTAAAGTGTGGGATTAACGTTTAAGGGTGGATTTAATACGGCCCTAAACCATTGATTAGTGTTAAACCAATTTATAATGCATGATTTGTTTAAACGCGCTTATGCGCAGTTAATCCACACTTATCCCATTTAATCCGCGATTATATTAATTAAAATCATAGTTTAATTTGGCGGAATTTTCGATGGAACCCCTAAATTTGGAGAAAACCCCAACTTTGGCGGCCTTAACTGGAGTCTTCTCCAGCTTTGGAGGCAATTTACTAGGCAAAACTATTTTGGCCATATCTTTGGCAAAATTTGACCAAATTGAGAGCAAGAAGGGTCATTTATGAATGATTTGGACATTTTGGATACATTGAAGCAGGTTTTAGGAGCAGTAGGTGAATGTAAACAAAATTTTTCACATTTGAGCTAATAAAGAGGCCCAAGCCATGGAAGATGGACCAAGGAGATGTAGCATGAAATCCTTCATCAAAACATTGTGTTAATGGATCAATTGTGATGGTTTGTTGTACTTGTTATTGCTGGTATTCAGCATTTATTTTTCATACTTTATGCTCTTGAATTTAACTTAAAAACTCAGCTCATTTACCTGTTTGACACTCATAAACACCAAGGAAACCTATGCACATAAAGCATAAGATCAGAAAAATAATTATAAATCTTAAGATGAAATTAACACAGCGAAACTAACATTCAAATTCATATCACATGGGCGCAACAATAACAATAGGGGCTACATTAACAATAATAATAATGGGGATACACTAGTATTATAGGGACTTAACATGTCCCTTTCCTTCAAAAAATTATTGTCCTCAACGCTTGAGTCGTTTTGGATGCTTCTGTATAAAATTCCCATCCTCCCATGTGGAATCCTCAGAAGGTAAGTTCTTAAACTTAATGAGATACTCTGAAATTAATCAATTTTTTAGTTGTCAGGTTCTTTTTTCCATGACTTCTTCAGGCTCAAATATGATTTTTCCTTCTTCGTCAAGTTCGGGAAATATTGTTTGAATTGGGAGCTTGTCACCATGATCCATCTTTAAGCATAAACTTGAAAAATTGGGTGTTATCGGGAAGATTCAGGCAGCTCCAATTTGTATGCCATAGAACCAATCTTTTGCAACACCTTTTATGGACCATAGTACTTGGGTGATAATTTATTATCCTTTTTAGCTTGCTTGAGGGACATTTGTTTGTATGGTTTTAGCCATAAAAATACCCAATCACCTACATCAAAACTTCTTTCATTGCGATGTTGATATGCTTGTTGTTTCATTCTACTTTGTGCCAGAGTGAGGTTATCCTTTAAGAGTTAGAGAACTTGTTGTTGATGCTAGATGTGATTTTCCACTACTTGAACCTTAGAATTTCCTCTTAAAGGTGATGTGATGGATGGTGGATTATATCCATAAAGTGTCATAAATGGGGTCATTTTTGCTGCAATATGGAAGGACGTGTTATACCAGCATTCAGCCAGAGGTAACCATTTGACCCATTGTGTTTTTTTATCAGATACAAAGCAATGAATATATTCTTCCAAGAATTTGTTCACTATCTCAGTTTTCCCATCAGATTGAGGATGATAAGATAATCTATGAGTTAATTGAGTACCAAGACAAGAAAATAGTTTCGTCCAAAAATTTCCAGTGAAAATGGGATCTTTGTCACTTACAATAATCTATGGGTTACCATGTATATTTTGATTTGTTTCCATAAATGCAATAGAAATTGTACTAGCTTTAAAAGGATGAGATAATGGACAAAAGTGTGCATACTTGGTAAGTTTATCAACTACCATCATGATGAAATTATTTCCTTCAGATTTGGGTAAACCTATGATAAAATCCATTGAAACCTCCTCCCAACGTTGACCTAGAATGGCTAGAGGTTTTAACAAACCTGGGGTCTTAATTGTCTCAACTTTACTTTGTTGGAAAGCCAAACACTTTTCAATAAACTTTTGAAAATCAGATTTAAGGCCGTCCCAAAAAAAATCCTTCTTGACCCTGTGGTAAGTTTTAAAAAATATTGAGTGCCATCCTAAGGGGTAGGTGTGAAATTCCAAAAGAATCTTTTGTTTTATTTGGGAATTCTTACAAATATATAAGCGATATTTTTACCATAATGAATCATTTTTCAAGATAAATGTATCAATTTCTCTGGGATCTTGTTGTAAATTTTGAATGAGTGACCACACCTCTTTGTCACTCTTCCATTCATCTCTTGCTTCAGTTATCTAATCAGGTTAGATAATAGAAATGGCACAAATAAATGCTTCCACATCCTCATCCTTTCTTGAGAGTGCATCTGCAACAACATTTTTCTTCACTTTTTTGTAGATGATTTCAAAGTCATAACCCAACATATTTGTGACCCATTTTTTCTTATCTTCTGAAGATAATCTTTTTTCCAAAAATTATTTAAGACTATCATGATATGTTTTTACCTTGAAGTGTCTTCCCATTAGGTAAGGTCGACGATTCTTTAGTGCATGTAGTATTTCCAGCATTTCCTTCTCATAAATAGTTTTGTGTAAATACTTTCCCTTGATTGGACGACCTTTGAAAGAAATGGGTCTTCCTTCTTGCATTAAAACAAAACCAATTCCTTTTCCTTAGGCATCATATTCCACAATAAATGTTTTTGTGAAGTATGGTGTAGATAAGATCGATACTTGGCACATTGCCTCTTTAAGATGTACAAAGGCCTTAGTTGCTTCTAGAGTCCAAGAAAATGCATATTTCTTCAATAAAATTGTTATAGGTGTTGTTATTCTCCCATGATTCTTAACAAGCTTATGATAATACCATTTCAACCCAAGAAATCCTCGAATATGCTTTAGGGTTGTGGGTATTTTCAATTCCTTAATGGCTTTAATTTTTTTAGGGTCTACCTTAACACCCTCATGAGATACAATATGACCCAAATATTCCACCTTTTACTCCAAAGAAACATTTGGATATTTTTTCATATAATTGTTTCTCCTCCAATAGTTTGAGCACCCTATCAACATGTTGAACATGATACTTCCAAGACTTGATGTATATTATTATATCATCAAAAAATATTATTACAAATTTTCTAAGAAAGGTTTGAAAATGGAATTCATCAAACCTTAAAATGTGGAAGGTGCATTAGTTAGGACAAAAGACATGATAAAAAATTCATAATGACCTTCATGAGTTATGAATGATGTTTTTTGAAATGTCTTCAGTCTTCAATCTAATTTTATGATATCTTGAACGAAGATCCAGCTTGGTGAAGTAAATTTCTCCATGTAATTCATCAATGACAAGAATGGGAAATTTATCTTTAATAGTGAGCTTGTTGATCTCCCTATAATTCAGACACATATGCCATGATCCATCCTTCTTGTGCACCAATACTACAAGAGCAGAGAAAAAAATTTTAATAGGTTGAATTATACCGGCCTCTAGCATTTCTGCAACCATATGTTCAGTTTCATTGTTTTTCACATGGGGATATCTGTAAGGCCTGGTGCTTGGAGGAACACTTCCTAGAATCAAATGAATAGCATGGTCACTATCACGAATAGGTGGGAGGCCTTTGGGAGTCTCAAATACTTTCGAATGATTGTGCAAGACTTTTTGTAGATCTAGAGAAATAGAAGATTTCGATGTTTGAACATCTAGTGAGAATAATTGTGCAATTAATCCTTGTTATTATTTATTCAAAAGCTTTATCATGCCATTAGAGTTGATTATCTTCCCTGGTTTCCATTCGATACCCCTTAATTCAATTTCTTTTCCTTCCCAAAAAAATTCAAGGTTAGTTCTTGAAATTTATAATTTATCGTCCCCAAATATTGTAACCATTATACTCCTAGTACAACATCAGCGCCACCCATTGGAAAGGAAAGCATTGAACTATTCAATACATATTCAACCCATGATTAGCTTATTATTATGACACTTTACATAGACGTTTATAGTTCCTCCATTTATAGAAATCACGTGACACTCTAGTGTTGGATATGTTATCACTCCACCAGAACTCTAAGGCTAAGAAGAGACTAGCAAAGGTAACCATAGATCAATATTTCGCCAAGTAGCTAGCCCTACTAGGCAGGAGAGGGCTCTCTCCGAGAATTCACAACCAATAGGACTGGATCAATGATATTTTAGGCTAGGTATAGTAGCACTAGGGTTTGTTTGATTAAATTTGAGGTGCTCGATGCTGAAAAGGTTAGGGAAAAACTAGGTTAGGGAAAATAAGGATCAGAATTGCAGAGATCTGATGGGGCAAGGTAGGTAAGCGCTCTAACACATTAATGTATCTTGATGGAGTGGTTTATACTGATATGGTTTCAAAAAATAACATTGGAAACATGAATTCTTTTCAATTAGAAGAAGATGAAACAAAACTATAACTATTCCTCCAAAACAGAGCATAAGCTAATGAATTTTGTCTTTCTAACTTAGGAATCAATTACATGCAGAGATGGCATGAATATGAAATCACAATACATTCACACATTTGAAAAACATAAGAAGAAACAATGTCAAATCACATTACCACAGGTATCCCATCAAAATAGTTGCAACTCAGTCTGTTATTTCTTGCCAAAATTCTAATTACAATAGTGTTCAATGATCAAATTCTACAACATCCAACCATTGAAATGAGAAAGGAAATGAAAGTTATAGGCCAAAAAAAACTTCTCCCACTCTTAGGGGTAGAATCCATGACTTTTGGAGCTGATCCACAAAGTGCTTAACTAGAATCCTAGGTATTAGGAAGGTTAGCCAACTCATCCATATCATTCATGAAACTGATTCACTTTGACAAAATTTACCTATTTACATGATGTATCTACCCCTAGTAACTATTTAGGACATAATTACATTTAAATTCCATCATTACATTAGTAAAAATACATTGAATTCATCCATCACCTCATCAAACTGGAAAAATTTAAAGAAAACAGGAAACTGCAAAAAGTGCAACATGCTTAGAAAAAGTGCAGTGTGGTTAGGAAAAAGTGCAGCGTGGGCCTTAAAACTAAGTTTTGACTACCTTCCCCAGGTCCAAATTGGACACAAGATGGCTAATTAGAAATCTCTTCCAGTCTAGTTGTCAAAATTTCCCTCAAGTTCTAAAAATGGTGGAGTGAAGCTCCTCAAAAATTGAATCTCCCAAGACTTGTCCAAAAGCACAGTGAAGGTCTGAAAAATGAGGCAGAAAGTTGACTTTTGAGAGGTTTTCTGCATTTTCCACCTATCAAAATCTCCATTTTTTGAGTGGCAATAGTCAAAATTTCATGTAGACATCACTCTAAATCCAAATCTGAAACCCATTTTTCATTTAGAGGCCTCCACAAAAATCACAGCATGGCCCACGCTGCGCTTTTTACAGGCTGACTGTGCAAAAAGTGTGTCAAAATTTGCAGAAATGCCAAAAACTTGAAAACTTGCCCAAAACTCTTCAAAATTGATAGATGAAGTGTTGATGAGGTGTCTCAATTAATCAGGGAGGCATCAACAATAATATCAAGTTTATCATCCTCCTTTTTCTTGATTAGGGTTTTCTTGTGTTTTTCCTTCAACTGCTTGATTCTGATGTTGCAAATGTTGTTTCTAGTGATGTATCTTTTTTCCATGTGTCTAAGAATATCATTTTCCTCGTTTGCCTTATGGAGGAGCTTCTCAAGGTGGATGTTAACCCTTTCAAGCCACACCTCTCTATCTTAATTGTTTAGTCAATTTAGTGTCCTAAATTGTTAACATAAATTATCGACGAGGGCTAGTAAATTGATGAAGTGTAATGCATTGTATGTGCCTAAGTGTCCCTTTTTCCTACTTCGTTGTTTTAAGGTTTTGTTGATGTTTTTGGGAGTTTTTATATTTTGATCCTTAGCATTCTATTCTAAACTAAAAAGATGAGATTAAATCTATTTAAAAAGGAAGGAAAGGGAAATGTTGTCAAATGAATTAAAGTAGAGATTTATTTACAAGTTTTTGGAGTCTATTTTCTAATTAAGAAATGATGAAAACTAGAAATCCTAATCCATGGATATTGCAACTTAATTGAAAACAACTAATAACTCAAACATTACAACTGAATCCAATTCATTCAATTAAGATTTATTGGAAGAGATTCTGAAAAATATTAATTGTAGTGAATGAGGATCTCCTATGATATGAAATAAAATGCTGGACAATTACTGTATCTATAAGTCACTAAACATTTTAATTTAAGATTTAAATGGTCTTTACTTGGTCAAGCATAGTAACTGTTGACTATGAAAGACAAGAAATGAAACCTAGGAAATCATTGTTCTTATAAGTCACTCGTTATTATTCAATAAACTAAACCTAGGGAAACACAATGACCGTGAAATAAGAAAGCAATCTGGAAAGCAAGAAGTAAAGAAATATACTAAAACAGAAATCAAAATTACTTAGCTAGAAAACACATGAAACCTCCTTAGATAGCAGGGGCCCTATGCTACCAATTCGGTGAAATTCCTTAGCTCATTTAAGATGTGATCAAAACAGCATCAAAGAACTGAACTTATTTATTGATAAACTCACAAATATACATCCCATTCCATCTTAAGCTTTGTTACAGGACACTCTATAATCCTTTCTCTTCTTCTCCTATTTTTCCCCATTTTCACATATCTTGATAGGAGAAAGCTTCCCCTATTTATACAAAAATATGAGAAGTTATCTCATTAATGAGAGTCCATGAATCTCTCCCTCTATCTCTATAGTTACAATCAAAATAGGAAATGATAAGACACGTCTTTTTAGAGTTTCAATACAAAATAGAAAATGAGACACATATCTTCTTATAATTTTAATACAAAAAGGAAATGAAACACATATCCTCATGATCCCATGATCTTCTCCACTCAAATTCGAATTTGGTTTTGGTAGGCCACATAAAGGTCTTTTAGAAGCTTCCTTTTTACCTACACATGGCAACAATCTCATCCCACTTGTTAGGTATAAGCATATGCACATTATTTTCTAATTTTTAACCACAAATTCACTTAAAAATCTTAAAAATTAATAAAGTTTGGAAAAACATAAATGTAACCCAATAGTGGTAATGATAAGGTAAATGTAATGAAATGGAGGTGGAGTGAAGGTGGTAATATGGAAATATAAGTGAAAATGTAATGGAAGTGAATGACAATTTCAAGGCCCAACATACCCCCCAACTTAAGCTATTGCATGTCCTCATGCAATCTATTACATTAATTCTTTTTTATCCTTGAGCTTTGACTTAATTTTGCGTGATATCATTTGATAACTTCATACTTCTGCAAAGTGTTTTACTTGAATTGCAACATGGTTGGTTCTTGTGTTACAACCATATTTTGTTGTTGCATTCAAATTTGACCTTTGATCTTTACATAATGATAATTTGATTTTTATTGCAAAGTATATCTTTATTGGATTGCATCATGGTTGGTTCTTATGTGACAACCATGATTGTGTTTGTATCCAATCATCTT
Source organism: Pinus albicaulis (assembly GCA_034641835.2). Taxonomy (NCBI): domain Eukaryota; kingdom Viridiplantae; phylum Streptophyta; class Pinopsida; order Pinales; family Pinaceae; genus Pinus; species Pinus albicaulis. The sequence continues at coordinate 149,587,527 of CM076569.1, forward strand.
TTGAGTAATTTTGAAAAGCCATTGTATGCTCATAATAATAATGTAATAGTTAATATCTTTTTGGAAGTAGTGGGTTTCTGAATGTGATATGAACATGGCAAAGTATGAATGTATTCCCCCCCAACTGATGGTATTGGAAATTTTATGAAATGAGGAAGAGATGTTTTTTCCAAAAATTATCATTCTAGCTTTTCAAATAATTTTATGGTAAAAAGTTAGAAAATGACGTACCTTAACTTACCCTTTGGGAATGGATGAGTTGCATGTGTGTACTGAAGAGTGTGGATGTTGATGTTGTTGGACTATGTAAACAAATGAATTCGATCTACTTCTTTATTCTCTTTGTGCTGATGACAAGATTGGGATCTTTATTGCTGCTGATAAAAATTGATTCCTGCTGCAAACTGCCGAAATGATGTAGTCTTCAATTATTACAAAATCTGATGGTACAATTCTAGTCATGCTAATAAATGTGTTGATGTCGAGCATGAAGAGAAGTCATTGGACTACCGACCATTGATGAATGTTGTTAACCAATGCGAGGCAAACTCACCATTAATGTCAATGAGTGCCAAGGTACCTAAATACATCTTGCGAAGTGCGAATAGATGAGCTGATTTCGAGCTACTTGCAAGATCTGACGATCAGGGGAAATTGATGTATTCCCATGATTGTCAGCGGGAGAACTTGTCATTAATGCATACAAGGCTCAAGTTACTATTAAGGACTCTGGTCTTGGACCTAGATAATGTGCCGATGTCGATAGGCCAAGACTTGTTAGAAGGAAGGCCTTAAGGAATCCTCCATCATCTAACGCGAGCATGAAAGAATAATTTTTTTTTTTAAAGGACTATGGATGAAATTTTTTGCAGTGGATCAAGGTTTATTTGACAGAATGAAAATGGAAATGAAATGAATCAGCTTTGTAGAGGAGCTGAATGGTTTTATTGCTAGGCTTAGTGAAAGCAGGGCAGGAAAATATAATGACTAGGGAAAAAAATGAGCAGTGAGGGAAAATGAGACGAGAATTTTATTGAATGACTAAATAGAAATGCAATAGCAAATGTAAAGGGAAATGAGGTGAAGGTTTTATTGACTGAGGAAGCATGGATGCAATGGAGATACTGGCATCTAAAAGGCTTTCAAGTGTTGGATCTAATTTGCATTAGCATGTGCTCATGCATTGATGTTTCTTTCTTTGTTGCTGATCATCTTCTTGTAAAATAAATGTAGTCTCTGAGAGAGACACTATTATCTTATAGTCATCTGTCCTTCCTCCTGGAACCTGTAAAATAAAACTAGTACTTCTTCTACAATGGAATGTAAGATTATCAAAATAGAGAGGTGAAAAATCTCTCTGGTTATGACATTTACACAAAAAAACTAAGAATTGGTACTAATAAAAGAAGTTTACGAAGGAAAACCAAAATAATTTATATCTGTTTCGAAATTAGTGCCTCAAGTTACCTGTTGTGTTTTTTCAGCAATTTCTTTAGTCTTTATTGTTTCAAACTTTGATTATAGTTTTCTTATTATGTAGATCTCGTCGAAATATTTCCAATGACGCTTGAATTGTCAAAATCCGATGTTGGATGAGAAAGTTAGGCTAGTTTAAAATTTGGGTGAAACAATGAAGTTTCTCAGCTGCAAAATTTCTTCTTAGCTGTAGAATGTGAACAATTTCTGTAGCTAAAAATCCTGAAAAGAAAGTTAAGTATACATGCCTGTGCAAATAGTCAGTCTTGACATTTAAATCAATCAGTGCCTCCTCAAGGAAAATGAATATACTACTTATTTTATTGATGCAATGATTTTTTTTTTTTTAGTTTAGTTTAGTTTTGTTTGTTTTTTTTTAAATATTATATATGTTACATTTAAAAAATATATATATACATATATAATTTTATTAAACAAAACAATTTATTAAATAAGGAATAAATAAAATAAAATACAAACCTTGAAGGCCATTCTTCTGGCCACTTACTTCCACGTTGCTCATCCTCATGTGGCAATCTTTGCGAGCAAATCTCCATTTGAACATAGCAAGCTATATTAAGGTCACTTTATCTTCATACAAAGGAAGCTCGTTTTTCCTTCATTGAAATTCCAGAAGAATTAATCACAAATTCAAAACAAACAAGATCCAACATTCAGAGGGTGAAAGAAGTCGAATTGGACTCTTCGATTGATCAAAATCACGTGGAATTTGGATTAAATGCCACAAGAGACTTTGACTTAAATTAAAATTCTTATTTCTTGAGATCAAGAAAATCAGATCATGGCCGAAATATGTTGATTGATTACTAGGAATTAAATTAATGAAAACTGTTTTTTTTTCTCACGTAGTTTACAAAACATAGCCCCGAAGAACCCATAAATTCTCCCAATGTGTTGCGAATTTCATAAAACCATTTTTTGGGTTTTTTAATTGCCCATGTTCTGAGAAAAACCCACGTCTCAATTTTTTTTATATTTTCTCTGGTTTGCTAAAAGAAAACGTTTTAAAATTGTGTGTTTATGCTACTGCGTTTTCTGGAAATCACTTATGAATTCAATTGCTATGGTTCAATTTTTGATTGCAGGTTTTCAAAAGCTCAAAGAATTGTGTCATGAATTTGATCGAAGTCACCTTGATGAAGTTAGATCGGTGAAGGATCACTTCTTTGAGAGTCTCGGACCTCCAGCAAACTTGAAGACTCAGATTTGGAAACTCTTGCAGCTCGGATCTTGAACATAACTCGGACTGTTGACAAATATCTGAGGTCAGACTAGAGAAGAGTCTCCTGTGAATTATTGTGAAGATGCCATGGTTGAGTGGCTGGGCTGGTTCAATGTTGCGTGGAGAAGCTTGGAGGCATGCCTGAACCATAGCAGCTTGATTGATCAGCCATTGCAGGGTGTTTTACCCTCGCCCCAGTTGCCCTAGTTGTATGTAGGATCCATATGCTAATTGTGCAAAAAGCTAAAGTGTAGGACCCTAAGATCATAGTCGTTTCTACTCAACCATGCCATGAATTTTATTGAATACGTTTGGTTGTTTTATTGATTTTTTTATTTTTATTTTTATTTATTTATTTTTTATTCTATATTTATTTTATTTTTTTTAAGAAATTATTAAGAAAATGGATTTTTATTTTTATTTTTATTTTTAAATAAAGAAAAATATAACAAGTTTTTTTTTTTTAATAAAACTACATATGTTATATTTTCAAAAATTAAAAATATACATATATATTTTACTAAACAAAATAATTTATTGAATTTTTATTTTTTTTATTTTTTTTATATATGTCCTACTCTACTTGACAAAGAAATATTATTCAAGTATATGAATACTTCCAATAGAACCATGTATGTAATAGGATAATAGATAAACTCATATGCAGGTTTGAAATATACTCTTTGATATATGTACCCGTATATGAGAGACCAATTGCCTTGATTGAGATGATATCAGAAGATACTGAAGAATTGAGCATTGGGATCCGATGACTCTCCTGAACCAAGATTCAATGTAATCTTGTATTCCTTGGCTTCTTGCTATCATGTCATGCAAGTCTTCAGAGATGTGATCTTCATTTATAGAATCAGGTGATAGGCAGGCATGAGACTTTTCAATCTTTGGTTCCAATAACTTCTCTTTATCAATAGACATCCATGATTCTTGAACCTTATCTGAATCTTCTTCTTCTGATCGTTGCTCTTAAATGATCGCTGGTGAATCATTTTGCAATACCTCAAAATTGTAAGTTGATTAAGGTGTTTTATTGTTGGGGATATGAAATGGTTGTGCATGTAGTGGAGTGGGAATGGATCTTTGGGGTGCTTGTGTGGATGATAATGGGAAAGGTAGAATTGAGGTCAAATGAGGGTGATATTGATATTGTGGTGGAGGTAAATGGTATGGATAACATTGATGATGGTATTGAGGATAGAGAGGGAAAGATTGAGGATATGGTGGATTTCCTTTGTAGGGCCTTTGCCAAATTTGTTGCCAAGATTGATTTTGAGGTTGGGATTGAGATGGCCAAGGTTTCCAAGGTTGGTTTTGAGGTTGGGATTGAGATGCCCAAGGTTTCCAGGGCAAGGGTGTTTTCCAATTACCTTGAAATTGTTGTGCATAACCTTGAAACTCTGCATAAGGATATTGTATCATATTGGGTTGATGAGATTGCCATAGTCCTCTTGGAGCTACATAACAAAGTTGCTCTTATGCTTGATTTGCTCCATTATCATTCTATTAAACTGCCTTCAACCCTGGTAATGATGGGCAATCTTCAGTAGTATGTGATCTTGCACAAATTTTACAAATTTTAATGTTATCAAGTGGACATTCATGCAAAGCATGTTTCTTTCTACATTTAGAGCAAAATATAAATGAAGCAAATTTTTGCTTGTTTTGCATTCTTAGCATGTCAGTTTGTTCATTTAAATTACTAAGAATGTTTATCAAATTGTTAGGTTCAGTTTGACTTACCAATCCTGATGCTGACTTACTTACTCTTGCCATAAATGGATCTTGAGGGGATCTTACACACTTTGCTTTTCCTCTTGATATGTTCTTGCATAGTTCACAAATTTCTTGAAATGGCAATTGATAGACATCTCCTTTTCCCACAATATTAAGAAGATCAATCCATTCATCCTTTATAGCATTTAGTAGGAGAGTTTTTAATGCATTTGATCCTAAATTATGCAATTTAGATCTTTTGATATTATAAGTAAATCTCTCCACTAAATCTTCTAGGCTTTCATCCTCTTTTTGGTTCATCTTAAAGACTTCATTTCTAAGGTCATGGTGCATGCAATAACCTTTATATTTTTCCAAAAATACTCTTTTCATATCATTCCATGTCCTTATAGAATTTGTTCCTAAAGTCATGAACCATCTAAGAGCTCTATCCTTCAATGTTGCCGGAAACAAATTCAATTTTTGAATGTGCAATGAGTAGCCATAAGATCTACAAATTATTTCAAATTCAAAAAGAAAGGTTTCCGGGTCTTCTGATCTCATACCTTTGAAGTTAGGAAGTACAGATGGATGGATTTTCTTCATTTGAACGTTGATATCAGTTTCTTGAATGGGAAATCCAAAAGGATCTTCCTCATTTTCATCATCTCCATCCATTTCTTCAACCTCCTTTGTCACCTCTTCTTCTTCCTGCAAAAATATGAATTCATGATGTGGATGTGTGGTTCTTACTGCACCACATGATATAGTGGGTGTGGTAGGTGATTGAAGTTTCTTTTCTTTTCTTTTTTTTGGATGTAAGAAATAAGGCTACCTAGTTACACTTCCCCAGCAACATCACCAAAATATTTAGTCAATTTAGTGTCCTAAATTGTTAACATAAATTATCGACCAGGGCTAGTAAACTGATGAAGTGTAATGCACTGTATGTGCCTAAGTGTCCCTTTTTCCTACTTCGTTGTTTTAAGGTTTTGTTGATGTTTTTGGGAGTTTTTATATTTTGATCCTTAGCATTCTATTCTAAACTAAAAATATGAGATTAAATCTATTTAAAAAGGAAGGAAAGGGAAATGTTGTCAAATGAATTAAAGCAGAGCTTTATTTATAAGTTTTTGGAGTATATTTTCTAATTAAGAAATGATGAAAACTAGAAATCCTAATCCATGGATATTGCAACTTAATTGAGAATTCAAGAAATGAAAACAAATAATAACTCAAACATTACAACTGAATCCAATTCATTTAATTAAGATTTATTGGAAGAGCTTTTGAAAAATATTAATTGTAGTGTAATGAGGATCTCCTATGATATGAAATAAAATGTTGGACAATTACTGTATGTATAAGTCACTAACCGTTTTAATTTAAGATTTAAATGGTCTTTACTTGGTCGAGCACAATAACTATTGGCTATGAAAGACAAGAAATGAAACCTAGGCAATCACTGTTCTTATAAGTCACTCGTTATTATTCAATAAACTGAACCCAGGGAAACACAATGACTGTGAAATAAGAAAGCAATCTGGAAAGCAAGAAGTAAAGAAATATACTAAAACAAAAATTAAAATGACTTAGGTAGAAAACACATGAAACCTCCTTAGATAGCAGGGGCCATCTGCTACCAATTCGGTGAAATTCCTTAGCTCCTTGAATATGTGATCAAAATAGCATCAAAGAACTGAACTTCTTTATTGATAAACTCGCAAATCTACATCCCATTCCATCTTAAGCTTTGTTACAAGATACTCTATAATCCTTTCTCTTCTTCTCCTATTTTTCACCATTTTCACATATCTTGATAGGAGAAAGTTTCCCCTATTTATACAAAAATATGAGAATTTATCTCATTAATGAGAGTCCATGAATCTCTCCCTCTATCTCTAGAGTTACAATCAAAATAGGAAATGATAAGACACATGTCTTTTTAGAGTTTCAATATAAATAGGAAATGAGACACATATCCTCATGATCCCATGATTTTCTCCACTCAAACTCGAATTTGGTTTTGGTAGGCCACATAAAGGTCTTTTAGAAGCTTCATTTTGACCTACACATGGCAACAATCTCATCCCACTTGTTAGGTATAAGCATATGCACATTATTTTCTAATTTTTATCCACAAATTCACTTAAAAATGCTAAGAATTAATAAAGTTTGGAAAAACATAAATGTAACCCAATAGTGGTAATGGTAAGGTAACTGTAATGAAATGGAGGTGGAGTGAAAGTGGTAATATGGAAATATAAGTGAAAATGTAATGGAAGTGAATGACAATTTCAAGACCCAACATTCATCAATCTCCTTTGCAAACCTTTCCTCAAAACTGAGTTTCTCTGCCTCATCTTTCTCCTGTTCTAAAGCTCTCTTAAGACCTATGCTTTTTGGTCTTGTCTTATTAGTTTGAGTCTCATCATGGTCAGCTCATCAGGTGTAATCATTGCTTTACCTTTGATGTCTTGTCTCTTTGCCTTTAGCAGCTCTAACTCCATGAGTACTTGCTTGTCATTCAGCTGCTTGTTCTCTTGTTCAAGGAATGATATGACAAATTGGGCTGTCGCCATGTTGTCCTGCAGTCATTTGATTATGGAATCCTTTTCTTTGATGATCATATTTGAGGCCTCATGATCATCTTGGACATCCAAGTCCACCGACTCAAAATCTATTTCTTCCTCATGAAGGTCTTCCTCCTCATGTAAAATTGTCTCTTTCTACTTTTTATTTCCCTGCTTTGTTTATGAAGAAGGAAAGGTCCCTTACACAATCTGTGGAGCAAACACTTGCCTAGGTCCCCTCTGGTAGGTTTTAACCTTTTTGGCTTCTTTGGCCTCTTTGGCCTCTTTTGCCTCTTTGGCCTCTTTCACTGTAGCTTTGCTAGTTTGCCTAGTCTTCCTATGAGGAACTGAAGCTGTTGGTGGAATAGGTCTAGCAGTTTAACTTGGACCTGCAGTGAAGACATCAACCTCTATGAAATTCTCCCATGATATGTTCAGTTGATTAAGGTGGTGAAGGATAATGATATTGATCAGAGAGTGATGGAAGAGGTTGTTCATCTGAAGCTCAAAATCTATATTTTGGACAATGCATGCCATTTTATCAATGCTTCTATACAAGTAGTAGGGGAGGTTAAGAAATTTCACCCTAGTGAAATGCATGAGAAACCTGATGTAATAGTTGTATAATCTAGAGAATTTTCCCTCACAAGTGAAGTATTTCATGATGATTTTCATCATGGGGGGGAATCTGTTCAACAACTGGCCGAAAGGAAAGACCTTTTTGATGTTTTTTTTGTAAGGTGCCTTGAGATCAGGCTCATACAATCCTTAGTCTTAAACCACTTTTCACCCACATTGGGTATCCCTGTTGTTGTTGCTATGATATCAGTGGATATAGTGAAGGTCACCCCTGCTATAGTCACTTGGTTGTTTTTGAGGTTGCTAATGAAAACCCTGGTCAAAGTAGGGTGACTTTGGACTCTTTGTACCATCTCACAGAATTCAATGCAACCCACATGCTGGAAACATCTAATAGCTAAGGGTGATGCCATTAGTTATCTTGTGTCTGATGGCTCTAATCTCAAAACCCCCCCTCCTTTGTTATATGTTTTCTTGTCTTCATCTATGACATTTCTTTCCTCCTCCATTGTATCTCTTTCTTCCTCTATTATGCTTATTTTGTGTTTGAAAACCCTGGGGAAGAAAGGGAAGGGAAACGGAGTAGTATAGTGGGTTTATGGGATTGTGATGGGTAAGGGAAAATTTGAGGGAATATAGGAAGGGATTAGTGAGCTTAGGGAAGTAATGGGAGGGTGAAATAGTTAAGGAAATAGGGTAGTAAATTGTATTACAGGGAGGTATCTAGCTGCCTAGGAAAGCATAGCTAGAGTGGTAGGGTTTAGGAAATAAGACTTTGGGAATGGGAAATGAGTAAGTGTATGAGTAGTGGGGAATAAGTTAGGATTTAGGGAAGGTGTATGGGTCCTTTGGAGAGTGATTGAGTTTGTAAATTAGGAAATAGGGTTTGTTTAAAACATAGCATAAAATGTAATGGATGGTATACACCATGAAGTCGACACCGCAAGCTGAAAAGAGGGGCTATGCAGATGCCACTTACTTTCAAAAAGTTGTAGAAACCCTGAATTGATGATGAAAACCTCTGCAATGAAGGTTAGGGAACATGGCTCCCTTCTGCAAAAATCACAGTGTGTAGAGAAAAAACGCAGCGAAAAAATGGAAAAAGTGCAGCGCCCTTGGAAAAAGCACAGCGTGCAACTGGAAAAAGCGCAACGCCTGTGGAAAAAGCGCAGTGAATGGCCCAGAATTCAATTTTTTGAAGGAAAAATCGGGTTTTTTCTTGGGAGGCTGAGAGCTCGATGCTTTAAAAATGCAAATGAATGTCTTCTTGGTCTTTGGGAGCCTTTATACTTGGATAAATGTCATTAAACAACCTTGGGACCCACCTTTCCTTTCTTGAAATTGACTTTTCATTGCTTTTTATCTTTCAATTTTTGAACTAGATCATTGAACTTCATCCTTTGATGTCTTAGGCACACTATTTGACTTTTTGGAACTTTGGCTTATCTTCTGATGGAATTTTGATAATTTATTACAAATTAGGAAAAATAAAATTACATTTTACTCTAAAACCATATTTAGAAATCAAACTTACTGATGAAATTTCTTTATTATCATTCCTTCATTTTCTGGACTTTATACAATGAAAATGGTGATTTGATGACCTTGGAAACCCTAAGACCTAATGGAGACTCTGACTAAATGAAACCATGATAAAAATGACTGAAATGATGATGACAAGTCAGCACTGATGATACACTCAGAAAAGTGGTGAAATGAGCCAGCAAGTTATAAAATTTTGAGAAGAGTGATATTTGACCTTGCACCAAGTGACCAAAATTTTGCATGATGACCTAATGGAATGACAAAAATTTTAAAATGGGACCCTTAACATGACATGAAAAAGTTTAGTTGATCATTGGTGGAAGGATGCAAATACTGAAACTAACATTGGCTCCAGCTGGGGGATGACAGCTCCTTGGAGGTGTCAAGAACACCATAGACCAAGTGCCTTTCCATTGGGCATGGAGTCAAAAGTTGAAAACAAACTGAATATTGAAAAACTTATCATAATAAGCTGACTCAAGATTAAGTCAAAACCACAGGGGCTTCACTATAGGAGCAATACCATAGCACGTGGGTTCACATTGGGAGATATATAATGAGGAAAAAATGAAATAAAATATTGGGGGATATATAGGGGGTAAAGGGTTTTTAAATTGGCACGTATAAAAAATGGAGCTCAAATTTAATGAAAAAATATAAAGGGGTATAAAAAATGTTAATGAAAAAATAGATGCGTACAATATATAGTGAAGTAGGGGCCTTTTAAATTGGGAAGGTGTATTGGGTTTATATTGGTAGGGGGTTAAATAATATGATTTTTAGAGGTATTTTCCAATGTTCACAAAATTTTAAGTTATTTATTAATATTCTATGATCGCACGTGATATTTTATAGGTTCATTGTGTGAGTCCCCTGTGGTCAAAACTCACTGAAATCTGACTCAAACTGACTTGAATATGACTAACTTATCCTTGAAAATAGCAAAAAACCAAAGAAACTTTATGGCCTTCACCTCGGGCACCAAGCTCCAGTGATTCTCCGCTTCACACTTTGCATAAATTTAAACTAATATTTACAATGGAATTGAGAAATATGAAACCTCCATCAGAAGAGATAATGCTTAAAGAGCCTACCATTGATCGGTCCTCCTAAGAATTCTTCTCCATTCATCTCCTTCCATATAAAAGCATGTTTTCCACGAAAAGCTAAGATCTTGTATGGCCCTTTCCACAGGTTTTCAAATTTTTCATGCTTCCCTTTTTCCTTGTTCCTTGCATCCCACCGGAGGACTACATCTTCAATATTAAAATCATCCGCCTTGGTCTTGCAGTCATATACTTTTTTTATCTTCTCATGAAGCTTTGGGGTGTTCTGAAATACCTCATATCTTGTCTGCTAGAGATGGATCATCTGATTGATCCAGAGTTGTACATAATTTTCTTCACTTCCTGATTCTTGCAACAATTTCATAACTGGGACTACAATTGATATAGGAAAAATAGTGTCTACACCATAAACCAACTAAAAATGGGACCTTCCTATAGATTTCTTACTACTCACCCTGTCTACCCACAAAGCATTAACCATCCTTTTGTGCCAATTCTTCTTGTTTTCCTCAAGCATCTTCTTTATGATATTAATTAAAGACTTATTAGAAGACTCTACTAAACCATTACCTTGTGGATAAGAGGTGGTTGAGTGTGCCATCTTGATGTTGTACTTATCACAGAACTCAACCATTCTCTTCGACTTGAATGCAATAGCATGTATGAGGACAACCAAAACAAGACAAAATGTTAGTCTCCAAAAACTGCATAATTACTAAATATGTTGCTTGCCTTGTTGGGACCACTTCGATCCATTTGGTGAATTAGTCGGTGGATGTTAAGATCCATTTATGTTTTGCAGATGAAGTAGGGTGAATCTCTTCGATGAAGTTAAGGCCCCACTGCTGAAAAGGTGCATGTATTGAAATAGGTTGCAAAGGTAATGGAATATTTTTTCTTGTGATGCCCGCTTCTGAATAGGATTTATTGGGATATCTCTACCCCTTAATGAGTATTTCCTCTGTTGTGAGCTTAGTGCATTCAAGTAGCCTCGTTGATAATCATCTTATTCAACCTCCAACTCATGATCAGTGACCAATGTGTAGTCTTCATCCTTTGGCACATCTACCTTCTCAACATACTCTTCATTTTCTATCAAAAATATGGGATGGCCGTCAGCTATAAAAAGGTTATTTTCTTCAACAATATGATCTTCTTCTTCTTCTTTGACTCCTTGAGCATAATTTTTCTGCATGGGTGTCTGAATCTGTTGTTGTTGTGTTGATTCCTTTGTGTGCCATATGTCCTCTTTGTTTGATTCTGAATTGAGGTTGTTTTTTTTGTCCTCTAAAATTAGGATTTCTAGCTTGTGTTTTGGGTTTCCTTTTTGTGATGGACATCCTATCAACCATCCTTTCTATTTTTCTTATCAAAGTGTCAAGTTTTACATCTGAGGATGATGATGCTTCTTCCTTGATGGTTACTCTCCTCTCACCCTTCATTTTTTATTTCTTAATAGACAAGTTAGCTTCCACACTGATTGCATTATTTTGCATGTCTTCTAATGTAGCAGGATTCCTTTCTCGCAACCGATAGGCCATGTCCGGATCAAATCCATCTGGATAATGAAAAAGAGCCAAACCTGGAATAGGTTTGATCTCATTGGGAATGGAATTGTATACTCTGTTAAAATGGGCAGTGAAGTCTTGTACTGATTCATTTGGTCCCCTTTTTATATTATTGTATTCAAAAAGGATTTTTAAGGGATTATTATTCACCTCCCATCGGGCTATGAAGGCATCTATCAGCTGGTTTTAAGTAGCTATAAATTTTTCATTTAATGATCTAAACTAGGTTTTAACTTCTCCAGAATATCTTTGAACTATGATTCTCATTTTAACATTGTCTGCATCTATTTCTTCCAGATCAATAAAACCGGTGAATTTAACTATGTGTTTTTCTGTAGTGACTGGATAACTCTCATAAAAAAGAGGGAGTCTTTTTCCATAACCTTGTGGTAAGGCATTAATTTGGCCTGGTAAAATGAGGGGTGAAAATCTGGCCATGATTCCCACTTAGTTAAATACAGGAGTGACAATAGAAGGAGTTTGTTGAATAGGTAATGAAGTATATGGTGCAGACGAAGAAGAAAAAACTAATTATGATTGTGTTGGGATGGGTATTGACTCTTGTTGATATTGGATTATGGATTTTTCTTATTGGTATTGAAGTTGGTTTGCTAAACTTTCAAGCCTATAGAATTGACTCCAGACTTTAGTGTCAAAGTTTGATTCATACTTAGTTTCTTCAAAGGGAAAATTTTCTTCAAGTTTTAAAGAACTAAGATCTATCTCAGATAATGATTTTACCTCAGAAATCCTTAATGGATCAAAGACTACATCAGACAGTGAGGTTTCAGACTTAGATCCAAATAAATATAGTTCAAATTTCAAGTCAGAAGGTATGTCTGCGAGAGATAAAAATATTGTGGGCAACGAAGAATATCTTACCAATGGAATAGGATTTGACTAAATTTATGTTTATTGATATATTTTCTTCCGAACAAGCCTCTCTGCATATTTTACTAGATCAGCTGGATGAGGATCTGGATTTGATCTGGTGTAGCTCCTCGAAGCCAAAATGTTCATTGTTCAACAACTAGTTTCTCTGCAATTTTTCAGATCAACCTCCATGAAATATTAGACCTATCATCCACAGGCCAATAATTTGATAATCTAATGGTAAAACCAGAGAATATATATGACTTTTTGTCCCCGATATGGTCTCCAAGATGTTATGACTCCACCGGATATCCAAGGCTAAGAAGAGACCAGCAAAGGTAACCACAAACCAATATTTCGCCAAGTAGCTAGCCCTATTAGGCAGGAGAGGGATCTCTCCAAGATATAACAGCTAAGATGATTGTATCAATGAGATTTTAGGCTAGGTATAGTAGCACTATGGTTTGTTTGATTGAATTTGAGGTGCTGGATGGTGAAAAGGTCAAGGAAAATAAGGATCAGAATTGTAGAGATCTGATGGGGAAAGGTAGGTAAGCACTCTAACACATTAAGGTATCTTTATGGAGTGGTTTAGACTTCTAGGGTTTCAGAAAAGAGAATTGGAAACATGAATTCTTTTCAATTAGAAGAAGATGAAACAAAACTATAACTATTCCTCCAAAACAAAACATAAGCTAATGAATTATGTCTTTCTGACTTAGGAATCAATTACATTCAGAGATGGCATGAATATGAAATCACAATACACTCACACATTTTCAAAACATAATAAGAAACGATTTCAAATCACATTACCACGGGTATCCATCAAAATAGATGCAACTCAGTCTGTTATTTCTTGCCAAAATTCTGATTACAATAGTGTTCAATGATCAAATTCTACAGTGTCCAACCATTGAAATGAGAAAGGAAATGAAAGATAGAGGCCAAAAAAAAATTCTCCCACTCTCATGGGTCGAATCCCTCACTTGTGGAGTTGATTCACAAAGTGATCAAATGGAATCCTAGTGATTAGGGAGGTTAGCCAACTCATCCCTATCATTCACGAAACTGATTCGCTTTGACCAAAATTACCTATTTACATGATGTATCTAACCCTAGTAACTATTTAGGACATAACTACAATTAAATTTCATCATTACATCAGTAAAAATCCACTGAATTCATCCATCAACTCATCAAACTAGAAAAAGTTGAAGAAAACAGGAAACTACAAAAAGCGTAGCGTGGCTGGGAAAAGGCGCATCGTGGGCCTTAAAATTGAGTTTTAACAGCCTTCATGAGGTCCAAATTGGGCCCGCGATGGCTCATTGTAAATATATTCCAGTCTAGTTGTCAAATTTTCTCTCAAGCTCTGAAAATGGTGGAGTGAAGCTCCTCAAAAATTTAATCTCCCAAGATTGCTCCAAAAGCGTAGGGAAGGTCTAAAAAATGAGGCAGAAAGTTGATTTTTTATAGGTTTTTTGCATTTTCCACCTGTCAAAAGCTCCATTTTTTGAGTAGAAATAGTAAAAATTGCATGTAGACATCACTCTGAATCCAAATATGAAACCATTTTTTTCATTTAGTGGCCTCCACAAAAATCTCAGTGTGGCCCACGCTGCGCTTTTTGCAGGTTGACTGTGCAAAAAGTGTGTCAAAATTTGCAGAAATGCCAAAAAATTGACAACTTGCCAAAAAATATTCAAAATTGGTAGATTAATTTATGATGAGGTGTCTCAAGAAATTAGGGAGGCATCAGCAAGAATCTCAAGTTTTTCCTCCTCCTTTTGCTTGATTAAGGTTTGATTGTGTTTTTCCTTCAACTGCTTGATTCTGATGTTGCAAATCTTGTTTCTAGTGATGTATCTGTTGGCCATGTGTTTGAGCATCTCATTGTCCTTGTTGGCCTTATGGAGTAGCTTCTCAAGGTGGATTTTAACCCTGTCAATCCACACCTCTCTATCTTCATCAATCTCCTTTGCAATCCTTTCCCCAAAACTGAGTTGCTCTGCCTCATGTTTCTCCTGCTCTAAAGCTCTCTTAAGACCTTTGTTTTTTGGACTTGTCTGAGTAGTTTGAGTCTCATCATGGTTAGACTCATCAAGTGTAATCACTACTTTACTGTTGATGTCTTGTCTCTTTACCTTTATCATATCTAACTCCAGGAGTACTTGCTTTTCTTTTAGCTGCTTGTTCTCTTTTTCAAGGAATGATATGACAAATTGGGCTCTTTCCATGTTGTCCTGTAGTTCTTTGATTATGGCATCCTTTTCTTTGATGATTAGATTTGAGGCCTCATGATCATCTTGGACATCCAATTCCACCAACTCAAAATCCCTTTCTTCCTCATGAAGGTCTTCCTCCTCATGGACAAATGTCTCTTTATACTTTTGATTTCTCTGCTTTGTTGATGAAGAAGGCAAGGCCCCTTCCACAATTTGTGGAGAAAACACTTGCCTAGGTCCCCTCTGGTAGGTTTTCACCTTTTTTTCTTCTTTGACCTCTTTCGCCTCTTTCGCCTCTTTCACTGTAGCTTTGCTAGTTTTCCTAGTCTTTTTGTGAGGAATTGAAGCTGTTGGTGGAATAGGTCTAGAAGTTTTACTTGGGCCTGCAATGAAGACATCATCCTCTATGAAATTCTCCCACAATATGTTCATTTGATTAAGGTGGTGAAGGACAATGATTTTGATCAGAGTGATGGAATATGTTGTTCATCTGAAGCTCAAAATCTCTCTATTGGACAATGTAGGCCATTTTATCAATGCTTCTATACAATTAGTAGGGGATGTTGAGAAATTTCACCCTACTAAAATGCATGAGCAACCTGATGTCATAGTTGTATAATCTAGAGAATATTCCCTCACAAGTGAATTATTTCATGATTATTTCATCATGGGGGAAAATCTGTTCAACAACTGGCCAAAAGGAAAGACATTTTTGATTTTTTGTTTGTAAGGTGCCTTGAGATAAGGCTCATACAAATGGGCATCCAAATCCTTAGTCTTAAACCACATTTCAACCACATTGGGTATCCCTGTTGTTGCTGCTATGATATCAATGGAGATAGTGAAGGTCACCCCTGCTATAGTCACTTGGTTATTTTGGAGGTTGCTGATGAAAACCTTGGTCAAAGTAGGGTGAATTTGGACTCTTTGTACCATCTCATAGAATTCAATGCAACCCACATGCTGGAAACATCTCAAAGCTAAGGGTGATGCCATTAGTTCTCTTATGTTTGTTGGCTCTAATCTCAAAATCGTCCCTCCTTTGTTATATGTTTTCTTGTCTTCATCTGTGTCATTTCTTTCCTCCTCCATTTTATTTCTTACTTACTCCATTATGCTTATTTTGTGTTTGAAAACCCTAGGGAAGAAAGGGAAGGAAAAGGGAGTAGTATAGTGGGGTTAGGGGATTGTGATGGGTAAGGGAAAATTTGAGGAAATGTAGGAAGGGATTAGTGAGCTTAGGGAAGTAATGGGAGGGTGAAATATTTAAGGAAATAGGGTACCAAATTGTATTACAGAGAGGTATCTAGCTGCCTAGGAAAGCATAGCTAGAGTGGTAGGGTTTAGGAAATAGGGCTTTGGAAATGGGAAATCAGTAATTTTATGAGTAGTGGGGAATAATTTTGGGTGTAGGGAAGATGTATGGGTCCTTGGGAGAGTGATTGAGTTTGTAAATTAGGAACTAGGGTTTCAATTGCTTAAAACATAGCATAAAATGTAATGGAGGGTATACACCATGAAATTGACACGACAAGCTGAAAGGAGGGGCTATGGAGATGCCACTTACTTGCAAATAGTTGTATAAACCTCAAATTGATGATGAAAAGCTCTGCAATGAAGCTTAGGGATCGTGGCTCCCTTCTGCAAAAATCACAGTGTGTAGAGAAAAAACACAGCGAAAAACTGGAAAAAAGGTGACGCCTTTGGAAAAAGCGTAGCGTGCAACTGGAAAAAGAGTAGCGCCTCTGGAAAAAGCATAGCAAATGGCCCAGAATTCGAGTTTCTGAAGGAAAACTCAGTTTTTTTCTTGGGAGGCTGAGAGCTCCAGGCTTTGAAAATGCAAATGAATGTGTTCTTAGTCTTTGGGAGCCTTTATACCTGGAGAAATGTCATTTTACAACCTTGGGACCCACCTTTCCTTTCTTGAAATTGACTTTTCATTTCTTTTTATCTTTCAATTTATGAACTAGATCATTGAACTTCATCCTTTGATGGCTTACGAACACTATTTGACTTTTTGGAACTTTGGTTTTTCTGTTGATGGAACTTTGAGTGTGCAGCTACTTGGAATTTTTGAGAATTTATTACAAATTAGGAAAAGTAAAATTACATTTTACTCAGAAACAATATTTACAAATCAAATTTACTAATGAAATTTATTTATTGGCACTCCTTCATTTTCTGGAATTTATGCAATGAAATGGTGACTTGATGGCCTTGGAAACCCTAAGACCTAATGGAGACTCTGACTGAATGAAACCATGATAAAAATGACTGAAATGATGATGACAAGTCAATACTAATGGTACACTCAGCAAAGTGGTGAAATGAGCAAGCAAGTTATAAAATTTTGAAAAGAGTGATATTTGACCTAAATCTGCACCAAGTGACCAAATTTTTGCATGATGACCTAATGGAATGACAAAAATTTAAAAATGGGACCCTTAACATGACATGAAAGAGTTTATTTGATCATTGGTGGAAGGATGCAAATACTGACACTAACAATATATAGAAATAAATTCAATTCCTCGGCTATCTTACAATGACTAAAATTATGGATACTACTCGAATCAATCAACACTATTATAGTTTTCTTCTTGATATATCCTTCTAGTATCTTGAGATTTTGAGGAGTGGTAATTCTATCTAATGCATTAAAATATATGGTTGGATTCATTTATTATTTCTCTAGGGATGGTTCTTGGTGTATATCCTCCTCTTTTGATGTTTCTTATTCATATTCTTCCTCCTCTTTACAATCTACGTAAAATAACTTCTTCCCACCACACTTATGACCTTTACTATATTTTCTATCACAACTGTAACAAAACCCTTTTTCTCTTTTTTCCTCTAATTTTTTTGTTGTCAACCCTGTAGATTGTGGAAGGCTAGGAGTAACAACACTTCCATCTTTATTGTTGTGAGTGGTAGAGTTCCTTGTTTCCATAATTTTGCTTTCAACCTTCCTTTCCACCTTCAATTCCTTCTCCAATGAATCAGGTTCCCAAAGGTGAACATCATGTTGGATGTTATCCTTTAAAGTCCCTATAAATAAATCAATCCTATGCTCATAACGTGCTAACCCTTTTGTTTGAGATTTATTAACTGGATAAAAAAAGGTATCCATCTTTGTATCCTCATAACGTGCTACCATTTCTTCTGCAAAAATTATCTAAGTGACAATTTAGTTACGAGAAAAAAGCCATTGACACCACACAAATTTATTTTGTCCTAAATATAAATATGTAATGTGTACCTTTTGTGTGTTCGGCACATCATGTAGATCAAATAATTGCTCCATCTTTAGCATCCATGATACCAAATACTTGATATCAAACTTCCTCATATCGATCTTTGGAATGTGGTTAGTCGTCAACCCACTATTAGAGTCTCTAAATTAAAAATTCATGTTCCTTTTTTCCTCATCATGATTTTCATGGAGTACCTTGTCACCACTATGAAGCATTTCTTGTAGCAACTTTTTCAAACCTCCCTTCAAACCTTCCAAGTCCCTTTTCATTTCTATTTTTAAACCATTCATATTTAAATTCATCATTTCTTCTATGTCGTATTTTAAATCATCCAACTTAGTTTCTAGTTTGTTTTTGGTTACTCTTTGCGAGAGTGAAATTTTTCGCACTTGATCTCGTAATTTTAATATATCATGTTGCATTTCCTCCTCTTCTTCATGCTGAAATTAGAGATTTTTGGTTGCTTACTAGATGTGTCCATTTTTTTGCTTCAATGAACTTTGGAATCAGAAAATGATATATATGCTTCACTAAGCCCTTTGAATCACTTCAAACTGATTTTTTAAGAAAAAAGTATGCAAAATTTAAAAAAAAATTACACACATTTTTCTTGCTTTTTTGGAGCCCGATATTGAAACTATTATATCTCTAAATTTTAGCACTCTAAGGTCTAACATTTCATCCTATGGTACCCCTATGATTCTTCTTTCCAATGCCACAAGTCAGGCGAAAATTAGATTCTTCAATATTAAGTTATTCCCAGTCTCCCACATTGTCTTGTTTATGTACTAGTTTAGTAGAGTGAACTTGTAAGGAATGCCACATGTCATTGTTTCATATTTTGGCCCTGAAATTGATATACTAAAAACTGTAGTCTGTTTTATTTTTTTTACTTTATACGAAATTCAAATCTGATGCTTTAAATGAATTTCATGACGATTTTCCCTAGGTTACATGTTTGAGACTGAATTCTGGAGCATGCAAAAACACTAAATTCTTCGTACCATATCTCTGAAAATATAGCGAACCAAGATTTGAAATTTGTACACAAATTTTACCAAGATATCGGCTCCCCATGGCTACAATTTCAACTTCTGAAGCTTTGTATAAAAAAAAAATTTAGCGAAAATTCCAAGATGACATGTTTGAAGCAGTGAAACCCTAGAATCCAAAGTTATGATACCAAATGTTATGAAACTAGATCACAAAAAAGATATACCAATGACTTCAAAATTAGCCTCTTCGAGTGGGGAACCTCCTTTTGATCAGGTGATCAGTGTTAAGCTCAAAAATAGAAGTGTTCAAAATCGATTGAAACTTGAACAACAGCGAAGAGCTCGTCACTAGGAATCCGACACAATTCATTTCATCGAAAACCGACTCGGTATGAGGAAGATACAGCCTGTTGTTCATTTTCCTAAACATACACCAGTTCAAATCTAGTTCCTGGCAAGATGTCAATATCCATGTCTCCATATCCATCCATGGCAGAAAAAGACAGAATGGTTACATGGCAGCGTAGTCAAAAAAAAAAAAATTGGGAATATTCCTTTAGTTTTCCCAATCACACTATGACAAGTGTCACTACAGGATTCGCTGGAAAGTTGGGAAGGTGAAATTTGTTTTATCCTAAGGTTGAAATCATTTTATATGGAGGTGCATTTTTTTTGTTATATGGTCGGAATAGTCCAACCAGAGGCATACACGTGGTGCAGCAAAGGGCCACCACGTGCCCTCTCTAGTGGACCAAGGTATGGCCAAAATATGGTTAAGTTTCATGGTTTAAATCATATCATACGGTGTGGAGCAAAATTTATTGAAGGATGGGCGGCGGTCAGGGTTGACCTTGTGACCTCCCCCACACCAACACAAAGCAATACCACTACATCTACACCAAAGTTCTTATTCTATAAGAGCTTTGGTTTATATTTATGTTTATATCATTGAACCGGCAGGGGTAAGGAGGGAGCCAGCCCCGCGGGCCAACCCCCTCACCATATTACCTTTATGCGATGACCACGGAGGAAAATTATATTAATGGCGAAGGTTAAGCATAATGAAGCTTTATTAACCACTAATCCAAGCTTAAGTACGTGATTATCACATGGTAATTTAGATTATGATAAGAGCGTGTTTAGCGCTAATGTGTGTTTAAATCCCACTTAAGTTAATTAAGCCCGATATTATTTCAGCAGCTATTTTTGCGAGTCCACCATTTTTGGAGGAGCTCCAAACTTAGCGAGGTTAACTGGAGTTATCTCCAGATCTAGTGGAGTTTCCTAGGCCAGAATTGAGAAGGCCATAACTTTTGAAAAATTCGTCCGAATTGGGCTAAAGAAGAGTCTTTCCTGGATGATTTGGACATTCTGAGCATGTCAGAGCAAGTTTTAGGAGTAGTAGAGGATTGTAAACAACATTTTTTTCTATTTTTATCTAATACAGAGGCCCAAGCCATGAAAGCTGGACCAAGGAGATGTAGCCCAAGAGGGGTGAACACCTTCATCAAAAAAATGTGTTAATGGATCATTTTGATGGTTTTCTATAGATTTTATTGTTGTTGTTCATCATTATGTTTTAATTTTTTTATGCTCATGAATTTAACATAAAACTCAATACATTTACCTGTATAACACTCACAAACACCTCAAGAAACCTATGCACATGAAGCAAATGATCAACAATTTGTTTATGATTCTGAAGATGAAATTAGCACAGAAAAAAAACATTCAGATTCAGATCAAGGTGGTATCAAACCAAAGGTTGAAAGGTTATTTTCTTGATTTGCTTCAGTTTTTTGAAAGTATGGTTTTAATGGTTGCGAATTTGCGATGCTTACAAGGTTGAAGTTGTTGAGAGGAGAAGGGAAATGGTTGGTTGCTAGTCCTGATGTTAGGACCAGAAGAGGGAGAGCCACAAGGCCACCATCTCCACCCAAATTTTCACTCACAGTTGCACTTGAAGCACCTCAAGTTTTATCTCTAACTGAGATTGAGGAGGTACAAGTTGCACTAGAAGCTGAGCTTGAATCCATAGCCATCATGTCAGTTACAAGAGAGGTTGAAGGTATTTCAAAAGAGGAAGCATACAAGAAGGCTTTCTATGACCTAACTGAAAGGGTTAAGATCCTCTTTGAAGAGAGGAGCACCAGGATGGTTGAAGGGAATTCTAAGTCTCCACATGGAGAGGGAACCTTAGAAGAAAAAAAGGATGAAGAGAAGGATTCAAAGGGTAGTGGAGGAAATCCTCCTCCATCTCCACCATCTTCATCATCGTCCTCATCATCACCATCAGCATCATCATCCACTTCCACAACCAAAACCACTCATACTCACTCAAAAACCCCGAAAGGAAAAACTCCCTTACTCAAACTTGATGTCAAATTTGAGCTTCCAATGTATAATGGTGAGGTAAATGTAGAGAATTTGGACAATTGGATTCGTTAATTGGAGGTTTATTGTAGAATTCAGAACCTTCAAGAAGATAACATAAAGATTCAATTGGCTTCCTTGAGGATGGAGGGATCAACACTTGTATGGTGGGAAGAAAGGACTCAAGAAGAGATTAAAAACCACGGTAAGATCTCAATTTCTTGGTCAAGTTTTATTGTTGCCATTAAAAGGAAATTTAATCCTCTAGCTTACATGAAAAAATCCGTTATGGACTGACAGAATTTTAGACAATTGGAAGGGAAAAGTGTGCAAGATTATACTCATGAATTTAGGAGAAGAGCTCTTATTTTGGGTATTAATTTGTATTCTCAAGAAACTTTGTTAAATTATATTGGGGGTTTTCACATTTACCTTAGGCACGCTATTATCATTTTCAATCCCACAAACTTAGATGAGGTTTGCGTTCAAGCCACACATTTAGAAGCAAGAGGAAAATTGAGTGTATATGAGAAAAGTGATAGTTTCCTTGAGTATGAGGGTAAAGGAAAGGGCAAGTTTAATGGAAGAGGAAAGAGAAATATCTCTATCAAAAAAGAGAATGAGAAACTCACATGTAAACATTGTTCAAGAATGGCCATGATGAAGACCATTGTTGGCAGCTTCATCCAGAGTTGAAGCCAAACAAACGAAAAGCAAAAGAGAAGCGAAAAACTGTTGCTATCATTGAACGTGACTTAGGTTCAGATTTAGGAGATGAAACCAAGATTACAGCAATGGGTTTGAAATGTAATAACATAGAAAGCACTAGTTCTTCAAGTTGTTCCAATGTAACTCAAGATGAAGATACAAGAATTGAACTCTTTCATATTAGAGTCGTTTCTAAACATACCAAGATAGACACACTATTTGATAGTGGTTCTCAAGCTAATTTGATTTCTGAAGACTTAGTTAAGAAGTTAAACCTTGAAACTATTATACATCCAAGACCTTATCCTTTAGGGTGGATATGCAAGAATGCAAACTTGCAGGTAACAAGGAAGTGCATTCTAAGGTTTGCCATCAATTCAATCTTTCTTGATGAAGTTGAACTTGATGTAGTACCGCTTGAGATATTAGGTATTATTTTGGGAAGTCCTTATCTTTATGATATGAAAGTAGTATTTCATCTCCACGAGAATAAGTATCACTTTTTTAAAGATGGAATTGAGTACATAGTTAGAGCACATAAAAAGAAGACAAGTTTGTCTCTTATACATGCAGGAGAAATGAAGATAATAGTGAATGCAAGTCAAAATTTGACTTTGTTAATGATCAAGCATAGAGATGTTTTGAATGAACCTTTAAAAAAGATGCATTGAATGAACAAGTTGATTTCATTAAAGTTGTGTATGCTTGTAATAATATTTTTCAGGACTCTAACAGGTTGCCTTTGAAAGGAGGTAAACAAGATGTGAAAGATTTGCAGCAGTCAACATCAGTGTTGAGCAATGTTGGAAACAATATTTCAGTGCAAGAGAGAGAAAAATTCAAAGAGAAAGCGCCAAAGAAATTTGACAAAGAAGACATAGGTTCCACAAGTGCTTGTTTTTGGTTTACAAAGGGTGCATGGCAATGGTGAAAAAACTCGGTCAAAAGTCGACACAAATACAAAGCAAGATCAGCTAAGAATCGTCATGACGATAGTGTGCGAGGTGAGAAAATTTTCAAGCTTCCTTTGATTGATGAATGAGGTGGGAACAAGTTTGTTTCTACAAGGACAACCTGATACTCTAAAAATTCATGGAAATTGCAGCATGATGATGTCTACAACAACAAGAGAGGGTCTCAAAAGTCAAGGAAAAGGCTTCTAGTGGGGAGGAATGATCAGGTGATCAATGTTAAGCACAAAAATGGAAGTTTTTAGGATTTATTGGAACCTAAACAACAATGAAGAACTCGTTTCCGAGAATCTAGTGCAATTTGTTTCATCAAAAACCGACTCTGTATGAGGAAGATAGAGCCTGTTGTTCGTTTTCCTAAACAGCGAAAAAAATTGCAAAAAGGACAAAATGGTGACATGGTATCCTAGTCAACAAAAAAAAATATGGGAATATTCCTTCATTTTTCCCAATCACACTATGACAAGTGTCACAACAATATTCGCTGGAAAGTTGGGAAGGTGAAATTTTTTTTATCCTAAGGTATAAATCATTGTATATGGAGGTGCATTTTTTTTATTATATGGTCAGAATAGTCCAACCAGAGGCGAACACGTGGTGCAGCTAGGGTTGCCACGTGCCCCCTCTGGTGGACCAAGGTATGGATGAAATATGGTTAATATTCATGGTTTAAATCATATCATACGATGTGGAGCAAAATTCATTGACAGATGGGCGGAGGTCAGGGTCGACCCTGCAACCTCCCCCGCACCAACACAAAGCCATACCACTACGTCTGCACCAAATTTCTTATTCTATAAGAGCTTTGGTTTATATTTATGTTATTCAACCGATGGGGGTAAGGAGGGGGGCATCCCCCTCACCATATGACCTTTATGCGATGACCACGGTGGCGAATTATATTAATGGCAGAGGTTAAGCATAATGCGGCTTTATTAACCACTAATCCAAGCTTAAGTACGCGCTTATCACATCGTAATTCATATTATGATAAGAGTGCATTGAGCGCTAATATTTTTTTTAATCCCACTTAAGGTAATTAATCCAGAGATTAATTCGGCGGCCAGTTTGGCGAAGTCCTCCATTTGTGGTGGAACTCCAAATTTGGCGGGGTTAACTGGAGTTATCTCCATATTTAGTGGAGTTTCCTAGGCCGAAATTGAGGAGGCCATAAATTTTTCAAAATTCGACCAAATTGGGCTTAAGAAGAGTCTATCCTAGATGATTTGGACATTATGATCATATTGGAGTAGGTTTCAGGAGCAACAGAGGATTGTAAACAATATTTTTAGCTATTTTGAGCTGATACGGAGGCCTAAGCCATGGAAGATAGACCAAGGAGATATAGCCCAGGAGGGGTGAACTCCTTCATCAAAAAACTGTGTTAATGGATCATTTTGATGGTTTGTTGTACATTTTATTGATTTTGTTTAGCGTTATGTTTTAATGTTTTTATGCTCATGAATTTAACATAAAACTCAATACATTTACCTGTTTAACACTCAAAAACACCTCAAGAAACCTATGCACATGAAGCAAATGATCAGCAATTTGTTTATAATTCAGAAGATGAAATTAGCACAACAAAACAAACATTCAGATTTAGATCACCTTTACATCACATAAATGAACAATTCTTGTATGATACAAATGATAATACCTCCTTGATATATATAGGAGTCTAAAGGGTCACAATATAATTAGAGCCTACATAACAATAATTATGTAAGGGAACAACAATAACATTAGTAGGCTTCTATGGGGCACAACAATAATAATAGGGACTACACTAACAATAATAATAAGGGGGCTACACTAGTGTTATAGGGACCTAAAAAATAGTGACCAGAGGAAGCTCACACTCAAGGAGAAAATTTGAAGTATCAAGATGTAGAAGAATAACACTACTCTGCAATATCTAAGCAAGTTCCAACAATGTCATGATGAGCTCGGCGAGGTTGGTGTAAATATTCTTGAAGAAGAATTGGTAATCCTAGCCCTTATAGGCCTTCTCAAGAGCTGGCATAGCTATCAAGATTCGGTGAATGGGAGGGAGAAACTATCGAATTGGGAGCACCTATGGTACGATTTGGTATAGGAGGAAATTGTTGGGAAAAATACTGAGAGGGGGGGGTGAATCAGTATTTACAGCATATTCAAAACTTTTGCTTTTCTTTACTTCAAAACCCATACGCTACTTTCCTGAAGAATACTAGCGTATATACGCGGATACCCTTTATTAAAATCGCGTATACTCAGAGAACTAATTATGTCATTAATTCTTCACTTAAATCATTCCCTTATTTATTCATCAGATATTCAATGAACAGTAAACATGTGCAGAAAGAACAGAATAAACCATCACACAAAGCATCACACATGAACACCAGGATTTTTAGGTGGAAACCCAAGTCGGGAGAAAACCACCGCTGCAGTTGCTCAACCTTCAATATTTTATTATAGAGAAAACATCTTACAACATATGTGCTGGCGCAGACTTGACCAGCACGCAGGCACCCACCTGCGCTCGTTTACCAGCCTCTCCTGGAAGGGAGCTACGACCCCCCGACTCGTTTACTAGCCTCTCCTGGAAGGGAGCTACGACCCCCCGATCTCATTTACCAGCCTCACCTGGAAGGGAGCTACAACCCCCTGACTGAAGGCTACAACCCTCAGCACCTCTATGGACCACGTTTCATCAATTTTCACACTGGATCCAACAACTTCAATAGAACACAACTTGCAGGCCACATTTCATCACATTTTCAGACTGGACCCTTTCAATACTTTTAAGCACAAACATACATCCTGGCAGTACATACCAATTCGTTCTTCGATCGGATAGCAATAATAGGAAGAACGAGCAAGATGTTCATACCCCATGCTTCGACAAACCCTAGTTTTCATACGCGCTTTCACTTCACTGATGTCGCGTATATACGCACTTCCGTCCACACAAAAAAGCGTATACCTCTGTGTATATTTCATTGTGCATACGCACTTTCTCTTCTGAGAAGCCGCGTATATATGCGCTTCCTCTGTGGCTAAGTAGCGTATAGATCTTCAATCATTATAGAGCAGCATACTTCTTCAGATCAGATATTCAGTTCAAATTTACCCTTTTCCTTCAGACAGATGTTCGCCTAGATGTTCACCTCATCATAGATCTAAGCCTTCCATAAACAGATCTAGAAAATACAAGTGCATTTCAGATCTAGATCCCCTTCTTCATCATTGGTGCATCATACATTCAGATTTATCATTCAAGTGTAACCCTTTCCATTTAGATATGTAACCCAGTATTCATTCAAGCTCAGACATCTTGCACCACACTCATGATTTGCACAATGAATTTCTTCTCCTTATATAGGTTTATCCTTTTTCAATACCACGGGTTAAAGCAATACCATGAGCCTTCAATACCACAAGCCAAAGCAATACCATGAGCCTTCAATACCACGGGCCCCTGTTTTTTCACTTTATGAGTACTTTTTGCCCATACGCTACTTGGAACGTTCTTTTCCGCGTGCATACGCGACTTCCCCTAGACATATCCGCGTATTCCTTGAAACATACTCTTTTCATCATAGATCTATCACATGCTGAATTCATTTCTTCATTGTCTTCTGTACACACTGTAGATACATCATATTTTCTTCATCAAGAACATATTCTATCAAGCACAACTTCATCAAGTAAGTTGCCATCATCTTTATCAAGTGGGTTGCCTTTCTTCATCAAGAACATATTCTAGCAAGCACAACTTCATCAAGTAAGTTGCCATCATCTTTATCAAGTGGGTTGCCTTTCAGGGACAACACTCAACATCATAATATCAACAAGCATCATATCACATCAAATTTACATCATTTACCAAGCCCATCAAGTCAAGAATAACTTCATCAGATGTATTGCCATCAAGGACAACACATGCCAACAATCTCATGTCTTCATCTTCATTCAGTGGGTTGCCATCAAGGACAACACTCTGCATCATATTTCCAACAGAAATAAGGCGAAATATCAAAGATGGGACTTCATCCAAGAGCGAGGATGAAGAAAAATTTTCATTGGCTAGAAAGGCAAAAAAGGGAAAAGGGAAGAAATATCAATCCAAACCAAAATCCAGTGAAGGGGGAAAGAAGAAATATTTTTCCAAAATTAAATGCTTCCATTCCCATGAATTTAGGCACTATACCATGAAGTGTCCACGCAAAAAGGAAATCAAGAAGACCTTGGGAGGAGGAGCAGGTGAAGCCTTGGCTTCATAGTTCGAGCTTGAATTTACCCTCATTGCATGCCCAACCAACACAATGATGGGGAATGTGTATTAATGAGACTCAGGTGCATCTTTCCACGTGACAGGGTGTAGATATTTTTTTAGTGACCTGGAAGAAAATAATTTGCAGATGTACATCGAGATTGGGGGTGACGAAAGGTATAGCGTGACTGGGGTTGGTACAGTCACCTTCCAAAGGGATTCATTGATCAGGAGTTCATAATTTTTTCTCAAAATTTAAAGTTACAGGATTGGGTTGAAACCAAGATGGTTGTGTAGATCTCGTCTTTCTGATTCTGGCGTCCTAAACGGTTCAAAAAACCGATGTCGTATATAAAATTTGTGACAAGGTTGCCTGGGATGCCCAGTCAGCAATGTGGATTGCACAGTCAGCAGAAGGAATATTCTGAGGAATATTCCTTTTCTCAGAACCAATTAGTAGATGACAAGTGGCACCGTTTTATTTTTTGGATGAGTTTGGTACGTCGGTTTTTGGGACAATCAGAGGGTGACACGTGGCCAGCCATGAGGCCACCACATGTCCCCTTAGTGGTGTATTAAAATCATTATGGAGGCCATAGGAATAAAACCCTAGACCTCTGGTAGGCATGTACATGTCTTAACCGCCCGAGCCACACATAGAACTTAACCTTATCATTTACGAGTTTGTTATAAAGTATATTGTGATGGCGTTTGGGGGTTAGGGACTACTGGCGGTCCCAACCCGTTAGTGGTCCCCGTGGTACAGCATAAAAATCTGACATTTCTGAAACCTCTAGCAGTCTTTGCAACCGTCAATGTTATGTCGTGTTATCACATGCAACGATCACTGCCCCATTTCTCCGCGCGGTTAATTTAACACCACTTCAACTTGGAGTTCTGCCTTTGTAACTACGGTTTCATGCCTGTGGTTCCGCCAACCGTTACGGTCAGGTCAGGGTTTGGGGTACGCATGTGGCCACCCCTAACCATAAAATTTATTGAAATGGTTAATACCGGAGGAGAATTAGCAGCACACCCTAAATTGCGGAAATCCACTATTTTGACTCCAGTTAAGTGGAGTCCTCTACTTTTAGTGGAACTTTTCTAGGTGTAACTGGGAAAATGAGTAGGAGACTCAATTTTTTCCCATTCAGAGTGAATGAAGAGTCATTCTTGACTAATTGGAGCATCCTAGAGCCATTGGTGTAGAGAAAATAGCCATTAGAGGCATGTAACTACATGTATTTTCCAAATTTTGAGCATAATGAAGGAAGGACATGCCATTGGGAGTTGGACCAGCAGATGTAGCCCAGGAGGGGTGAACTGATTCATTATTCTTGCTGTGTAAATTTCATGTGGTGTTTTATTTCTCTATTTTACATTGTTTTTCAATGTTATTTGTGCTTATTTCATGCTTCTAATTCACTAAAATCATCTACAATTCATGGTTAAAATCCTCAATACTCAATCAAACAAATAAGACAAGTATGCACATGTTTATAAACTGAAAATACACTTAGCACAACGAAACAAATACAGTCCTTTCATATCATATTGGTATCAGAGCTAGAGTTTTTATTCTCTGGTGTTGTTTTATGCAAAGAATTGTTTAACTGTTTGCAATTTTTTAGATGCTTACTAGGCTCAAGCTCAAAAAAGGAGAAGGAAAATTGGTGGGAGCAGAAGGGTCTCATGAAGAGCCAAAGCAAAGGAGAGAAATATTGCCACAATATCCACCACCTAGTTCACCTCCTAAGGTAGCAGAAGCTACATTAAGCATGTTCATAGAGAAGTAGAAATCCATGAATAAGTTGATCCCAAATAGGAAGAAAGAGTGTTCAGGAAATAATTCCTTGACATGACTGAGATGGTTAGAATCCTTTATCAAGAAAGGAATGAGAGACTGGAAGGAGAAGGATCCAAACTTCACAAGGAAGGACAGGGATCTTCAGGAGGTCACAATGATGAAGATAATTCAAAGAAGGGAAATGGAGGAAATGGAAGCAATGGAGAGCCATCATCCTCACCCTCATCATCATCATCCTCTACTTCTTCTTCAGTACATAAGCCACACAAGTCAAAGAACACTGGTAAAATTCCTTTTTTAAAACTTGATGTTAAGTTTGAATTGCCAATGTTTAATGGTGAAGTCAATGCAAAAAATCTTGATAATTGGATTAGGCAATTGGAGGTCTATTTAAGAATCCAGAACCTTCAAGATGACTATACCAAAATCCAATTGGCTTTATTGAGAATAGAAGGTGCAACACTTTTTTGGTGGGAAGCCAAGACAAAGGAGGAGATCAAGAAACATGGTAAGATTATTCTATCATGGTCATATTTCATTACTGCAATAAAACAAGAGTTTTTTCCATTAGCTCATATTCAGAAAGCCATAATGAAATGGCAAAACTTTAGGCAATTGAAGGGACAAATTGTGAAAGAATACACCCAAGGATTTAGGAGAAGCGCTCTCTTATTAGGGGTAGATTTGCAGAGCAAAGATACTTTGCTCAAGTACATAGGAGGCTTACATAGCTACCTAAAACATACTATTCTCATGTTTAACCCCACCAATCTAGATGAAGCATGTGTTCAAGCCACACATCTAGAAGTTAGAGGGAAGAACATTTCTGAAGAGGGTAGAAAGAAACCTTTCAAGGGTAAAAACAAAGAGAAGACCTCAAAAGGTAAAAGAAAAAATAATGCATATGTTAAGAAAGAGGGATAAAATTTGGTTTTTAAACATTTTTCAAAAGAAGGCCATGATGAAACTAATTATTGGAAATTACATCTTGAAATGAGGCCAAAGGAACCCAATAACAAAGGGAAACATAAAACTGCAGCTACAGCTCAACATGATTTAGGAGAGGATTCAGGTGATGAATCTAAGATTATAGCCATGGGATTGAAGAACATGAAGGGAAAATAAATTGAAACTAAATCCAGTACTAGTACATCAAACTGTCACATAAACACTCCAAATGAAGAAGAAAGAATTGAACGATTTCATGTGAGGGTCATATCCAAACATACCAAGATTGATACATTGTTTGACAGTGGGTCACAAGAAAACTTAATCTCTAAATACTTGGTCAAGAAACTTAACCTTGATACCATACCACATCCAAAACCATATCCATTAGGTTGGATTTGTAAGGATGCAAATTTACAGGGTTTAAATAAATGTATATTGCGGTTTGCAATCACTGCAAATTTTGTTGACACAGTTGAATTAGATGTGGTGCCGCTTGACATAACAGGTATTTTGTTGGGAAGTCCTTACTTTTATGACAGGAAAGCGATCTTCCATCACCATGAGAACAAATATCATTTATTCAAATATGGCAAGGAGTACATTGTTAGAGCACATCACAAGAAGACAAACATTGCTATGGTAAATGTTGGACAAGTAAAGAGGATGGTAAATTCAAGTAAGAATTTTATTCTTCTTATGATTAAGCCTAAATATGATGTTAATCATGAATCATTTGAGGTATGTTATCCTAAGTTGAAATCAGATTTATATGATGTATTTAATGCACATCATGAGATGTTTTAGGAGCCAACAGGATTGCCTCCAAAAAGAGAGATTCAACATGAGATTCAGTTACAGCGAGATTGTCCTCTTCCAAACATCAGTATGTATCACATGTCGATAATGGATAATGCTGAAATAAAGAGTAAAATCAAAGAGATGTTGGACAAAGGAATCATAAGGCCAAGCACTTCGCCATGTGGTGCACCCATAGTCTTGATACCAAAGAAATATGGGACTTGGCACATGTGTGTAGATTTTCGAGCTTTGAACAAGATTATGGTAAAGAATCATTACCCACTCCCAAGGATAGATGATTTGATTGATCAGCTGAAAGAAGAAAAAATTTTCATTGAGTTAGATTTACGAAGTGGATATCATCAAGTAAGAATTTCATAAATTGATATATAGAAAACTGCATTCAAAACTAAACAAGGACTCTTTGAGTGGTTAGTTATGCCATTTGGTTTGTGCAATGCACCAGAAAATTTCATGCGGGTTATGGATAGTGTTTTGCGTCCATTCCTTGAATACTTTGTGATTGTGTACTTAGATGACATATTGATTTTCAGAAAAACAAGAGAATATCATGTCTTGCATGT
This sequence comes from Pinus albicaulis, assembly GCA_034641835.2. Taxonomy (NCBI): domain Eukaryota; kingdom Viridiplantae; phylum Streptophyta; class Pinopsida; order Pinales; family Pinaceae; genus Pinus; species Pinus albicaulis. The sequence goes on from CM076569.1 coordinate 149,619,112, forward strand.
GAATAGAGTGCTTTATGTTTTGAAGAAAGAGAAATTGTTTCTTAAGATGTCAAAGTGTGAGTTTGGAAAGACTTATTTGGTCTATTTGGGACATATTGTAGGAGGAGGAGAGTTGAGAATTGATCCTTCTAAAGTGGAAGCCATTGTGAATTAGCCCACACCCAAAACAGTAATCGAGGTAAGAAGTTTCTTAGGTGCAACTCAGTATTGGAGAAAGTTTATTGCTAACTTTTCTTCCATCACAGTTCCTATGCATGCAATGACAAGTGTGAAGAAAGGCTTCTAATGGGGAGGAAAACAATAGCAAGCTTTCGAAGCTTTAAAATACAAGATCAGTTCTGCTCCAGTCCTTGCATTACCAAATTTGAGACAACCATTCCAGATTCAAAATGATGGTAGTGATTATGCCATGGGTGCAGTACTTTTGCAACATGGTAAGCCTATCACTTTTCATTATGAAACATTTAATGGTGTTGTAACTATTTATCGTACATATGACAAAGAACTATATGCGTTGTTACAAAGTGTCAAGAATTGGAAACACTACTTTATGGGTAAAGAGACTATTGTGCATACCGATCACCAATCATTACAGTACTTGCAGTTGCAAACAAAATTGCAGCAATCAAGACATTTCAGGTGGATGGGATTTCTTCAACAATTTCACTTGGTTATAAGGTACAAGAGAGGCATTTTCAATAAATTTTTTGATATTCTTTCAATACCAATCATTAGTGCATCTACTTTACTCAAAAATGATTCTATTGTACATGACAGTTACATAGAACAATATGCACATGACATTGATTTTCAAGATGTGTATGCTAGTTTGAGTGAAGGGAATCAAGTTGAAGAAAAAGATTATCACAGGCATAACAATTTGTTGTTTCATTTGAGCAAGTTGTGTATACCACGAGGAGAGAGGCTAAGTGTCATGACAGAATCTCATTCATCTCATATTGCTGGACACTTTTGGGTAAGAAATACAGTGGCACATCTATAGAGGTATTTCTATTGACCTCGCATGGTAGATAGTGTGTCATGTTTTATAAGAGGTTGTTCTATGTGTGCAACAAGCAAGCCTAGTAATAGGAAGCTTAGTTTGTACATGCCGCTACCGATACCATCAGGGCCATGGGAGAGTGTCTCCATGGACTTTTTTGGAGGTGTACCTATGTCAAGAAAACAGCATGATTATATTTATATAGTTGCTGATAGATTCAGTAAAATGTGTATACTTATGCCATGTAAGAAAACCATTATTGCTGAACAAACTGTTGAAATTTATTTTCAACATGTTTGGGTTCATTTTGGATTGCCAACTTCTATTGTTAGTGATAGGGATTCCAGGTTCATTGGGAATTTTTGGTCCAATCTATGGATTATGATGGACACAAAGTTGAAAAAGAGTATTGTTTTTCATCCGCAAACTGATGGACAAACCGAGGTGGTGAACAGAACTATTGTGCATCTATTGAGAGGATATTGCAATAAACACCCTAATTTGAGGGATGAGCAACTGCATTATATTCAGCATGCCTACAACTTGGCAAAGCACTCTTCAACTCAAACATCACCTTTTGAATTATGCTTTGGGTATTTGCCAAAATCACCATTAGACTTCATCTTTGGGAAGGATGTTGCAATAGATGGCCATAGTGATATTGACAAGGTTCGAAATTTCATTGAGAAAATTCAGATTATACATCAACAAGTTCAAGAAAATCTTGAGAAAATTCAAAGAAAATATAAAGAGAGGCATGACAAACATAGAGTTGATCACAAGTTTCAAGAGGGATATGAGGTATGGTTGCACATTAGCAAAGAAAGGATGCAAGGGGAAGGTAAAAATCTCAAACCCATTCGATATGGTCCATTCAAGATCATAAAGCAAGTTGGTAATAATGTATTTCAACTTGACTTGCCTTCTTATATGCAGATGTATTCAATTGTTAATGTTGAAAACTTACATTTGTATGAGCCACCTTTGATCGATGATTAAGGAAGTGATGTTAAACTACCTTCTATTGAAGATTTCTTTCCAAAATTTCTGGATGAGCTCAAGGAAGATACAATTCTTGATAGGAGGAAAAGAGCATCCATGATCTGAATGGAATGTATTAGTTTTGATGTGCTAAGTATCCAAACAGTAATTGAATTGTGTGCATAAGGTTCACTAAAGTTTGCAGGTGAAACAAATGGTTTTAACTTAGTTAAAAATATTTTTATGTGAGGTTAAATCATGCAAATTAGCTTTTATAACACTGTTCAACAGTAAATAACAGATAATAAAGCATCACATATGACAATACTCAACAATTTGATGAAGTAGTTCACCCCTCCTGGGCTACATCTGCTGGTCCAGCTCCCAATGGCATGTCCCTCATATCTTATTGCTCAAAAATGGTAATTACATGTGATAAAAAGCCTCAAATGGTTGTGCTCTCTGTAAAAACAGCTTCAGAATTCTTGAATTAGTCAGGAATGACTATTCATTTGCAGAAAACATAGAATGGATGCTCAATACACTGAAAACACCCTAATGGCCCTAGTGGCTTCTTGACCTCTCCTAGAGAAAAACTTGCATGAAATGACCTCTGATGGCTCTGAAACCTGTTCCAATGAGTTCAAAATGTTGAAATTATTCTAAGTAGACTCTTTTTTCCACCAAAATTGGTCGAAATCCCCATATGTTATGACTCAAACAGTAATTTTCCCAATCACACCTAAAAAAAATCCACTAAAAATGGTCGAACTCTAGATAAGTCTGACAAAAATGGCACTGACCACCAAAATAGTGGTTCCACCAGTGGAACCGCCAGAGAAACTGTTGGTTAAATTAAATGTGGACTGAGTGTGGTCACATGTAACATCTCCGTCGAAACCGTTGGAACCGAACCGTTGAGTTAACCGCGTGGATTAACCTCGCAATAAATGTTTCAGAGTGCTAGCCACATGGCCCCCTAACCACGCGGAAACCATTTCATACAACCATCGACAGGTTCTTTAGCCCGAGGTTCGTAGCGTCGGGTCTCGTGGAGTGGGGGCTGGCCCCCTTTTTCCACCATTGAAATACATATGAAACTTCAAATATACGTTAAGATCCTTTGGGTTAAGAAACACCCATGGGGTGCGACGGTAAGACGTGCACACCCGCTGCGAGAGGTCTCGCGGTCGATCCCCATGGTCTCAACAAAATTTTGATAAACCCTTTCACTTTGGCCTGGGGTCATGTGGCAACCTACAAGCTAGCCATGTGGCACCCCCTCATTAGCCCGAAAAACTTATAATAAAAAAAAATAATAATAATAATAATAATAATTTTTTTTTTGAAAATTTTTATGCTAAGTCAAACTTAGTCAAGATGTTATTTTTTTGGAGTTTACTAGGATTTTCAAACCTTCATAACTTCTTCATATGACCTTTTTTTTTTTAACCGTTCACGGTGCCAGAATCGCAGCGATGAGACCTTTCCGTTCGCTCAGGTTGCAAACACTTTTGGGCACTTTCATTTTTGAGCATTTTTTAACAATGGACACAATATCCTGATCAAACCTCCCCATTGGGAAGATTTTGGACCCCAAAAGCTCTCTAGACTACTGAACATGAAGATGAGGAGACTGTGTCCCCACTCTTCCAATCTTAATCCACTGAAATTTCCCTAATTTCATTAATTGGAGCTTTTCATGAAACGACAAATTTTTCCTTGATTCCATTGACCAACCATTGTTGTTTTTGACATTGTCATGCTGCACATTTTATGAAATTGTAGTACAGCAACCTAACTTTGTAGTAAACATCCTATTTCTACATTAGTCTATAATCAAAGGAAACTTAAATTTACTTTCACCTTTCTTCCTGTCCTTATGGCGATTTTTTGTTGAATTAGCCTTGAACTTGTGTCGATTCCTGACCAAGTTTCTTCGCCATTGTACCATGCCTTTCTGAAACCAGCAACGATAATTTCTAAATTTTGTGCCTTCTTTGTCAAGTTGATTTTCCCTCTCTTGAACCTTTGCAAATTCTTGCACTGACACTTTTTTTTCAGCACCGTTCAACACTAAAGTCGAATGCTGCAACTGCTTGTCAACTTCTTTCAAAGACAACCTACTTTCAAATTGAAACAAATCATTACATATATCAGCATTTTCCTGAAAAGGATTATGTAAAACTTCCCTTTGTTTAATCATCATCAATGTCAATTTTTGACTTGCATTGACGAGCCTCTTCATCTTCCCTGCATTAACTAAAGAAGAGTCTAGTTTTTTGTGATGAGCTCTCACAATGTACTCCTTTCCATATTTGAATAAATGGTATTTTTTCTCATGGCGATGGAAGATAGATTTCCTATCATACAAGTAAGGACTTCCCAACACCATACCTGTTATATCAAGCGGAACAACATTTAATTCAACTATGTTAATGAAATGTGCAGTTATTGCAAAGTGCAACAGTCACTTCTTTGAAACCTGTAAATTTGCATCCTTACAAATCCAACCAAGTGGATATGGTTTTGGATGTGGAATGGTCTCAATATTACGTTTCTTGGCCAAGTCTTCAGAGATAAATTTTCTTGTGACCCACTGTAAAACAATGTGTCAACTTTGGTATGTTTGGAAATGACCCTCACATGAAACAGTCCAATTCTCTTTTCTTCACTTGGAGCTTCTACGTGACAGTTAGAAATACTAGAACTGGTTTATTTTCAATCTCTTTCCCCTTTATGTTCTTTAGTACCATAGCTATGATTTTTGTTTCATCTCCTGAATCTGACCCTAGGTCTTGTTCAGCTATTGCAATTGGCTTGCCTTTCTCCTTGGCTTTCTCTTTGGCTTTAAAACTTTATGGTTTCAACTCTTGATGAATTTTCCAACAATGGTCCTCATCATGGCTAGTTTTAGAACAGTTTTTCAAAAATAATTTTTCCTTCTCTTTTCCAGTATTTGCATTTCTCTTTTTCTTCCATTTTCCTTTAAACTCACTTTCCTCATTCCCATCTAAGTTTTGTCTTCCCCTTGCCTCTAAATGTGTGGCTTGAACACAAACCTCATCTAGGATTTTTAGGTAGGTATGTAAACCTCCTATATACTTGAGCAAAGTCTCTTGGCTATGAAAATCTACTCCTAGTAAAAGAGCTCTTCTCCTAAATTCTTGAGTATACACTTGTACATTTTTTCCTTCCAATTGTTTAAAATTTTGCCAGTTCATTATGGCTTTCCGCATGTGAGCTAATGGATAAAAATGTTGTTTTATTGCAATAATGAAATAAGTGCATGATAAGATAATCTTACCATATTTCTTGATCTCCTCCTTTTTCTTGGCTTCCCACCAAACAAGTGTTGCACCTTCCATTCTCCATGAAGCTAGTTGGATTTTGGTGTCATCATCATGGAAATTTTGGATTATCAAATAGACCTCTAATTGCCTAATCCAATTATCTAACTTTTCTACATTAACTTCACCATCAAACATTTGCAATTCAAACTTAACATCAAGTTTTATAAAAGGGATTTTACCAGTGTTCTTTGACTTTTATGGCTGATGTACTGAAGATGATGTAGAGGATGATGAAGATGAAGATGAAGGTGAGGATGGTGAATTTCCACTATCTCCATTTCCTCCATTTCCCTTATTTGATTTATCTTCATCATTGTGACCTATTGATGATCCCTGGCCTTCCTTGTGAAGTTTGGATCCTTCTCCTTCTAGTATTTCATTCCTTTCTTGATAAAGGACTTTCACCATTTCAGTCATGTCAAGGAATGCTTTCCTGAACACTCTTTCTTCCTCTTTGGGATCCACCTCTTCATGGGTTCCTTCCTCCCTTGAAGTCATGCTTATGGATTCTTCTTCTTCTCTTTGAGGTGAAATTGAAGGTAGAGATAATGGCACTCTTTCCCTCCTTCGCTAAGGATTACTTTCAACTTTCACCAATTAACCTTCTCCTCTCTTAAGCTTCAGCCTAGTAAGCATGAAAACTCTTGCAAACTGTTAAAAAATACTTGCACAAATATTTAACAAAGAAAATACTCTAACTTAACTCAAGCTATGATACCAACTTGATCTGAATCAAATGTGTTAGTTTGTTGTGCTAAGTATCCAAACAGTAATTAAATTGTGTGCATAAGGTTCACTGAAGTTTGTAGGTGAAACAAATGGTTTTAACTTAGTTAAATAGATTTGTATGTGAGGTTAAAGAATGTAAATAAGCTTTTATAACACTGTTCAGCAGTAAATAATAGATAATAAAGCATCACATATGACAATACTCAGCAATTTGATGAAGCAGTTCACCCCTCCTGGGCTACATCTACTGGTCCAACTCCAAATGGCATGTCCCTCATATATTATTGCTCAAAAATGGTAAGTACATGTGATAAAAAGCCTCAAATGGAAATTCTCTCTGTAAAAATAGCTTTAAAATGCTTGAATTAGTCAGAAATGACTATTCATATGCAGAAAACAGAGAATGGATGCTCAATACATTGAAAACACCCTAATGGCCCTAGTGGCTCCTTGACCTCTCCTGAAGCAAAACCTGCGTGAAATTACCTCTGATGGCTCTGAAACCTATTCCAATGAGTTCAAAATGTCGAAATTAGTCTAGGTAGACTCTTGTTTCCACCAAAATTGGTCGAAATCCCCATGAGTTATGACTCAAAAAGTAATTTTCCCAATCACACCTAAAAAAACTCCACTAAAAATGGTCGAACTCCATATAAGTCCGACAAAAATGGCACTGACTGCAGAAATAGTGGTTCCGCCAGGGGAACCGCTGGAGAAATTGTTGGTTAAATTAAATGTGGACTAGGCGTGGTCACATGTAACATCTTCGCTGAAACCGTTGGAACCAAACCGTCGAGTTAACTGTGTGGATTAACCTCACAATAAATGTTTCAGAGTGCTGGCCACATGGCCCCCTAACCGCGCGGAAACCGTTTCATCCAACTGTCGATAGGTTCTTTAGCCCGAGGTTCGTAGCATTGGGTCTCGTGGAGTGGGGGCTGGCCCCCTTTTGCCGCCATTGAAATACATATGAAACTTCAAATATACGTAAAGATCCTTTGGGTTAAGAAACACTCATGGGGTGCGACGGTAAGATGTGCGCACCCGTTGCGAGAGGTCCTGCGATCGATCCCCATGGTCTCAACAAAATTTTGATAAACCCTTTCACCTTCAGCCTGGGGCCACATGACAGCCTTCAGGCTAGCCACGTGGCACCCCCTCATTGGCCCGAAAAACTTATAATAAAAAAATAGTTTCCAAATAATATATTTTTTGAAAATTTTTATGCTAAGTCAAACTTAGTCAAAATGTCATTTTTTTGGAGTTTACTGGTCTTTTCAAACCTTCGTAACTTCTGCATACGACCTATGTTTTGCGAACCGTTCACGGCATGAGAATCGCAGCGACGAGACCTTTCCGGTCACTCAAGTTGCAAACACTTTTGATAACTTTAATTTTTGAGCATTTTTGAACAATGGACATGATCTCCTGATCAATCCAAGAGGGAAAGTGTTGACTATCTTCGAGTTGGGATCAAAGGCACTAAACCAAGCAAGGAAAGATGGATGGAGGTTGGAAATTTGATGGAGTTGTACCCTCATCTACTGAACAAGTAATCAAGTCTTTTGGGGTCCAAAATCTTCCTAATGGGGAGGAGTGATCAGGAGTTCATAAATTTTTCTCAAAATTGAAAATTACAGGATTGGGTTGAAACCAAGATGGTTATGTAGATTTCTTCCTCCTGATTCCGACACCGTGAATGGTTCTAAAAATCGATGTCGTATGAGGGAGATATCATGTTCTAATCGAAATCCCAAACAAGTAAAATTTGCGACAGGGTTGACAGGGATGCCCAGTCAGCAAGGTGGATTGCACAGTCAGAAAAAAGGAATATTTTGAGGAATATTCCTTTCTTCAGAACCAATCAGTGGATGACAAGTGGCATTGTTTTATTTGTTGGATGAGTTTGTTACGTTGGTTTTTGGGCCTATCAGAGGGTGACATGTGGCCAGCCTTGAGGCTGCCACATGTCCCTTTAGTGGTGTATTAAAATCATTATGGAGGCCGCAGGAGTTGAACCCAAGACCTTCGGCAGGAATGCACACGTTTTAACCGCCTGAACCACACGTAGAACTTACCCTTATAATTTGCAGGTTTTTTATAAAGTATAGTGTGATGGCGTTTGGGGGTTGGGGACCACCAGCAGTCCCAACCCGCTAGTGGTCCCTGTGGTGGTCACATGTTACAGCATAAAACTTCGACAATTCTGAAACCTCTAGTAGTCTCCGCAATCGTCGGCGTTATGTCGTGTTATCACATGCAACGGTCACCGCCCTATTTCTCCACGTGGTTAAGTTAACACCATTTCAACTCGGAGTTCCGCCTTTGTAACCACAGTTTCATGCCTGTGGTTTCACCAACCGTTACGGTCAGACTGGGGTTTGGGGTGCGCATGTGGCCACCCCGAACCATAACATTTATTGAAACAGTTAAGACTAGCGGAGATTTGGAAGTGCACCCTAAAGTGCGGAAATGCACTATTTTGACTCCAGTTAAGTGGAGTCCTCCACTTTTAGTGGAGATTTTCTAGGTGTAACTGGGAAAATGAGTAGGAGACTCAATTTTCCCCCATTCAGAGTGAATGAAGAGTCATTCTTGACTAATTGGAGCATTCTAGAGCCATTGGTGCAGATAAAACAACCATTAGAGGCCTGTAACTACATGTATTTGCAAAATTTTGAGCATAATGAAAGATGGACATGCCATTGGGAGCTGGACCGGCAGATGTAGCCCAGGAGGGGTGAACTGCTTCATCATGCCTGCTGTGTAAATTCCATGTGGTGTTTTATTTCTCTGTTTAACACTGTTTTTCAGTGTTATTTGCGCTTATTTCATGCTTCTAATTCACTAAAATCATCTACAATTCACGGTTAAAATCCTCAATACTCAAGAAAACTAATGAGACAAGTATGCACATGTTTATAAACTGAAAAGACACTTAGCACAGCAAAACTAATACAGTCCTTTCAGATCATTCACCCTCCACCCCCCCCCCCCGCCCCCCTCAAGCTCATGGATGTCATGTTTGTTCCGAGCCTAAAGAAAAATCTCATCTATGTTGCAGTTTTGGAAGACCGTGGTTATGATGTGATCTTCAACAAAGGAAATGAATTCTTGAGACATAGCCACGGGATAGGTGAAGCAGATCAGGGATTGTGTAAAGAACCTACATAATCTAGATGTGGAATATTGTGTTGCATTAAAGCACTAAAGAGGAGAAGGCGTAGAGTCGCGATGTAGGTGAACTTTGGTATAGAAGACTTGGCCATTTGCATCATGGTTCCATGAATATTATAAACGCGTGCCTCTTCAAAGGAGCTCTTGAGCAACAATATGTATGCAAAGGATGTACTTTGGGGAAGTACACAAAATCCACATTCCATGATTGAGATATCAAAGTGCGTGCATTCCTAGAAAGGATCCACTTTGATGTCTATGGACCTTTCTCGACAACCTCCATTGCCAAACAAAAATATTTTGTCATTTTTATTGATGACTTATCACAAAATCATTGGATATTCTTCATGCAAAAGAAAGAGGAGACATTATCCAAGTTTGCAGAATTCAAGGAATTGGTTGAGAAAGAAACCAAAAAGAATGTGAAGGCTCTCAGGAGAGATAATGGAGGTTAGTATGTGTCCAATTAATTCAAAAATTTATGTGCGAAAGAAGGCATTCAAAGAGAGTTGAAAACATCCCACAATCCACAGTAGAATAGGGTGGCTGAGAGAAAGAACCATATTAATGTGGGAGAAGCGAGGGCGATGTTGCATGACCAAGGCCTACCTCTGAATTTTAAATTCGAGGCATGCAACACAACAATCTATTTGCAGAACTGGAGTCCTCTTCGGATTATGGGCATGATTACACCAAAGGAGGATTTCTCAAGAAGAAAGTCGTATGTGTCACACTTCAGTATTTTTGGAGCCTCTGTTTACTGCCATGTCTCCAAATAATAAAGGAAGAAGCTAGAGCCGACAATAGAATTGGGGTTATTTATGGGTTACAAAGAAACTCCCCACAACTACCATGTGTACTTGTCATCCCTCAGAATGACAGTTGTGCGAAGGGATGTAAAATTTGATGAGGAGATAGTGACGTGGTTCTCTCTTGAGAGGGAGCTTCAAATCCCACTAGAAGAGGAGATTTTAGCTCAAAGGAGGAACCTCAAGAAGTTTTGGAGAAACCACAAATTGAGGAGCAGAGAGTGGAGACGCCCACTCAAGTAGAACCATCTATAGAAGGCAGGAAAAGAACCAGGTAATTTGAGAGACTTGTGCAGGATGCGAGTGAGAATGTGGGTGCTCCTTCAAAATTGCACAAGAAGAGAAGGTCACATGATCGGTACACTATATACATGCCTCTAATGATTGAGATTATAGATACTGAGCCATCCTCTTTCGAGGAAGTAGTAGAGAAACCTATATGGGTTGATGCAAGGGTGGAGGAATAAAAATCCATTGTAAAGAATGGTGTTTGGGAAGTGGTCCCAAGACCAATAAATAAATCATTTGTGGTTTCACGATGGATATTCAAGGTAAAGAAATCAGCAGATGGAAGCATAGAGAAGTACAAGGCCATGTTTTTGGCCAAGGGGTACTCTCAAGTTGAAGGGATTGACTATGAGGAGACCTTTGCTACTGTAGCAAGGTACTCATTCATTAGATCAATTGTTACTCTAGTTGCACAGATGGGTGGAAGATCCACCAAATGGATGTAATAACAACATTTCTCGATGGATTTATTAAGGAGGAGGTATACATCGAATAACCAGAAGGATTTGAGACTTTTTATCTGGATTCTCATGTATGTAAACTCAAGCAAGAATTGTACGATCTCAAACAAGAACCTTGTGCTTGGTACACCAGGATCAATATCTATCTCGCCGGTTTGGGATTCACCAAAAGTGAAGCGGATGCAAACCTCTATCATATCTTAGTAGAAGGAAAATTGTTGATTATTGTCTTATGTGTTGATGACTTGATTTTAACTGTTGATGAGCAGCTGATCAGATCTTACAAGGAGGACCTTGAAAGAAAATTTGAAATGAAGGACATGGGTTCATGCACTACTTCCTCAGGTTGGAAGTATGGCAAGGCGATAGGGAAATGTTTGTCTCTCAATGAAAGCATGAAAATGAGATATTGTAGAGATTCTGCATGGAGAGTTGCAAACCCATTGAGACACCTCTAGTGACCAACTGGAGGAAGGAGGATGTCACTTCAGGTGAAGAAGTGGAAGCTACCATTTATCGACAGTTAGTGGGTTCACTGATGTATCTTGTCACACACGACCAGATATGTGCTATGCATTCAACTAGCTAAGCCAAACTATGGTTAGGCCGACCAAATTATTTTGGAAGGAATCTAAGCATGTTTTATGGTACCTTAGAGGCACTACCCAATTTGGACTACGGTATAGACGAAAAGAGGGAGTGAAGTTGTGTGGCTTCACATATGTAGATTGGGCAGGGAGTCCATCAGACCGAAAGAGTACATTAGGTATAATTTTCAGTTTTGGGTCTGCAACGATTTCCTGGTATAGGAGGAAGCAAATATATGTGGGTCTCAGCTCGGCAGAAGTAGAATACATGGTTGCAAGTCAAGCGACATGTGAGGCGATATGGATGATAAAGATACTTGTTGGATTGTTTAGTCAAATGATTGATCCAACTGTGATCTCCTATGATAATAATAGTTGCATTAAGCTCTATGATAATCTTGCTTTTCATGATTGATCCAAGCATATGGATATTTGATGTCACCATTTGCGGGATTGTGTGCAGATGCAAATAATTTTGTTGTAGTACATTCCGAAAGAGGAACAATATGCTTACATTTTGACAAAGTTCGAGTTCCATAGGTGCATGATAGGGGTGGTTAATAATCCATTTCTTGCTGAGAGGGAGTGTTGAAAAATGCAGCGAGAAAATTTCAATTTGATTTTGCCTTGATTAAATTGAGAAATTTTGAATTTCCAAATCAACAAACAACTTGGATGATGTTAAATTATGTGAAATGGCTTGTGTCACCCAATTTACTAAGTGAATTTGAGTTGGAGGATTTAGAGTTTAGTTAAGCATGTGTAATTGCTAATTTGTAGCAATCAAGGTTAGCTATCTCAGGCTGTTTTCAGTTAAACTAGTTCTAACTGTTGAAGGAACTAGTGGAGGGTTAGCTATGGAGTGGGACTTTAGTCAAACTCAGTGATCATCCAGTTAATTGATCAATCAACCCAAAATAGCTAGTGCATGCAAATAATTTTATTTCCCCAGGATTGGTGGATATTCCAAGGTAGTGTAACATTAGTTGTAGATTAGTCTTGAGTGTACAGATGTTTCATGCAGTCAGATGATCACCCTAATGAATTGCGCAATCCATTTTAGAGAAATTCCTAAATAATAGGGGCCTAATTTCTCAAGGAATAGTGCAAGGAAATAGGAGCTCAAGCAAAGGAAAATTTTGACTAATTCTGGGTCAGAGCTTCTCAGTGAGTAGAGAGATAGGTTATTCACTTGTAGGTTGTGCTCAGTTGAGAAAAGAAATTGTAATACATCTCTATTCATCGTATTAATGCCAGCAGGTATTGGAGTTTTTAGCAGTTTTATTTCCCCAAGAAAAAATACTATTTGCATGTGTGTGATTTCTTATTGCATGTCTGAGAATTTTGTTCTAAATTGTGAATTAATATCCTGAGAGCACTAGAGTATGTTTATGTCTTGTGATTTTAATTAAAACTTCATGAGCAGTTGCAAATCTACATCATAATTTCTACATGGAGGGTTGGTCAATCCCTCCAAGAAATTATCCATCAAAAGTTTCATTGATTTGCATAATCCCTCTATCACCTTAATGTAAGAAATAATGACAAATGAGGAAAAGGTGGCCCAAAACCTCTCCAAGGTTTTAAAGAGTTAGGTCTTTAGTTATTCCAATGCTTTAGGAAGGTCTTGAGGATAAATAAAGGTTGTAAGTCTAACCTTTTTTTTCTCTCTCGAACTTGTGGGATTTTGGGAACATTCCTTTAATATTCTTTGGCTCCATGGAGGCTAGTAGTACTAGGTGGATATCTAAATTTCTCTCTACGTGCTTTTGAGATCTGGGAGCTTACTACCCATTTTGATTGCCTCTCATGCTTCTTCATAAAAAAATTGGAAAGGTAAGACTCTTGGATATTTAACTAGCCAAATTTACTCCAACCTAGACCAATAAAAAGACAGGCAAAGCCAAGGTTGCTAAAATCCCTAATCAATTTTTGGTTTTAGAGGATTTCTTGGAGGAGTCCCTTAAATTTTGAAAGGAAAGCACATTATAAGGAAGCATTTTGGTGTCACGATATTGGGAAAAAATTTCATGAAAGACATCACTATAACCTTCACCATTCATAGCTTATTATGAATATTCCCTTTTTAGCAGAGGTTTTTGTTTTTTAGTGCTTGCATTTTTAACATGCACTAGTGCGTGTAAAATTAACACACACTAGTGCATAAATTAAACATACCACACTGTTGGCTCGATACTACTTCGGAGCGCAAGGTTTGCCAACAAACCCCTATACTACTGGCCCTTTCGGCAATGACCTTCTTGCACAGGTCAAAGTCTCACCCAAAGTAGTATGGGTGGGTGTTGGAACCAGGTTTCTACACCTTGAGAAAGGATAGGTAAGGCAAGCATAGCTGCGCTAAGCCTGTAATTCCCAGATCACCTTATTCTGCACCGGGTTAATTAAGTCTCTATTCGCATCCATGTGCGCTAGATCTATAATGATATGCCTTATGATAATAACACTGCATTATCTAAACAGAACAGAACAAAACAGAGCCAATCCAGATACCGAAAACACACTTACACAGATCTTCACAGCTTAACCACAGAAAATACACAGTGCAACAATTACCAATGATTCACACAAAAGTACTCACAGATTGAGTTCTCTATCAACCTTTATTTATTCATTCATTCATCAATTCTTCCTTACAATTCCCTTTCCAACTTGTGCACACAGCATCAGGGTCCACACACAGCTGGACTTGGATCTCCGCGCACACAGCCAGCAGGAGTCCTTTCCCTAAAACCCAAACAGATAGCTTAAACCACAGTTTGCATCAATAGCTCATCATTTCCTATCCTCTACAATACAAAATGTCCCTATGTTTATAGCAATCTAGCCTAGACTTTCCTATGGTCCACAAATCGTGGTTTTTGGACCCCTGGTTTACCCTTTTACCCATTACAACGCTTTCGGGGCTTTGACCCACCCCAAAACGCCTCCGCTAGACTAAATCTAATCAAAAATATTCAAAATGGACCAGTTTCGCAGCTTGTAGGAGACCCTGTTCCAACACACACCAGTGTTCATATAATTACTATACGCATGTTCTATATTTTTTTAATATGATACATTGGCACACATAATATTATGCATCAAGATGTTATATTTTGTTTTATAATACATCGATGCTCATATAATTTATATACATATGGTCATTTTTTTTGTTTTAAAATAGTCAATGCTGAGAGTCCTAAATAAAGCACCAATGGATATTGAGCTTTATTGCACATATAAATCCATTGGTTAATATATTAAGATGTGAAATTTCGATGCCATTATTATACCTGCAACAACAGGTATTATGTATCAGGTTGATTTCTGATTTGACATTAATTGTTTTTTTAACAAAAAAATTTAATATCTTTTTATAATTAAACTTTAATATTTATTATTATTTATTTATTTTAATTATTTTAATTTATTTTTCTTTAATTCTATTGATTGTTAATTTCCACTTCTTATTGCAAAATGCATTGGAAATCACATCTTTTAGAGAATAAAAAAATGTTCAAGTGTCAGAGCTACAAAGATCAACCCTACAGATGTTTCACCTTGTAAATTTTAATATTCAAATTTTATCGAGGTGAAATTAAATTTTCGCTTGGTGAAAAACAGCGCCAACAAAATCTAATTTGTAAGTCATTTATTGCAATAGTTAATTTAATTATTTAAAAAAATTTGATAGCAACATAGACTAGAAAGGAGTACAATACAAATCAATCAATCATTGTACAATGCAGATAGATGGCACTGAAAAGAGTACAACTAGCATTTTCCCCTAAGGGTGCAAAGGTACACCGAAGGAGTAGACTTTGTATTAACTCTCGTGCCTATCAAAGAGTTCGCCCAAGTCATGCGTGTTTTGATTGAGATTAACAATTGACATTTTTTAATAAATTAAATGTTAAGAATAATGAAATACTATTTATAGTTTAAATATATAAACAATTATTTTATTTTTAATAATTATATGTTAGTTGATTCAAAACTCATAACATTAGTGACCTTATTTTATAAGTAATTTTATTTAAGCTTTAAAAAAAAAAGTTAAATAAATTAGAAATAAAAATATAAAACATATAAAATAAAAATAAAGATAAATTAAATAAATAAATAGATAAAAATTAAAATAAAAACAAATAAAATGAAAAATATAAAAATAAACGAATAACAATCAAATCAAAATCAAAATCAAATATATAATCGGTCCATATCCATTATGCATATTTGGTCACATTTCAATATGTATATAGTTCAATTGATTTCCGCACTATGTGGAATTCCAACCTCAAAATTAACATTTCTAAACAAAATCTTGATATTATATTGTTTTTACATCAAATAAAAATACCTTGTAGAACTAAAAATTAAACTCTGTATAAGATTTCAAGCAATAAGATTGTCTTTTATCCACTATATACGTCCATAAATATGTAGAATAGTGACTCCAATAGTTGAGATTATATGAAACATTCAAATAAAGATTTAATTAATTATGATATTTTTAATATTAATTATGGTTCAAATAAATTTAAAATTATTAAAAAATTGTTTAAACAAAATTGTTTAAATTTCTATTAAAAATTTTATTAAACAAAGTTGTTTAAATTTCTATTGATATTAAAACTTAGATAAAAAATTATTACCAAAAATGTTGGTGATAATTTTATTAAACAAACTTGTTTAAATTTCTATTGATATTAAAACTTAGATAAAAAATTATTACCTAAGAAAAGTTGGTAAAGGAATTATTAAAAAATAATTGGAAAGAATTACTAAAAAATAATGTTACCTATTGATAAGTAGGTTTATTAATGTTACCTAAGAAGCCATTATTGCATTGCGATTTTCTATTACCTTCTTTGTGTCATAGTAGAATTCACGAATTCATAAATCAAATAATTTCGAAGGTTGAGAGTGATACTGAGCAACAAACAAATGCTACCTTCAGAAAAGTCATTATGGCAATTTGATTTTCTATTGCTTTCTTTGTATCATATTAAAATTACAATTTCATAAATAAAATAATTTCAAAAATTGAAGTTCATTGGTTTCAGAAAAGTTGACAACAAAACACGACGTTGGGTTAAAGGCCTGGATCTTATTTCCAGTTCACAATTAAATAGATTTCCGAAAAATGCGAGAGGTTAAAACTGATACCAGAGAACATTTTAACTAATAGAAACCACTGCTACGTAAACAAATGAATTCGCGCATCAATGGACTCTGTAACGTCATAATTGTGATTACAGCGTCGAAGTAACACCGGACCTCAACGCTCAAACCCTCGTGCATCTCTGCGGATAATGCAATCGTCTTAGATTTGTACTCTGTAAATAATAGACGAATTCTGTCGATCGGAGCAGCAACGTTAATCTCAGTAGGGCGAAATTTGGTTCAAATTAGTGCCGATTAGAGACTCAAAGGGAATTTGGCGACCGTTGGAACAGTGAACGTGGTTTAGAGCTAACCGGCGGTTTTGATCGCACCGGCTTTGCACGGTAAGTGGTACTTAAGAAATCGGAGCGATGCGATACAGTGAGTGACGCGTGTCCCTGAGCGAATTTGGAAAACCACTTTCATTTCCGCCATCGTGCATTATCGTTCGTGCAAGTAACTCATGCGATATTCGTTGGATCAAATGAAGCAATGCGACGTGATAACAACCGTTGGATGGGCGCGTGATTTGCTCGCGATTTCTCCACGAATTTTCTCGACCTTCTTGGCGATTTCTGCACAGATTTGCTTTATTTGCAGAGGTCGTATTGAGCAAAAAAAGAGAGACTTTTTCAGGCATTCATTAATTCCCTTGGGACTCACCGAGTCATCAAGCGAAACGCTCCGGCAAATAACAGATAAAAGACAGGGAAAATAGCAAGCTACATAAGATTGAAAAATTTTAAGAATTCGAATTAGTTTTTATCGGAGAATCGACGAATTTCTCGATGAAAAACATATTCTATGTAAATAGAGAGACAGTCAAGATAAAATTCACAATTACTTCACCGATACATCTTCGAAATGCATTTCAGTATCAAATGAAAGGAAAATTTCGAGGAAGCAATACTGATTTGGGAAGATCTGGAATTCCGAAAAAGATTTGGAAGGGATTATCACTCACAAATCCATTTCTTACATCAAAATCACAACAAACAGAATTCAAACCGCTCCTAATCCCTTCAAACAACTAATCTTTAACCTGACAAAAAAAAGCTCGAAAAAAGCAAAATTAGAGGAAACTTAGCTTAAATTGTTAGAATTCTGCCCTCGATTACTTCAAATTTGAAGCAAGATGAACGAAATCGATCTCAACGTTAAAAGTCCATACATTTAAAGGTCGACCGCCAGCTGTAACGTAAGCAGGACTCTACTGCAGGACCTCCGGAATCTGAAGCCATCTTCAAACCCTACGCACACACTTTGGTAATGCTCTGCAGCATCCGTGTTGAGAACAAGCCTTGCTTCAATGGTATATACCGCTTTCCGAACCACTGTGCCCGTTATGGTATGTGCAGCAATACTGGAGCGTGGTGCACCTGCCCAGCGCTGAGGAGTCATCTTATTTCTTGCTGCCGTATTAAGCCTCTGACGGTTGCAAGCCGAAGGCGGATTCAGATGTAATTCACGTCATATATTGGTGCAGCTGCGAGGTAAAAACTTGGAAATCTCGTTTCTGGAAGCAGTGTGGAAGCATTTCAATTTTTCTCACCTTGCAGCATTCATAAATAGAGATTACAGGTAATAACCCTTCATTCCAGGTATTATTTTTATGCATTTTTTTCTGTTTTGTCTTCACGGTTAATTGATTACAATTCTGAGAAATAAGTGTACAGCGAATCATGACGTAGCATGACACTGTTAAGATTCTGTCAGTAACGACGAATCTCTACAGTGTCGCTACGAAAAACTCCACAATAGATAACACCTTCGGTGTAATAAATCAATCTATCATTAATCACGAGGGAGAAATTTACTCCAATCGCTTTTGAGTTTGGAGCACGAGCTATGGATATTTGTGTACAATAAGAGCATTTAAAAGGATTAATGTTTAGCATGATTTATTCACAAGGCAATTTAATATTCCTCAACTTACTATTAAAGAAAAATTTCCTTTGTTCCTTTGAATTATTTAATTGTATTTATTTTTAACATATTTATATATTTCATTTGAGTATTTATTTTTTAATTGTTAATATATTTAACTTTTTTATATTTTTCACATATTAATATTAAAATGTCAATTTTTTTTGTTTTTACATAATGAGAATTTATCATAATTCAGTTATCAGATTAGTAGTGTGATTAAACATATTTATATTTTTATTGAAGTTTTTTTTTTAATTATTGAATTAAGTCATGTATATGTTTTTTTAGACAGAAAGAAAAAATAACGTAATTTGAATAACACTAACTTGAATCCAATATTTCTAATTTAATTTAACTATATTTTATTACAAAGAAAATCTTCATAAACATAATCAAACTCAAATTACAACATTTCTATAATTACATTAAGCGGCAGGTAATAGCTACTATGTAGCACTTGTTTATCACCAAACATCAATGTGTATATTATATTTAAAACAAAGTAATAGTTTGAAACAAAAAATATAATCTTTACCATATTGTCATTCAAAGTGATGTTTTTTTCACAATTTGTAGCATCGGTGTGGCAATGTAATTAATAAGAACACTGATATATATATTTTTATTACATGAACCATTTAGTGAATTCAAAAGAATATGACGCACCAATATGTATATATTTTAATTAATTGTTTCTTTTATAAAAATTTATAAATGTTGATTTTTATATTTTAATTATTGTGTTTTGATAGCATTAATGCATTATCTAATGGATTACACCTTTATTATTTGTAATAATGTAACTCATCTATATATTAATTACTTAGTAATGCAAAATTTTATAACATCATACAATGTAATAAGATAAGACTCTTGTTTAATTGTTATGTATGAATAAGTGACTCATAATCATATAAAATAGGACAATGTAAAGGTCTACAATAATTTGAATGTAGCTAACATGTAATTGTTACACTTATTGGTAACCTATAAACATCTAATTGAGACAATATGTCCAATACATTAAAAGAAATGTCAATATATAATTGTTACACTTATTGGTAACGTGTCCTCATATAATTGGGGCAATATGTCAAGTACATTAAACAAAATCCTTGATTTTCACATACAAATATTTCAAAACATCCGACTTGCAATAACATTCAATTATATTCATTGTCATTCATCAATTGAAATATTGTTGGTGTCACTCGAGCTACACAAATGCCACATTTTTTCATCACTTGTAAGAGAAATTGTGCCTGGCTTATTTAACTTAATGTTTTCTCAATCAACTTGTTTTTTATGTTCTAGCTACAAACATAGAAATAAAGTGTAATAAATATATTTCCATCGATATAGTAGAATATACATGAATGTGTAAATCAAAAAGTGTATTGTAGCCACAATTATTTCATAAACAATACACATTCTTTGAAAGTCATGCTCCATGTTGTCTCTGGAAATCTCTTCCGTTGACTCTATTCCATATTTTTTTTTGTGTATGTTTAATACGCCATAACAAAGCATAGATATAATATAAAGGTTTCATGTTGTTCCATTAGTTATAAAATGACAGAAGTTAAACAACACATATATTTAAAAAATTGTTCAATTAACCTTTGATACTTCACCATATACTCACAACCCATACTTAATCTAATGTTGATCAATTCTTTGGTTGGCTCTTCTTTATCTGTTAGTACCTAACAGAAGACATCTGTTGAGCCTCAAAATTGTGCTTTCTTTCATTCCACTTTACCTCATTTTCCTTTGTCCATTACTATCCTAGACCCAATTGATCAATGAATTTAGTTAAAATTACTTTTAGAATGATTTACATGACTGACTTGCTAAGTTTTGTGATTTTTTCCATTGTAAAGCATTTTGACCGGAACTAGCTGCAGAATGCAGACATTCTGTAGCTAACCGGCGATTCTACAGTTGTCTTCACGTTTGAGTATGTTCCAGGTGGCCTCTCAAGAAAAACCGCATATGGGCATATTCCACGTCATGTCTACATGGTTCGTTGCTCACCATGAAGGAAGAAACGAATTATGGGTATGGTTTTGGAACGTGGGAACACATTTAGGAAAGCAGACTTCTATTAGGACTATCTCAGTCCAGATGTCTTTTTCCTTTTCACGCAGCCACTTCAAGAGTCCTAATGTGATTCCGATAAGGAAAGACAGTGTTCCTGAAATTGTTGCAAGTCTTGTTATTTACATTTGTTATATAAACACTTGGGAAACCGAGAGCTAGGCTAGATTTTGTTCTAGATTTTTGCTTAGATTCTGTGCTACATTTCTGAAGACGCAGAGTGCTCTGTTCAAGTTATTTCACTTTTAATGAAGCAGACAATGTTGTTTTGAAAGCGTTGATTTGATTTGGAGTTAGATTCCGTCAGGTGGTAGAGGGCCCCTGCCTCTTGCACGGATTTATTTGCGTAATTTAGATAAGTATTCTAGCTGCCTTTACGTTTATGAAGTTGAATTTGTAGTTGTTTTTATTAATTGCTGTAGTTATACTCATTCTAACTCTTCCAAAAGAAGAAGCTCTTCCAAAAGATTATAATGATGAATGGGAAATGGCTATAGTATTGTAGGATTAGAAGTTGAATTCGTAGTTGCTTTTATTAGTTACTGTAGTTATACTCATTCTAACTCTTCCAAAAGAAGAAGCTCTTCCAAAATATTATAATGATGAATGGGAAATAGCTATAGTATTGTAGGGTTTAATTGTAGTCTCTTTTATTCACCATCACAGTTATACTTATGATAAGCACTCTTCCACAAGAAGAAACTCTTCCAAGAAATCTTTATACTGTCTTAAGCATGATTGTGATCTTGAACGTTTTAGTTGTGTGTTTTCACTAAGTACCATAGTTGTTCTTGCTCTTAAACGCTTGTCCAAAATATCATAATGATGAGTGGGAGATGGCTATGATATCTTAGTTTTTCATTGTTTTCAGTCTTTACATTTGCATTTGCACTCAATTACACAGTCAGGATTGTTCTAAAAACTCTTCCAAAAGAAGGAACTCTTCCAAAATATCAATCATGATGAACAAATAGACTGTATAATTCCATAGAATAATGCATGATAGCTTAGTTAGGATGCTCCGGAGTTTAATTGCACTTAATTCATGCTTAGTTGTTTGGTTTTAAGTTTGATAATGACTTGTAGTTTAACACTGTTTTAGGCTAGTGACATTTTAGGTTTGGTTGTAGTTCAACTCATTGCATTTGCACTCCATATTCAATTGTCATTCACTGCATACTAGATTACTTCAGTTGTTAAATTTAACAAAACAACCTTCATTATTCACAAATCTCTTCTTGTTCTAAAATCCATAATTGATTCATCACCATATGAACAGAAGACAATATCATTTTAAGGCCTGAAGTACCTCTGCAATTTCCTTATCATTTCATAAACAGAGCCCTCCCTCAAAAGACTACTTTGAAAATAAATCAATAACTCTTGAGTAAGGTTTTGTGACATTCAATTAAATTGCAGAATAGAGTTAGGAACTAGTCCTAGAATAGAAGATCTTATGATGGTATCAATGTTTTACTCCAAACATACTTCAACAAATCTCTAATCAAGGATAAAATGTTGCATCATTATAAGTTAGTTGTTTAAACTGTTTAGTTAGGAAGATTTGCATACTTAGTTGACCATGTTTCAAGCTCTCTCTCAAATGCCTTTGATGAAAGAATTTGACAAATTTAGTTTGTGTTTTGAATCATTTGCTTAAAAGTCATTATCAAGCTTTGCTTTTGCTTATTCATAGTTTAGATTTAATTCTGTTTTTAATATTGCATTTGCATTTACCATTTGACATCAACCAATTAGGTTTCACTATGTTTTTAATCATTAGCTTCCTTCCATCAGCTTTCTAGTCATATTTCTTGTGAACATAAAATCACCAAAAGACCAAAAACATCATAAATCATCACAAAAGACCAAAAACATCACAAAACACTACACACAACGCATTAAGAAACAAGCACCTAGGTACATACAGTACACTTCACTTCAGCAGTTTACCAACCCTAGTTGACAATTAAATGAGCTCAATTTAGGAGACTAGATTGAGACCAAACAACATCCATATATGAGTGTAAATTAATCCTTTAGATATTAGATAACAACAAATATAAAATCTTAATTAAGAAAGAATAAAAACGTAAGTGCTCACAAACTTTATAATCAACTCTTTTCTTCCTTATCATCTTGTCTTATGCACTAAATGGGTTCCATTTTGTTTCATTTTCTACAACAAAACAACTGAAAAATAATATTTCATGTGATAATTAAATTTGATGTACATAATTGAATAAATTGTTTTAATTTATTTTCCTTTTATCATCCATATTTTATCAAAAAAAAACCCTAAAAATAATTAGATATAGAAATTATGAAATATTTTTTAGAAAATGTTATTTTGATGCTCATAAGTAAATCACATGCACTAATATACGATAACCATGTTGTTACAAATTCAAGAACATTTTTTACTTTACAAATTGTTATTCACTTGATGCTCTATAAAGTATTAGATACACCAGTGCATCATTATTGCTTATTGCACACTGCCATCTCGTGAACGAACTTAAAATATGAAATTTTCGATACTAAAAACAATGTTATTTATATTTTAAATCAAGCATTATTGTTGACATGAAAATATGGACCGGTGCTTTATTCCTATATAATCCACACCAATAATCGTGAAAGCATATGTTAAAAAAATTAAAACTAATAGTGATAGGGTTTGGGATCTAATGCAATATGTGATCCCATTTAAATGAATACCAAATGCCCCTCATACAAGAAAAAAAGACACACACAAACACACACACATATATATATATATTACTATGAAATACAAAGAGGTAAGTCAAGGGAGATCCAATGCTGCTAAAGGTAACTACGAAATCTTTTAATTTTTTAAAAATATAATAAAAATTGTTTGAATCAAATATGGAAAATATTAAGATAATCAATAAATTCATACATCTAAAAAAAATTCTCATTTTCGATATAAATTTGTATGTGACATATGGTGATCCTTACAAATTTGGCTCTTCAAAAAAATATTTTGACAAATCTCTATTGCACAAATCAATCAACTAAATTTTAGAAAACGAAAAAATAATGAAATAGGAATTAGGACTTTCATTTACCAATACACATTTAGAAAAATAAAATTTCTTCTCATTTTTAGTTGTATATTTTTTGGGCATTAATGATAAAAATGCACGCTATTTTATTTGTAACTTACCGTTTTCTCTATGTTATGCAATGTAAAGTGAACCGATGTTCTTTTACATTCAAATTGCATTGCTAAATAATTTAAGTGACAAAATACAAATGCAAACCTACGCAATTAAATTTTTTGGAGGAAAAAGTGGAGATCACTCTTTGGTTCATTTTTGCATGATTTGGCACACAAGCACGTTTGGAATGAAAAATAAATCCACAGTTTATGAGCTCAATTTATTAGACATATGCCATCATGCTTTGTTCACATTTTTATAAGGGAATTTTTTCTCATTTATGTGGGAATGTGGAGCTTTATATTTTCTCAAAACACTACAATCAAGTGTTTACTTAGACATATTCAATGTTGGATTGGTGGTTTATGTTGGCTCTTCATATGTCATCTTCTTCACATTATTTTCCTTCCATTTTTATCATATTTTGTTGCTCTATAACCTTATATTAATATCATTTACATGATTATATATCGATTTAGACTCATTTTTTCCAAAGTATTTATTTTAGTATTTTGAGTGAATTTATGTAGAAAAATAACATGTTTTCACTTATATCTAAAAGTTGGATGAGTTTTATGATGTTTATAGGCATATTTGAAGACTCCAACAAAGTCATATTTGGCCAATTAGCCTCAAATTCGAATTTCCTCTTCAACTCTTGAAGATTTGAAGATAATTATTCAAGCACATTTAATGGAGGATGATCATGGAAGTTTTGATAAGATCTCCTATCAAGGATATTAGAGATTTGTGAGAGGATTTGTACAGATAATTATCTCCTAACTTTAGCAAATTGGTTGTACCTACTTGAGAGAAAAGTGGATCTGAATGTATTCATTGCTTATCCTCTTCTCAAAGCAACACATGTATAAATATGAGTGTTTTATTAATTTCAAGGGGAGGAAGGGAGAAGAATTTTAGAATTTGTAATTGGAATATTTGAAGAAATACCTTTGTAGCTAGACTTCAATTTTTTGGAGCTTGCTCCATTTTTATTTCACTTAATATATGGTGTTGTTCTAATTTTCAACTTCTAGTGTGTTTGTTGAGCATTGGAGGGCCCCCTTTGCCAAGCATGTACACTCTTTCCTTTCTTGTTTATAGTTGAAGATTTCAATCGCTTTCGTAGACTAGATTTCAATCACTTTCATAGACTAAATTTCAAATGTTTTTATAGATTAAGTTTACATGATTTCATATATTATATTTACATGCTTTTATAGATTAAATTGCCATGGTTTCATAGGTAATATTTACCCGCTTTCATAGATTTAAGTTTTCATTGCTTTCCTAGATTGAAATTTCTATTACTTTCCTAGATTAGATTTCTATCACTTTCATAGATTAATATTTCATTTCATATTAATTTACTTGCTTTCATATAATAGAAATATATTTCATGTCAATTTACTTGCTTTTATAGAATATAATTTCTTTTCATGTCAATTTACATTAGATAGAATTAGAAACTGAATCCTTGCATATATATTTTTTGTGCACTTCGTAAGTTTACAAACTCGGATTGATAATTTAATGTAATAGAATTCTAATACTTTTTTTTTCGGTAAATTTGTCTATTTCTATTAGAAGAGTGTATGGTACAAGATGGATTACAAATAGTATAGGCTAGATAACAGGGAACCGGAAATGAATAACATTCAACCTCGATCCCATAGAGTAGCCAAGAGAGAAGTAAGAGATAAAGATAGAAAAGAAAGGGAGCCACAAGACTAACACTGGAAACTACCCCAAGTGGGATGCTTCCTTAGTACGACATTTATTTCCTTTCTTTTATAAATTTATGACCCAGCCATCCTGGGGTTGTTGGGCTAGTATCACTTGGAGCCTGTTGGTGTTTGAAGGAGTGAGCTCCTTATCCAAATCTAAGGAGGAGGTTTCATGAGACCATTTCTGTGCACTCATGGGACCAGTGGGCACGTCAGGGTCTGCCGAGGTCATGTCCTTCTCTTACTTTTCACCCTCCGCATCTGCTTTGATCTCTTCCTCTTCCTCATCTGAGCTGAAGGAATCGATGTCATCCATGGGAGGCGGGACACAAGGCTTCCATATTTTGGAGTTTTATTTGCGGGTGCTCTTCTTCTTTTGGGCCAGGAAGGAGGAGCAGGAGTTCTGAAGATGTCCTGTTTGGTGGCAGTGGTAGCATCGGAAGGCAGTATTCTCATAGTCCAGGGTCTGTGTCCAATGGAAGTCTCCCACTTTAAGATTGATTTGATCTGGCAGGCCTTTTTTTATGTCTATTTTAGTGCATATCCTACTGAAGGTTTATCTGCCTGATTCCCCCCTGGAGGTATCTGTTGCCAGAAAGCGGTCTAGAGTATTTTCGATTCCTTGAAAGACAAAATAGTGCCATAGAGGGGTCATTATATTTGGGAGCCTGACCCAAATGGGAGGCTTGGTGATTATGGTCGTGCAGGGGTCGAACTCTGGGAACCATGGTGTGAGGAATAGCCTAGCTTTTCCCCAGAACCAAGGTCCTCTTGTTAAATATTTTTGATAGTCCTCCTCGAAAGAGAACAGAACTATGAAGAAACCCTTTGATCAGAAGAAAATACGGTTGTTATTGGTCCAAGCAGAGTGAACCCATTGATAGAGATCTACTGAGCGTGGCCATAATCCGTTGAATCGGTATATTATGGCCCTTTCTGCATATTTCTGAAACTGGTCATCCACTGTTGGGTGGGAGATTTCAATCGCTGGTACATCTTCCATTTTTTCCACTAAAAAAGGCTTGGGAGCCTCAGGAGGAGGTGCAGCTTTATTGGGGTTTTTTACATGGACATCATCCTTGTAGGAGAAATCTTGTGCAGAGGAGGGCTTCCCAGAAGCCCCTCCTCATAGACGAAGGGATAAAACCAAAGTAGTGTTTTTCTCAATGTTATAAAAAGAGAGCAGGAGGATGGTCTCGAGCTGTTTACCTCTGTAGAGGAATCGCTGCATGCTGGAAGGGATCCTCAACTTGTGTTCTAGGACATGTGTTAGAATTTTCACCCGATCGCACCCAACAGAGCTGTATTTTGCCATTGAGAAGAATGATCTAGATCTAGAAGGAGGGTGTAATGTCTGCCTTTTCGAGAGAGGTGCGATGGAGCAAGTGTCCAAGATGGCACGGAGGAAGGCTATGAGTGGCATATATTTCCCTGTTGTTGGTTGTAAATGGGGAGCTTATCCAATTCGTGCAGCTGTTTATGGGGTCCTTCATTCTGAATCCCTTCAGTTTGAGATCTATGTAGGATGATGCAGAATCCGCGTCGCTGGTTTTGGGCCTGGTTATATCCTGAGGCAGAGGTGGGTGGAGCCAGGCTTTCGTCAAATCCTCGCTGCTGCGAATAGAGTCGGTCTTATGCTTTGGCAAAGGCGTGTCAGGGTTCTAATCCTCTGTCACAACTGAATAGATCTGGGAAGTGATGGTTACAGGAGGGTGTGCATCATTGCAGTTCCGGGTCGTTGGGTTCCCTCTCACAGCGTTTCTCGTCCGGAGAGCTCCAACCCTGTTCCTATCGCGCACAAGGCTACAGTTGGAGGGGTCGCCTGTCGCCTTCTTGCAGGTAAACTCTGTTATATTTTTGTCTTCATGGCAAAGGAAGGGCTTTGCTTCTCCCAAGCGAGGCCCGAGCTGCTGGAGGCTGAAGAGCTTCAGGGGCAGCCTTATGGACATGGCGGTGGCTAGACAAGGAAACCCTAGCACCATCAGAGGTTGCGCAGCTCATTTTTCTTGAAAATATTGACAAGGAATCAACACACCATGATTGATGATAATACAATTGAATTGATCGATTTTATATAAAAAGTTTTATTTGTTTCCTCGGAAAAATATAAATAAATAAAATAAAATTTTGAATTGATCAAAAAATTTGGCACCGTTGTTGGGGAATTGTACTTAGGATTTAGTTTCTATTTTAGTTTTCTTTAAATCATACAACTTTGTGGAGGAGAAATGGTAAGATGAGATGTAATAATTGGCATATATTTACTTTAATGTTTCTCAAAAACCTTGATTGTTCCTTTCTTGTAAGTGTGGTGTGTTTTTCAATTTTGCAATTAGTTTAAAATTCAAGTTTTTAATTATTCCTTTGGTTGTTATACGAGTATTTGTATTAATTAATTTATGTGCAGGAACTTTGGACCAACAAGAAAATAAAATGATGTTCAAGCATTTGTTGGGAAGTATGAGCTACATTGAAAATTGATTCCAAATAGTTACTAGGTCACAATGTTCCTCCATTCTTCAACAAATCTTGGCACCAAATTCATATGTATAACTGGTCTCTCATATCCCTGTGGAAATTGGAGTATATTTTTCAGAGTCCGATATGAGCACACTAAAGATCTTGATTTGTAAATGGCTTCACTGGAAATACTCCCACATTTGGAAAAAAAAATATTTTTTCAAAGTAGAGTAAGATAGAATACAAAAATAAAGTCAAGCTATGAATTTTTTGTTTTGAGTTTTTATTTTGAAGTTTGATTCCAATTATTTTCTAGGATTTTTCATTTGGTGGTGCAGTCAGAACCACCTCATAGGCTAACCCTTGGAAAAGATATCAACGAGTTTCATGATTATAATAATTTGAGTTCTACATAAGTTTCTTATTATGCTTTTCAAGTTACAAATTTCAAATATATAAAGAGTCGCCAAAATTCCAAAGTATGCTCTCTTAACATGCCTAGTTGTGATCTAAAAGATTAGAAACAAAAATTTGGGTATAATTTGGCCTTGTAATATCTACTTTTATTGATCGAAGTGGATATTGGTGGCCACCCACCTATTCCATGTGGACACCCACCATCGGTTCTTTCAGTTTTTCAGTTTCAACATAGCTTAATATTTTTTGCGAGTTTTCGGGTCCTGAATTTCCGGAGCCATTTTGAGGCCCTAATGATCCAGGTCGATATTGGTAGCTAGCCACCTATTCCATTCGAACACCCACCATTAGTTCTTTTAGTTTTTTAGTTTCACCACAACTTACTATTGTTAGCAGTTTTTCGGGTCTTGAACTTCCAGAGCCATTTTGAGGCCCTAAACGATGTTTTTGGGGAAAATCATGAGAAACGTGGGTCTCTAGACAAATTTTTCTCACTCAAAAGTTGTAGTCCTCAGATAGATCTTTCTAACGAGGTATTGAGTGCGTCAAACAGATATTGTATGCCAAAATTACATCCCCGGGAAATAGTTTTGGCCTTCATCTCCTAGGGTTAGGTTTTTGGATGTTTAGGGTTTTTCATTGTTTCTCAACAATAAATGGGTCTTCAAGCCTTATTGTAACACAGTTTAGAGGCTTGTAGCCGCCACATCTCTTCTCATAGATACGCTACCAGCGCCCTAGCTAGTTTATTTCCATGATGTCTGTAAGCATATTTCTGTTATTTGATATTAATGAAATGAAATATTATTTTCGTTGCATCTTTGTGTTTATGTTTATTTCTGTGTATTATTGTGTTCCTGCTTAAATCTGGATCAGTGGTATCAGAGCGGTCTGCTCTTTCTCTATTTTTCTTTGCATGTCCCCAACAAGGTCAAGGTATAAGGAGTTAGGGCTCGATCTAGTTGAACCCTTGCAAGATCAGCCTCGCAAACCTCGACAACCTCCCATGGAGAAAGAAAAGAGAGATGAGGGAGGAGGAAATACTATCAAAATATTGCTCGAGCATGCCCTCGAGAAACAGAGGAACGTGATGATGGGTAACTTTTCCCAGATCCTTCAAAGGCTGCCCGCTGGTGACACATCTACATCCAGCAGCCACTCTGGAGGCGCCTCTCCTTTCAAGGTACAAGTCAACTTTTACGTTCCTATTTTTGAAGGCCAGATAGATGCAAACGTTATAGATAGATGGTTGAATTTGCTGGAAGGGTATTTCTTGGTCCATGATTTCTCCGATCGAGAAAATATTATTTTTGCACTTCTCAAAGCCACCCCCCATGTCAAAGACTAGTGGGAAACCTACTGCAAGAAAAGGACGAGAGGGAACCCTCTATGTTCTCAGTGGAACCACTTGGAATTTTTTTCGAGAGGGCATCAAGGAAAAATATTACCCTGTGGGGAGCTACGAGGACAAGTACATCCAATGGACCATGTTGCGGCAGTAAAGGGATCAATATGTGCACGAAATAACGAATATGTTCCATACACTACGCACAAAGTTGGTTATTAAATATTCATAGAGACATTTGGTGCTAAAGTACCACAAATTTATACACATATACATTCAGGAGGATATGGAGTTCCTCGACATGACATCTCTTGGCATGATATATCGCTATGCTGCCAAGATCTAGGAGAAATTTAAGCAGAAGAAGCGAGACTTTGGATTTGCAAATCCGAAGCCAGGGAAAGGCGCCCCTGAACTGTAGAACAAGGGGAAATTCCAAAGCGAGGCTATTTAGGAAAAACCACAAATCCAAAGAAGTACGTGGGGAAGTGGTGTGAATTTCATAACAGCCCCACTCACAGCACAAATGAGTGTCGAGCCAAATAGTCGTTAGTGGCCGAACTAAAGGCACCCAAATCAGATGCATGTTATGATCCTGAGTTAGAACCAGAGAAGGGCAATGACAAAGGGAAGCAGATCATTGATGTAGATCCCAGTGCCATTATTTCCACCACCAAGATCCAGGGGGGGGGATCCAGAGGAGGGGGTGCACATCTTCCATTCACAGATGTGGGTGAAGGGTTCTCCACTGCAATTCATTGTCGATAGCGGAAGCCAAAAGAACCTCATTTTAGCAGAGGTCGTGAAGCGGCTCGGCCTACCAACCATAGCACACCCATAGCTATATTTTATTAGGTGGCTTCATGAAGGAAGATATCTTCACATCCGCTAGCAATGCCTCCTTCCGTACAGCATAAATCCATTCATGGATGAGGTACTATGTGATTTTTCTCCTCTTGATGTGTCTGATGTATTATTAGGCCAACCTTACTTGTGGAGGTGACATGTTTTGTATGAGTCTAGGCCTTGTGCTGTTATTATTACTGGAAATAACTTATACAAGATGCCAAAGGTAGTATCGCCTCCTGCCATCTCTTCAACTACTGCAAAACAACGCAGTAAGATTGTTTCCCAAAGCAGGAAATTTATTTGCATTACCATTCTCCCATAGGGAAAGAAGAATATTTTACCCACAACCTTGAAACAGGGCTCCCCTGCACGGCAGTAGCAGATGGAGGAATACGAGGAAATTTTCTCCTCACCCACAGAGGTTCCTCTACACTGTCAGGTCAAGCACTCCATTGATCTGACCCCAGGCATACTATAGCCTGATATTTCCATACCTCATGCGACCACACAGACAGAATCCACACATGTACAGTCTGAGGCTGATAAAGAAACCAATTTTACTGAACACATCCAGCATGTCCGCCCATGGATCCATGACATCTTCGACAAATCTAATACCCAGTTCAACAGAATTTGCCTCATCTCATGGAGGATCTCAATGCAATGGGGACCATTGCTTCCTAAGGGGGGAGGAATGATCCAGGTGTATATTTGTGGCCACCCACCTATTCCATGTGGACCCCAACCATCGGTTCTTTCATTTTTTTAGTTTCAGCACAACTTACTATTTTTAGCAGGTTTTTGGGTCTTGAACTTCCGAAGCCGTTTTGAGGCCCTAATGATTAGCATGGATATTGGTGGCTACCCACCTATTCCATTTGAGCCCCCACCATCAGTTATTTCAGTTTCAGCACAACTTACTATTTTTAGCAGTTTTTCGGGTCCTAAACTTCTGGAGCCGTTTTGAGGCCCTAAACAAAAAATTTTGGGAAAACCGAGATAAGTCTTTAGATAAATATTTCTAACGAGGTATTAAGTGCATCAAACAGAGATAGTGTGCCAAAATTACGTCCCCGGGAAGATTGATGTACCAATTTATCCAAACATGGCCCACAACTTTGGTGCTTCATCTCCTAGGGTTAGGTTTTTGGATGTTTATGGTTTTTCATTGTTTCCCAATAATCAATAGGCCTTCGAGCCTCATTGTAACACATTTCAGGGGCCTATAGCTGCCACATCTCTTCTCAGAGATACGCTACCAGCGCCCTAGCTATTTTATTTCCATCATGTCTGTAAGCATATTTATGTTATTTGATATTAATGAAATGAAATATTATTGCCACTACATCTCTGTGTTTATGTTTATTTCTGTGTATTATTGCATTCGTGCATAAATCCGGATCATTAATATAATATTTTGCAACGAAATTCATAGATCTTTAAATCTAAAAAATAACTGTGAGATCTAAAGTTGTCAATGATATAAAAAAAAATGCTTCAATTTTGATCTCCAACTTACAATTAAATTTGTTTGAAAATTTGCTAAAATAGTTTCTCTTTCTTATATATATATATATACTCAAAATTCCTAAAATAAATTCATTTCTTTCTTGTTAAAAATAATAATAAAAATAAAAAATAAACCAATTATATTAAAATTTTATTAATAAAACTATATATATATATATATATATATATATATATATATAATAAAAACTAATAAAAATTTAAATTAAACAAAAAAAAATACATATATAAAAACAAACCCAAGTAGATTAAAAAAAATAACAAACTTAAAATAAAACAATAAAATTATAAATACAAATAAGAAAGTAATAAACTAACAAAACGATATATGCATTAAAAAAAACAAACCCAAGTAGGTTAAAAAAAATAACAAAAGTAAAATAAAACAATAAAATTATAGGGTCAAATAAGAAAGTAATAAAAGAAAACGAGGTCGAAAGAACAAGCAAGTTGCTGCGCAAATTCTACAACAAATAATGTCACAATGTGCTTATAAAAGCATGAGATTTGTACAGGCCAAGAAGAAGTTTAAAGTTTGACCTTTTGTTGAACAGGCTTTGACCTCAAGTAAAACCTGCAAACAAATCTCTGAATGTGTTAATTAACCATTCACGCTTTAGTGCAATGATAAACCATCGATTTGTAGAATGATAAGACAACTAGTTGATTCAATGGATGATTTTTATCTATGGGCATACAAAATATTATGAAAATATGTGTGTTCATAGTGTTAGAGTATACACAGCAGAAATTAAATAAATTCACTCACACAACATAAAATTTCACCCAACCAATCTGGGCTACATCCACCAAACAGAGGTATCGGCTTTCTTATTATTCAACAGGAGATTACAACAACAGATTTCTCATATCTGCACTTCCTCTTCCTCATCCCTCATATCCTTTTTGCCTCTATGGGCTTTACAATTTATAGATGTAGAAGAAAAACTGAATATTAAATTCAATTCCATCCTATCACAAGAAAATAGGATTGATATCTCATCTTCAGGATTTGATGCCTTCAGATTTGGAACAAATCCTATTGTTGGCATTATCCATGAGATTTGTAGCCAAATCAATATACACAATCTCAACAATCTCCACCTTGACAACAATTAACCTGATACCTTGTTCTGTTATTATATTCATTTTTTCTGCAAGCCAAGAGAAGCCAGACATCCAACTAATAGCTCCACCTGCAAGAGTAAAGACATATCCTGAAGTTGACCTTCTCTTATCCAAATCACCTGCAAAATCGGAATCTACATATCCGCAAACAAATTCACTACTTCTGTTATAAGTGATACAATAATCACTTGTGCCTCTCAAATATCGAAGCACCCATTTCACTGCTGCCCAATGTTCTTTCCCTGGATTTGCCATATAACTATTGACAACCCCAACTGCGTGTGAAATATCTGGTCATGTACAAACCATCACATACATCAAAGTTCCTACTGCATTAGCATATGGTATTCGAGACATATATTCCTTTTCTTCATTTTTATTAGGACATAAACTTGAAGAAAGCTTAAAATGGGAAGCTAAAGGGACTGAAACTGGCTTCACATTATTCATACCAAACCTTAAGAGTATTTTCTCAATATACTTTTGTTGTGATAACCACAGCTTACCATTGCTCTTGTCTCTGAAAATCTCCATGCCCAAAATCTGTCTTGCTACTCCTAGATCTTTCACTAGCCATCTGAGCCTTTAACCTGTTGATCTCACTTATGCTTTTGCTTGCTAAAAGCATATCGTCAACATATAATACTAAGATAATGAATATGTCATTACTTAATTTCTTAAAGTAAACACAATGATCATATTCAATTCTTATAAAATTTTGGCTCATCATGAAAGAATCAAATTTCTTGTATGATTGTCTCGGCGACTGCTTCAGACCATACAATGATTTCTTGAGCCTGCCGACAAATTTCTTGTTGCGATTTTGAAAAAACCCTTCAGGTTGTTCCATATAAATCTCTTCATCTAAATCTCCATGTAAGAATGCAGTCTTAACATCTAGTTGTTGTAATTCTAAATCAAGTAAAGCAACTAATGCTAACACAATTCGAATTGAAACAATTTTAACAAGTGGTGAAAATATCTCATGAAAGTCAATTCCTGCTTTCTGAGAAAAACCTTTTGCAACCAGCCTCGCTTTGTACCTATCTTCTTTATCATCAACACCCTTTTTCAATTTGTAAATCCATTTACATCCTACAGTTTTTCTGTCATTGGGAAGTTCTACGAGGTCCCATGTGGCATTCTTATCTAATGCCTTCATCTCATCCTTCATAGCTTCTTTCCACTTATCACTGTTAGAACCTTCTACAGCTTCCTAATAGCATAAAGGTTCATCATCATTAGTGGTTAAAGAAACTGAAGTAACATAATGATCATACCTTTTAGGAGGATTTCTGATTCTCGTGGACCTTCTTAAAGATGTTTATGGTTCTTCCACAATTTGCTGATTATTATCTGTAGGAACTTCTTCATGATCTTCATCTGAAACTTGTTCATCTTTACTATCTTCAGAATTTGAACTGGTTTCAAACTGAATATATTGAAACTTAGGTACATTTTCTTGTTTCAATTTAATATCTACATCTTGATTATCGAGTGAAGATTCATTGAATTTAACATCTCTGTTAATGATGATCTTGTGAGTAGTAGGATCCCACAACCTGTATCCCTTAATCCCATCACCATATCCAACAAAGATATATTTTTTTGATTTAGGATCTAATTTATAACGTTGATGTTTCAGAATTAGAGCATATGCATCACAACCAAAAACTTTCAGTTTAGAATAATCACAAGGATGACCCTTCCATACCTCTTGAGGAATTTTGCATCCTATTGCAGTTGATGGTGATCGATTTATCAAATAACAAGCCGTAGATACTGCTTCTGTCCATAATTCCTTCTGCAAATTGGCATTACTCAGCATACTTCTTGCTCTTTCTAAAAGAGTCTTGTTCATGCATTCAGCAACTCCATTTTGCTGAGGAGTATATACAGTACTTCTATGTCTTTCGATCCCAAATTCCTTGCAATAATTATCAAATTCCTTTGAAGTAAACTCACCACCATTATGAGTTCTTAAACATTTAATGGTTCTTCCAGTGATATTTTCTACTAATGTTTTAAACTGCTTGAAAACTGTGAATACATCAGACTTTATTTTTAACATGTAGACCCATACTTTCCTAGAGAAATCATCTATAAAAGATACAAAATATGATGATCCTCCATATGAGGTTGTAGGAGATGGACCCCGAACATCAGAATGGATATAATCAAGGATTCCTTTACTAGTATGTTTTCCAGTTTTAAATTTCTGCTTGCTTTATTTCCCATATATACAATGTTTGCAGAAATCTAACTTAAAATACTTTAAACTAGGAAGTAACATACAATCAGATAATATTTTTAATCCTCTTTCGCTCATATGACCCAACCGTTGATGCCATAGTCGAATAGAATCATTGTCGTTTTCAGATACATTTGAAACATGATCTGACTCTGTTCTTCCTTCTAACTGAAAAATATTTCCAACCTTCTTTTCTTTCATTACTAATAAGATTCCTTTGTAAATTTTCATTACTCCACCTTGAATAAAAGTTTTATATCCAATTGTGTCTAACACTCCTAGAGAAATAAGATTTTTCTGAGTTCAGGCACATGTCTTACATCAGTTAAGATTTTGATTGTCTCATCAAACATTTTAATATGGATGCTCCCAATTCCCACAACATTACATGAGAAATCATTGCCCATGTAAACTACTCCATCATTGATTGACTTATAAGATTTAAACCTCTCTTTATCAATGCACATGTGATTGGA
This sequence comes from Pinus albicaulis, assembly GCA_034641835.2. Lineage (NCBI taxonomy): Eukaryota > Viridiplantae > Streptophyta > Pinopsida > Pinales > Pinaceae > Pinus > Pinus albicaulis. The sequence goes on from CM076569.1 coordinate 149,655,060, forward strand.
CGCACCAGAATCTAACAGCTAATGTTGATCATGATTTGAAAAATTAACTGATAAAACTTCATCACTTATACCTGAACCGGATGCCGAACCTGTATCTGTCGTATTTGCCTCTTTATTTTTTGTTGAAGAATCTCCTTTGGATGTTTGTTGCCTCTTCCAACAGTCCTTCTTCAAATGTCCCGATTTTCTGCAAAACCAACATTTTAGCTTACTCTTCTTCCCTTTCGATTTTGACCGAGTGTCGTTTTTCTGACTGAAGCGTTTTTCTTTAGATCCCCCTCTAACCATCATTGCTTCTGATGTAGAGGTTTCTAAATTTGACCTTTTCTGGTTTCTTCAGACAGCATAGCTCCAACAACATCATCAAATTCAAGGGTTTCTGATGAACCGAGACTTAAAGAAGTAACAAAATGATCCCATGACTCAGGCAAAGAGCATAATAAAGTTACAGCTTTATCTTTTGAATCAAATTTTACTTCTATGATATCTAACTACACCAAGAGAGTATTAAAGGTATTCAAATGATCGGTTATTGTTGTACCTTCCTTCATGCGCAAGCTTTACAACTTTATTTTCAAAAGAATCCTATTGGTTAAGGATTTAGTCATGTACATTTTTTCTAAATTTGTCAATAAACCAGCGATTGTTTTCTCTGATACGATGTTAAATAAAACATCATCCGCCAAACACAATCGTATGTTGCTCAGTGCTCTGTCATCGATGTCACTCCATTCGTCATTTTTCATGGCGAAAGGTTGTTTGGATTTTCCCAAAAGTGCCTTCGCCACACCTTGTTGTACAAGTAAATCGTGCATCTTGACTTTCCAAATTTCGAAGTTATTCCTCCCATTAAACTTCTCAATCTCAAACCGAGCACTTTGAGTTTTTGACATAGTTAATTTAACTTCTTCTCTATGGATCCTTAATTTCCGTTTTAATCAATTTAACAAGATAAAATTCCCCTTTTCAAACATGCAATTATCAAAAGCAACAAATATTACAACAAATGTATCATGCTACAGCCCTTCAAACCACAAGTAGCAAACCAGCATAGCACAATGAATATGCAATCCATACCGTATCAGTAGTGATGTCAAACAAACTCGACGGTGTCTCCTATTCATGTTACTCTGTCGTAAAAAATACTTCTGCGCATTGTTAGCAAACAGAGTCAATGTTCTAGACTTTACAAAGTTTCTGGAGATGCCGCGCCAATCGCCTTACCGACTCTCTAAAGGCTGACAAGAAACATCAGGTGTTTTTCCTCAAATCCTTGATTCGTTGACACTCCTCACTGCTACCATCAACGTCATTGTCTATTCATACTGAAGACTTGCATAATTCACGCATGCAATCACCACAGACTGAACCCTCCAGCCTCTTTAAATCCTTCAGTCGAATTGTCGTTTTCAACCTTGAACTGGAGCGAATTTTCCTTCTCCAGGCTATAGAATCCTATTCACCCGCTGTAATTGGTTCCTTCATCTGAACCCTGATGATCTGATACCAATTGTTAGAGTATACATAGCAGAAATTAAATAAATTCACTCACACAGCATAAAATAAAGACAGCAATTTAACGTGGTTCACCCAACCAATCTGGCTACATCCACCAAACAGAGGTATCATCTTTCTTATTATTCATTGGGAGATTACAACAACAGATTTCTCATATTTGCACTTCCTCTTCCTCATCCCTCATATCCTTTTTGCCTCTATGGGCTTTACAATTTATAGATGTAGAAGAAAAATTGAATATTAAATTCGATTTCATCCTATCACAAGAAAATAGGATTGATATCTCATCTTCAGGATTTGATGCCTTCAGATTTGGAACAAATCCTATTGTTGGCATTATCCATGAGATTTGTAGCCAAATTAATATACAAAATCTCAACACAAGTGACATGTTGTTGCAATAGTTGTTCCATTTATGTTGTTTAGCGGAGATCATGGGGTTAATCCTGATGCTCATTTTTTTAAACCCATTTTCCAATTATTAAAATTAAAAAATATATATATTTTCTACTTCATATTACAAGTTGAATAAGTGGTATTATAGTAATTCATTATGTTTGTGGATAATATATCTTGAGTTAAATTCTCATGTTTGTCTATTGCATTGTGCATAAATTCATTTTTGGTCAATTCGGGGCTATCACATGGAAACCCAAGATTGGCTCAGATGGTAACCTATAATTGGCTCACATGGAAGTTTCCCAATCAACTGCAACACCAATTGTCCCATCATCAACCCACTCAACTGCCACAGTGTCAATCCATTCAATTACCATGCCATCCCCCATCCATTTTCCACATCATCGCCCACTTAGCTACAACTTTAATTGCCACGTCATCATGCCAGTTTCCATGTCAGCAGCCGTATGGTCCACGTGTCCTCTTTAAGTGTTTCCACGTGGCACCCCTCACACCAATTTTTCTTATTCGCCAAAAATTTCAGACGGCTATAACTTTCTCATAAAACATTCATTTGAGGTGATTCAAGTGATGTTGAAAAGGTCTTTACAAGTTGATCTGAAATTAAAAAATTGAAGGTTTCTTGTAAAAGTTTGCAAGTTAGTTTATTTCTTGTGGGCAATGGATTGAAATTACAAAAACACATAAACTTAATAAATTTAGTTAAGTTTTTCATATATTAATAGTGAAATATAGACAACATGCAGCATCATAAAACAACAATTTGATGACGGAGTTCACCCCTTTTGGGCTACATCTCTGGGTCCAGCTTCTAATGTTGGCCCTTTAAATTATATGTTCAAAATCTCAATTACATCAACATACAATGCTCAAATCAAAAAAAATAGTGCTGCCATTATGTCCAGAACACCTAAAAACACTTGTGTAGGCTCTTCTTGGGCTCAAAAGGCTGAAAAATAGCTAAGTTAGGCTTCCTTCTTCACTTTCGTGCTATCTTCTCTGCAAATTCACACTTTTGGAAAAATTGACAATGAATTTCCTCCTTGGTGGATCCACCAGGCAACAAAATGGCTTTGGTGCGGTGCCAACTCCGTTGTTGATTTTGAAAAATGTTGGACATTTAATTTGGTACTTGCACCCTTATTTTTCGCCTTTGGTTCAGTCATGTGGCACCCAATGTGACAACGGGGTGCAAGGAAGAGGCCACAGGCATTTCAGATCCACGCTCCTGGTCATATGAAGGACCATGTGGTTGCAGGCTAGACGCCATGCGCCAGCCCTCCTCTGCAATGCCCGTCGATGGTTTTATTATTTTTAATGGGACCTGGGACTAGGGATTCCCACCCGGCCTCTTATGCCTTACCCCATGGTCACGTCACACCATATAACCTAGGGATGGCGCCATGTTCCCCACCCCCTCCCGCCAACACGTCAACCATCCCAACTTAAATTGAAATTTTTCGAGTAGTTGTAACAAGCACCGACAGTGGCGTAACGATATGGTGGTTGGTTATTAACTTATGAGGTCGTGGGTTCGATTCTTGCAAGGTAGGTTGATAACCTGATCCAGATTTATGCAAGAATTCAATAAAATACAAAAATAAACATAAACGCAAAGATGCAACAAAAATAAAACTTCATTTCATTAATATCAAATAACTGAAGTATGCTTACAGACAAAATGGACATAAACTAGCTAGGGCGATGGTAGCTTATCTCTGAGAAGAGATGTGGTGGTTACATGCCTCTAGATTGTGTTACAATGTGGCTCGAAGACCTATTTATTATTGAGAAACAATGGAAAACCCTAAACATCAAAAAACCTAACCCTATGAGATGAAACACTAAACTATGGGCCCCATTGGGGTAAATTGGTACATCAATTTCCCGGGGTCGTAACTTTGGCATACGATCTTTGTTTGACGCAGATGATACCTCATTAGAAAGATCTATCCGAGGACTAAAACTGCTAACAGTAAAAATATAGTTGAAAAATAACATTCTCCATCAGTGGTTTTCCAAAAACATGTCATTTAGGGCCTCAAAACAGCTCTGAAATTTCAGGACCCGAAAAAAATTCCAAAAATAGTAAATTGTGCTACAATTAAGGAAACTAAAAAACTGAAAGAAACAATGGTGGAGTTCCAAAGGGAATAGGCGGGTGGCCACCAATATCCACCTAGATCATTCCTCCCCAATTATGAAGCAATGGTCCCCATTGCGTTGAGTTCCTCCATGAGATGAGGAAACTTTTGTTGAACTGGGTCCCTAGTGAGCCACTTTCCCTCGTGAAGGAGTTGGCCTGATTTGACAACCTGTTATAGTTGGATCCTTTGCTTTCAAGTGTTCTTGATCTGTTTGTCCATGATCTAATTAGTTGTGGCTTGTTCCATGTAGCCTGGGTTTAACTCTGTTGGTGTGAGTTAATTTTAAATGTTGGATGTGTCTAGTAATGGTGGAAAGTATGGCCAAAGGCGATCCATATTGAACATTGGGTGTCGGCCAAGGAATTAGGGAATGTTGAGCTCAAATGCATTGTCTCCCACAACCTTGATAATGGCGTAAAGCCCATATCGGAGTGGTATGAGCTATTTATGAGCTCCAGTTAGGCGTTCTTTCTGCAAATGCAACCCAACTTTGTCGCTCACCTGGAACTTGTGTGGCACCCGATGTTGATCATGTCACTGCTTATACTTGGCATTGGATTTCTCCAAGATATCGTGGACCTGCTAGCGGACATGCTGGATGCGTTCAATAAATCGGGTTTCTTTATCAGCCTCAGAGAGTACATGTGAGGAGCTTAGCCTGATGTGCCCTTTTTGCAACAACTCTTGGATCTGCCTTTTGATTTCATCATTCTCCAGAAGAGAACATCGATAGATCGGCCCATTAGGCATCGTCGCACCTAGGGTCATATCAATGCGTGATTGACCTGACATTGTAGAGGAAACCCTATGGGCGAGGAGAAAATTTCCTTGTATTCCTCCATGACTTTTTCCATATGTTGCTACCGTGCAAGGGAGCCGTGTTTGGAGGTGGCGACCACAATCTTCTTCTTCTTTCCCTATGGGTGAATCGTAATGAAAACAAATTTCTTGGTTTGAGAAATAATCTTACTACATTACTTTTCAATACTCAAAGAGACGGTGGAAGGTGGTACTACCTCTGGTATCTTGTATAACTTATTTCCCAAAGTAATGATAATATAACGAGGCCTAGACTCATACACAACATGTCACTTCCACAAGTATGGTTGGCCTAATAATACATCAGACATGTCAAGAGGAGAAACATCACACAGTACCTCATTCGTGAAGGGCTTGATGTTGTATGGAAAGCGACATTGTTGGCTGACGCGGAGACCTCTTCCTTGGTGAAGCCACCCGATGGTATATGGCTACGGGTGTGTAGTGGTCAGTCGACCAAGCCGCTTCACGACCTCTGTTAAAATGAGGTTCTTTTGGCTTTCGCTATCAACGAGGATTTGCAATGGAGAACCCTTCACCCACATCTGGGAATGGAAGAGGCGCTCCCTATCCTCTGGATCCTCGAGCTCCTCCCTCTGCCACTTGGTGGTGGAAATGGTGGCACTGGGTTCTGCATCAATGGTCTTCTTCCCTTTTTCATTCCCCTTGTCCAGTTCTGACTCATAATCAGAACATGCATCTGATTTGGATGCCTTTTGCTTGGCCACCAGCAAATGTTTGTCTCGAAACTCTCTTGTGTTATGAGTGGATTTACTATGAAATTCACACCACTTCCCTGTGTCCTTCTTTGGCTTTGTGGTGTTGCTCTGAGCCGCCTCGCTTTGGCTTTGCCCCTTGTTCTGCGGTTCGGGGGCGTCTTTCCCTGGCTTCGGATTTGAGGATCTAAAGTCTCGCTTCTTCTGCTTATATTACTTCTCGATATTGGTGGAATACTGATATATTTTACCAAGCAAGGTAATGTCGAGGAACTCCATTTCCTCCTGAATATATCTATGCAAACAATTGCAGTACTTGAGTATCAAATTTTTCTCCAAATCTGTAATACCCAACTTTGTGCGCAGGGTATGGAACAAATTCATCAGCTCGGACTTATCTTGATCCCTTTTTTGTTGCAGCATGGTCTGTTGGATTTACTTTTCTTCATTTCTCCCCACGAGGTAAAATTTTTCCTTGATGTCTTCTTAGAACGAATTCCAAGTGGGTGCGGTCAAGAACATAGAGGGTTCCCTCTCGTCCTTTTTCTCACAGTAAGTTTCCCACCAATATTTGACATGGGGTGTTCCCTCTCGTCCTGCAAAATTAATAGGCAGGTGGCCACCAATATCCACCTGGATCATAACGATAACAAAATTTTGACCAATACCACAAAGCCATGTGGTGGCCTACTGTTACACAGTAATTTGTCACTATCACTGCAATCCCCATCTCGCACAATGGAGGGTCATTTCTGTGACTAATTAGAAGTGTCATGCCTTGAAAATACCATCATTGCATCTCTTGCCATAAGGAAAACATTCCCTCTATTGACCATTTCCTGAGCATACCACTAAAAACACCTATTTTTGCCTTGGCGCGAGTAGGCAGTTTCACTCCCACGCCGAGCTGGAAAATTAACACTCAGATCGCACTAGTTGGTGCTTTGTCCCAGTTAAGCACCCACGCCAAGATGTTTATGGAATGTTTTTTAAAAATAGAGGCGGAGGTTCTATTCCAACCACCTAGAGGATGAGTCATTAGGGAGTCATTAGGAGTGGTTGAACTGAAACAACCACGGACTCCCTCCTTTAGTTAGTAGTTTCCACCTCCCCTAGAACTCTCCTAAAGGATAGGACTCTCTCCCACCTTTGTAGGGATCCCAACCTCCTCCTCTCCTCTATAAATATAGCCATCTTCCATTGATGTGCTAGTTGAACAGATAGCTGAAAAAGTTAGCATAGAGAAGAAGAAATCATAGCTTCGGGAGAATAGTGCAGAGTGTGATTGTTTGTGTGTGTTAGGAACATAGTGAGATCCCAGACCTTTGTGTGTGAGGATGTTGCAAACGTGCTTGGATACGGACCTGACGAAGGAGAGCCTCAACATCAAGGCTTGGTTGTAAACTTCCCTTGTCTTTATCATAATAAAATGCATATGATGTTTATCTTCCACTCTTGTTTACATTTATAATGATATTTCTAGCATTCCTTGATCAGTTAGATAGGTTGTAATTTTTTTATGTTTGTCATGGTTTTATGCTTGTCGTGGTGTCTTGACTGTCTGTACAGGTAATCAAACATTGGTAGCAGCGTGTGTCGAGCTTGAGGAGAGCGACGGATCAAGAAGCTTCGATGGAAGACAATAACATAGCATCAGAATGAGGTAGGTCATCTTCCTTGATCTGAATTTCATTTACAATCTAGGAAGGTAGATGTTAGTATATTCCCGTAGTTTTTAGACCCACCCTAGGGCTAGAGGGATCGCCTTTGTCTGTAGAGGGGATTTACCTGGACAACAAATTGGCGACTCCACTGGGGAGTTTCCTTTGAGTTTTTCACTCTTTGAGGTCTTAGCCATTCTACATATTTAGTCGAACGACCTTTTCCCTGTTTGTTCCTATGTTTTTCATCAATTACGATCTTTTAGTTTTTGCTTGAAGTGGTGAGTCTAGTCTTGGTTGGGAGAAATTATTTGTTTTTTATTGTTCAGGAATTGGCGCTTTTATTTTTCCGACAGTAGCGCCAATTGGCGCTAGTTGTCAGTTAGAAACCCGCGCCAATTGGCCATTGGCGCCAGTTGTCAGTGAGCAAGTCGCACCAGTTGGCGCTAGTTTCACCCACAAATGTCGTGCCAATTTCAGGGTGTGTGAAAAATTGAGGTTTTTCCCTAATTCCTCCACCAGTGTGTCTTTCCCTTCAAGTATTTCTCTGTATGATTTATATGTTCTCCCCTTCACTCAAGTGGGTTTGATTGGCTTGTTGATTTTGTTTTTGGTTGTTTTTCCTATTTGGACGTGCATCCTTACATCCTAGTTTTTCTAGGACTATGCATCAATTTCCCGGTTGCATGCTTTGCAAGACATCACCCTGCTGATTGAGTCAGTCTCCTTTCTTGGTGAGCCATCTCTAGTTGATTGCCTTTTGATTTTCAGTTGATTGAGTGTTCAAGTCTCAAGTTTCTTTCGAGTTCATTTGGTCCTCTTGTTCACTTATGAGCATAGATTACATTGCTCATTGTTCAGCTGAAAAGTCTTCTTTCTATGATTGCTTTATGTAAAAGGGAATGAATCCCTTGTTTTGAGCTCATGCTTTGCAAGTCATTTTTGTGCTTGACCTCATATGTCTTGTAGCCATTTGAGGAATTTCATTACAAAGAGTTTAAAATAATGATTGCATTCTTAGTGTTGGTTTGCATCCCTTTTGCATTCATCCTTCCATTAAGAAAATTTGTGTTCATTTAGTTTTCATCTAAGAGTTTGCTTTTCATTAAAATGCATTAGACCAAATTGCACTGAAAAGTATTTTTTGAGATTTATCATTGAACTTAGATTACATTGTTTAATGATTGAAAGCTAAAAATCGCATTGAGTTCATTCTCTTTCATTAAAATCATGCATTAAGTAGATTCTCATTTCATCAAAAAATGCATTGAGTGCATTCTTATTCTTTCAAAAGAAAAAAGAAATTGTGCATACATTACAATTGCATAGTTTTCAAAAAAGAGGATTTTTCATAGATTACATTGCATTATTTGCATCGTTGAATGTTTTAGATTACTTTTGGATAGTGAAAGTCATCTAATTTGGAAAAAGTTTCATTTGTGGTATTACTGCATGTTGCATCATTGTTTGAGACTCTTCCCTTAACTAGATAGCATTCATCGAATTGAAAGATTTATTTTCTCATATAGCTGCATATAGGAGATTCAAATGACAGCGGTAAGGCCTTGAAACCGAGACATAATTCAAGATCAACTTTAAAACTTATTTAATTAACCTAAGGAAGCATTGAAACCTAACGAAACATTTTTAATGGTCTAGGCTAGAGATGTGTTCCGACGTCTTAAAACCTAGTAGTTGTCGTTCGCCATCTGGTTTTAGACAGCACTAGTACGGACTTGTGCTCCCCGTACCATTGAGTATATAAAGGGAGACCCCTCTAGGTTGCAATCCTTTTATCCATAGGAAGCCGAGTCTGTCGCCCTGTAACCGTGATACACCGAACACAGCATTCGGGGAGACTACCTGCACGTACGTCAAGTCCTTGGTCATTTCTGTTTCATTTGATCACCAAGGTGTATATGGAAGTTCACGAAAAATTGGTATACCCTCTTGCTTAGATTACCTGAGCAGTCATTTTGGTCTTTTCATGACTCTCTAAAAGTGAAAAGATCATCAAGCCCTTGACCTTTCAAGCTCATTTCAACCTGAAAGTGATAGAGTCACCTTTTTCCTGTTTCTCGACTCTTAAAATATGAAACGACAGAATTTTGTTTCAATGTTTTAAAATATTAACTGCCCACGAAATATTCCTGGTTAAAGTTATCTTCCTTAGCGTTTTGTTTTACGGTTGTTTCCAATGGAAAATTTTCCGGAGTTTTCCAACCAAGGAATCCCCTCCAAAGGGAATCCTGGTCCTTTTCCTGCTTTTGGAAATGTTGGTGCTCCTTATGTGGCAACATTATCCCTTCATGGGTTAACTGTTGGTCTGCCTATCTGGTTGTTCTTGAACTCTGTGGTCTCAAGTATTCCACCCTCTGTACAACCATCTCCTCCACCTGAACAACATCATGTTGATTCCAAGGTGGACCCTTCTTCGCCTATTTATTCGTCCTCCTCTTCTACTTCGCCTGGTGAAAGTATGGATTCCAGTAACCAGCTGGCTAAGAAGAAGAATAATAAGACAAAGAAGAAGAAGTCAGATAAGTAAGAGGTTAATGCTGCAGCTATTTCTCCTAAGACATCTTCCATCGATAAACCATCCAAGCTTCCACAGAAAGTAAAATTCCCTTGTATGTTGTGCAAAGGTGACCATCTTCTTTGAGACTGCCCTGGCATTCCCAAGGTACTTGAAGCATGGTCTGATGGCCATCCGTTGTTACCTTTGGCTTCTGGAAGTCATATTGGTGACACATCTTTGACTAGTACTGATAAGACTCGTAAGAAATAGGGTAAGATTATGAATCCCTGTAAGTTGTGTGAAGGGTATCATCCCATTCACCTTTGTTCGTACATGGATGAAGCCAAGAGAGTGTTGAACAACTTTACTTTTTCTTCACCCTGCCTTCCGGTTGGTTACCAGAAAATTTCTTTGAGTCCTCCGCTAGTTGATTCCACGATCGGTCAAAAGTCATCCTTGGTCGATCCCGCTCTCCCAGAAATTCAAATTCAGGAATCTGTTCCCGACCAACCATTGGACATGGAATCGGTCGACTTGATCCCACCTATGGTTCATCAGGTCTTTTCCGTCGAGAGTGGATCTCATCCCCCTCACGTTCCTCTTGTTTCTTCAAATTCCTTAGACTTGGAGAAAGATCATCCTGTCCCTGTGATTCAAGAAGTTTCTCCTCCTGCTTCTGTGATTGAGGTCCAGGAGGATGCTCCTCTTGCTCCGGTAACACCAGGGGAAGACCATCTTAGTTTGATGGTACCTCCTCCAAGTAGTTTGGTCACTTCCTTCGATTGGAGTCGATTTGCAGGATACTGCTTTCCTTCTTATGTGCCTTTTGAGATCACGGTACAGGTCTTCGATATGATCGTGCCCAGCACCATTATAAATGAAGGTGCATCTTTTAGTATTCTATCTTCCACTGCTTGGCAAGCTTTTGGTTCTCCACCGCTTGTGCCTATTACGCAAATTTTTTTGGCTTTTAACAGAAGAACAAGTCAACCATTAGGAATCCTTCTAAAGTTGCCTATTACTTTGGGAGGGAAAACCATCTATATAGACGTGATGGTTATGCCAAGCCCATTGGATTTTAATTTACTCCTGGGGCGCGACTATACTTATGTCATGGGAGCGCTTGTCTCTTCCTTCTTTCATGTGATATGTTTCCCACACAAAGGTTGAATCATGACCATTGATCAGCTTTCATTATTTAGTCCTGACGTGACATCTGGTCCACCTGTTGGTATCCCGTGTTTTGACAGTCTGGAAAATCAAAAGACAAGGCAACATCAGAACCAATCTTTAGAGTTCCAGGATCTAATCCTCCTGTTCTCAGAGAGGGATCTCTCAAATATTTGTTTGCAAAGGTTTATCTTGTTTGCTTTGGTTATGGATTTTAGACTAGTTATTACGTGCAGATGTTTGTTTGGTTGGGTTGAGTTGATACAGCAGAATATTAAAGGTCTAGGAAAGATAGACAGAAAGAGGAAATATCTGGTTCATTGGGCAATGGAGTCAAAACAAGGTTATGATAAACTCTTCAAGGGATATGGGATATCAAAGGGCAAATCTAACTTGGCCACAGGATCCTTTGTTTTGGAATGAGATGGACATTAATGATTTGGAAAAATAAATTTAATTCTCAACAAAGGGAACTTGAAAAACATGACTTATCAATAAAGAGATATTTGATATACAGGGCTAACCATAAATCCTACAAACATTCTTTAAGCAAATAATGATTTCAAGACAACTTCTAAAATGAAATCTAAGATTCGGGGAACACCCTATTTCCTCAAAGATCTTATTTTAAAGGATTTAGAAAACATAAAAGATTTACTGATAGTTGCATTCATAGAAGAGGGAACACCTAAATAACATCTGTGTTTGCAACTATAAATACCTTCAAAACAACTGTTTAAGCAGGAGCAAAGGGTAAGATCAAAACCGACCTCTTTGGTTAACTTAAGACAATGGTACTTCAAAGGGGGACTTCAATAACAGCTTTCAAGTGATAGTAGACAAGCAGGGAAAACCATAAATCATGCTAAAACCAACTGTTTGAGCTATCAAGGAAATAAATGAGCGAAGACTAAAGAGAAGTTTTAAAGTCTACAAAAATACTTCGGCCATAAGAAAACATAAAACGAGTGAAGGGTGAGCAATTCTAAGGTGCTTCCGAGTCATTTCTTAGCCTAAAACTTTCGGCCCTCTTGTATATTTATTTCGAGAGAGTTTGATATTACAACTTGTGATCAAACAGCAACCAACCTTCTCATCTTATGCAGAAGTACTTATAGGAAGATGAGGAGGTGAGAACTAACAAAAATATCTCGTGAACCATTAATACAGATTAAATGACTTCTTGGTCTCTTGAGGGGTTCGATGGAGAAGTGCACAGGTGGATCATTGTATTAATGTTTTACAATTAATATCAAAGCTTGGTGGGAGCTTTATTTGACTTTGAGGCTCTATGTTCTGTCCAGAGCAACTCTGCAGCTATTTTCTATTACACTCCTTTGGCAGAATTAACTTCTTGGCAGCGCTGGAGGCAGATATTTCCTGAATCAATAACTTCGGCCTCTATTTGAAAGGTTTGAGGCAACAGGTGGCTTGGTGGTAGCTGAGGAATCAATTTGCCTCAGATGTGGTGGTGAAGGCTTTCTGTCTGATTAAACACTTTAGGTTTTCCTTTAAACTGTGTTTTAGATTGAGGATTAGGCTTTTGATAACTTTCTTAGCCTTAATCCCCATAAAAACTGTCTTCAATCTTCATCTGCGGTGCTCTGTCTTTAAAACTGATACTCTTTAACTGTGTTTGAATTAAAACAGTGTCTTGTCGATGTGTAGACCCGCACTGGGCTTTACAGCATCAATACTCATAGAGTACTGACGAAACATGGAATAGAGCCCGTGGATGGCTTCTCTGTAATGAAACGAGGGCATGAGAATCGTCATTCCCAGCCCTTGGCATTTCTTCGTTATACAATGGAAAACCATTTAGAACACCTGCATCAAACACAAAAAAATTAAGAAATCCTGCGGAAAATAGGTCTAAACTGCTTCAGATGGCGGGGGAGGAGCGTAGCCGTCGGATAAAAACATCTAACGGTGGAGATCGGCGCAAAACAGAAAAATGAGAGCGGGGAGAAGAAATAAGGTGGGGTGGTTTTGGACCGTCCGATCTGGACACGTGGATGGTCCAGATCTAATCGGAGGGTCTCAATCGGGGGTGGAAGGTAAGTGCGTGCGATTGAAACGTAGCGATTCGATTAAGCGCTGGTCGTTGATCTGCAAATCAGATCAACGGCGGAAAGTGAATCGGAGGGTTTTGAAATGGCGGTAAGACTTGCGATCGGAGGGAATAAGGACCGTTGGATAGGTGGGAAATGGATGGCCCAGATTTAATCGGAGGATCGCAATCGGGGAGGTCACACAACAATATGCGATTTGAAACTTTGCGATTGAGCCCTTTGCGATTGAGCGCTGGCCGTTGATCTGAGGACCAGATCGACGACGTGGAATGAATCGGAGGGATCGCAAGGGTGTGCGATGGCCGTCGGATTGCGAAACAGATGGACAGTCGGGATCGAATCGAGGATCGGCAATCGGGGGCGCAACAAAAACGCATGCGTTTGAAAGTTTGCGATGCGATTGAGCGCAGGTCGTTGGATCAAAGGACTAGATCAACGGTCAGGATTGAATCGGGGATCGGCAATCGGGGGGGTCACACAACAACCTGCGATTGAAACTTTGCGATGCGATTGAGCGTAGGCCGTTGGATCAAAAGAATAGATCAACGGTGGAGAATGGAATCGGGGAGAAACCCTTGTATTTTATATAAAACCCGAACTTTTGAAATAAACAAAGGTTTTTATGGATCGGGGTGGAAAAACATATATATAAAGCGGACAGGCACCCGACTGCGGGGCCTTCGGATATATGAAAATTGATGGGCCCGGGGCTTTATATATAATGAGGGCCTAATCGCAATCGGAACTGCGGGCCTGGTCTTTCCGATCAACCCATTGAAATTTCCCCGATCGCGATTGCGCGATCGGTCTTTTTGATCTAACCATTTTATTTTTAACATGTGACTTTGGCTCATTACATCAAAACTTTGGAAAAGAGGGTTTTTGTAATTTACAAAGGAAAAAGGGTCGAAAAATAAAATATTCACAAGGTTTAAGCGCCGGGGGCGGGCTCAGGGTTATATGAAAATAATATGATCGGGGGTCTTAAGCAGCAAGGCTAATCGCAATCGGAACTTTTTGGAGTATGGCAAAGACTTGCGTCTTTGATTCTTTCCGATGCGATTAGCACCTTAACGTATTAGCAAGTGGTTCCAGACCCAAAGCGTATGGTGGGGAAGTGGTTTAGGACTTAGCCCAAGGGGCTTAGGTCCATAGCAATAAAAATTTGATTTTTTATGAGAAATTTTTAAGGATTTTAATGGATTTGGGGGTTCCGAAATAGTTAAAAAGTGAGTTTTTAACTATGAAAGGGGAAATTTTCATAAATGGAAAGAAGAGGACTTATGAAAACAAGGTATTTTTGATGGAGAAAAAGGGGAGCAGATGAAGGGTTTTGAGAAGAGGAGAAATGGCGATCTTTCAGCAGTCTTTCAGTTGGAGTCAGCAGAAATTCCTGAGTATAAAAAATGGGACAGCAAATGAGGATTTGGGACAGAGGCACGAGGCCTTAAAGAGACTTCAAGAGCCAACAATTTTTAGTGATAAAATTTGTTCCTTGGAAGCTCAAAAAGATCTTAGCCACCTTTTGGTATAACAAAATATTATAGGTGGCTAACAGTGGCTCCACTTGGGGATGGTGCCTTCTTGAAGGCATCAAGAATTCAGACTTGATTTCTGGGAGGCTAATTAGTTGCCTCATCCATTGGGCTGTGCTCCTGTGATTGAATAATCTTCTCTAAAAACATATTTGGCAGCCATGAAAACAATGGACCTTTATCAACAAGCTTGCTACCTACCCAATCCTACAGATCTAGCATTTTTTCTTCATCGGAGTGCACTTGGATTGGCAAACTCTATTCACAACATTTTATTCTTTTGAAAGCAGGAAATCTAATCTACTTCTACTCCTTATTTCTCCCTGAACTCAGATTAAACAGTTGAGCTCAGATATTTCTCTACCTAGTCTACTGTTTGTTGGGATTAAACAGTCCAACAACTTTCATTCTCTAAATTCTACAACAGAAATTTAAAAATAGTCAAGTCAAGATTGAGCTGTTTGACTTGCTATGATCTATGGCATAAGAACAAGCTGCACATAGATTATTATTTTCATAAAATTGAAAATAAAAATAGAAGGCTTAAGATCTGAAAGTTTAAGTACTGCCTTCCCTTTCTTCACAACTCTGTTTTTTACTTTGTTTGAGCTGTCTCTTTTTTGATATCTGATTCAGATTTTGGGCAAATAAGAACCTGTTTTTCTCTTTTATGACTCAGAAAAATAAAACAGTTTTGAGTCATCTCTCTTTGGAAATTCTGGTTCAGATTTTGAACATGTTTGAACCTTAATTTCTATCCTAATCTATCTACTGATAAGCCAAGATTAAACAGTTTGGCAAATCAAATTCACTACCCTATCAGCAGAAAATTGAAAACTAATTAGTCAAGATTAAACAATTTGACTAACTAGAAGTGTGTTTTGTAGGAGTGGCATTTAAGCTTGCACACTTTCAGATTTATTTCTCTTTTTTGGCATGGGGCTGTGCCTTTCTTGTTTTTCATTTCTGCCCTCTTTTCTTTCTTTCTTTGTTTTTTGTATTTTTTTATTTTTCATAACTTTGAATGCAATAGTTAGACTATGATATTTACAATGGAGACCAAAAATGCTTTGAAACTTTAAGACTCTTGGCAGAAGTAATGCTTGAGCATCCTTCCATTGACAGTACCTCTATATAAGTCTTCTCCATTCAATTCTTTCAAGAAAAAGGTATTATGACCCCTCCCAGCGTGAATAATATATGGCCCTTTCCACAAGTTCTCAAACTTGCCATGTTTCCCCTTCTCCTCCCTCCGTGAATCCCACTTGAGAACAACACTTCCAACCTGGAAATTGTTTGCCTTAGTCCTTTTATCAAATTGCTTCTTCATATTTTCTTGGACGAACTGTGTTCTCTCATAAACTTCTTCTCTAGTCTGCTGCAAATGGATTGTTTGGTTGATCCTCCTCTGCATATCATTTTCCTCAACCTGTACTTCTTGAAGGATTTTTATGACTGGAACTCCTAATGAGGTAGGAAAAATTGCATCCATGCCATAAACTAATTGATAGGGGGACATATTTATTGATTTCTTTGTAGTTAGTCTATCAGCCCATAAGGCATGAACCAACCTACTGTGCCATGATTTTTTATTTTCTTCCAACAGTTTTTTAATGATATTGATGAGACTCTTGTTGGAGGATTCAGCTAATCCATTTCCTTGGGGGTAGTAAGCAGTGGAATGGCCCAAGGTTATATGGTATTTGTGACAGAAATCAACCATCTTTTTGGATTTGAAAGCGGCAGCATTGTCTGTTATGATTTTTCTGGGACAACCAAATCTGGATAGGATGTGGGTTTCAAGAAACTTGATAATGACAGAGTCATTAGCATTCCTGGTAGGTATAGCTTCTATCCATTTGGTGAAGAAGTCAGTGGCTGTGAGGATCTACTTATGTTGAGTTGAGGAGGATGGATGAATTTCTCCAATGAAGTCCAGCCCCCATTGTTGAAAGGGTGCCCCTCAACTCTGATAGGATGTAGGGGTAAGGGAAGGAGTTTTTTCTTGCCATCAAAGATTTGACACTTATGGCAAGACATGACCAGCTTCTGAGTATCTGGGAAAAGTGTAGGCCAATAGTAACCTGATCTGAGAATTTTGTTTGCTATGGCCTTCCAGTAGAGGTGTCCTCCACATTCACCATCATGTAGCTCGTGCATGATCTTCCCTGCATCATCTTCAAGTAAACATTTAAGCAAAATTCCAACAGCGTTTTTCCAATATAACACTCCGTCTAAAATGCAAAAACTCAAAGCTTTCTGTTTCAAAAATCTAGCTTTAGTTTTAGACAAAGAAGGAGGAGTATTCAAATATAAAAGCACATAAACAATGTCGGCATACCAAGGAGAATTTAGGAAATTTTCCTCAATAAAAGGGGCATCAGATTCTTCTACTTCTTCCAACACATCCACCATATTTATGTCTAGTGCTTGGAAGTTGGACTTGGCCATAAGTTTTGCTAATCCTTGCCCCTTAACAAGTTTGGTGGGCCTAATTTCTAAGTCATATTCAAGAATAGTTGCAATCCATTTTCCCCTTTTACCATCAGGGTCTTGACTTAGAATATCTTTGACAACAGCATGAGGAACAAAAGCGATTATGTGAGAGTGTAAAATATAAACCCTAAAGTCCTTTAATGCTTTTACTAATGCTAAGGCTTGTTTTTCCATAATGTTATAATTGAGAGGAGCGTCTCTTAGGGCCCTACTAAAAAATGATATCGGTTGTTCTTGTCCGAGATCATTCTTTTGAAGCAAAACTGCAGCTAATGTATGTTCAGATGCAAAAGAAAAAATGTAAAAGTCTTTGGTAAAATCAGGACTAATTAGTACTGGCGCTTGGGTAAGAGCTTGTTTGACCAGTTCGAATGATTGTTTGGCCGGAAAAGTCCATTTTACACCCACATTATTCTTAAGCATGTTTGTGATGTTTTTCAATAGCTCAGCAAGGTTGGGAATAAACCTTCTCAAAAAATTAATCTTTCCGATGAAAGATTGCAATTCTTTGAGGCTTCTAGGATGGCTGATTTGCAATATGCCATTTATCCTTGTAGGGTCTATTTTGATTCCCTCTTCTGAAATTATGTGACCAAGAAGTTTCCCTTCTTGGAGTCCAAAGAGGGTCTTCTTGGGATTTAGTGATAAGCCAAATTTCCTACATTTCTCAAAAACCTTCCTTAGGTGAATCAAATGTTCTTCATCAGTTTTTGAGAAAACAGTTATGTCATCAAGGTAGATAATTATAAAATAGCCAATATCTTCAGAGAAGGCTATTTCCATGGCCCTTTGGAAGGTGGCCCCTGCATTCATTAATCCGAAAGGCATTTTGACATACATAAAAGTTCCCCAAGGTGTGGTAAAAGCAGTTTTGATTTGATCACTTGGGAACACTAACACCTGATTGTAACCCGAGAACCCATCTAATAGGGATATTCTTCTTGATCCAACTACCCTTTGAAGTATATGGTCCATCTTGGGTAAAGGGTAGTTGTCTTTTAAAGAGGCTCTGTTTAAATTTCTGAAGTCAATACAGAGCCTGATTTCCCCAGTTTTCTTTCTAACAGAAACTAAGTTTGATACCCATTCCGAAAATCTAATGGGTACTATGATCCCAGCATTGTACATTTTCTCAATTTATGCCTTAACCGAAGGTAATAAAAGGGGATTTATTCTCCTTATTTTTTGCTTAAAAGGCTTTTGATTTTCCTTCAAGGGAATTTTATGCTGGATGATGCTGGTATCATATGATTTCAAATCTTTGTATTCCCAAGCAAACACATCCTTAAATTCTTTAAAAAGCTTTATGTACTGTGATTTTATGTGGGCTGGGAGGGTGCTGGATAGCTTGATCATCTTGGGTTCTGCGAGACTGCCTATGTTGTGTTCTTCTACATTTGTCTCCACGGGCTCCATTCTGGGTTCTTTAGCTACATCGTTGAGATCAAACAGGTGTTCTAAAGGTGTGAGACCTCTTGGAATTTTATCATTTTTGCATTGTAAGACTTCCAAGTCTTCTCGGTCTTCATTGTTCACTACCTCTGCTTCAAAAGGATTTTCGCAATGATTTATATCAGCAGGATATGTCATTTCAGCCTCTGGGATTTGTTCAATATACAAGCAGTTTTCTTCATGGCCAGCTTCTGGTGTTGGTATGCTGAAATCATTTTCTGATTTTAAGAAATCACCTATGTGTTTGTCAGATTCGAATACTTGCCAGTGATCTTCATTATCAGGCATAGCAGGTCTGTGTTTCACCTTTATACTGAGTTGTTCATTTATCTCAGGTACTTGGCAATTACTGGCAGTGAAGGCAAGTTCATTTGCTAGATGATTCTGTGCTCTAGGGATAAAAATGAGTTCATATTTTTCGAAAGTTTTTAACAGATCAAGGGCAGCATTTCGATATTCCCTAAGCTTTGGATTCTTGGCTGAGTATTCTCCTTTGATTTGTTTGATGATAAGCTCAGAATTCCCTAAAATGGATATCCTTTGGGCTTCTAATTCTTTAAGCAGTTGTAAGCCTAGGAGAAGTGCTTCATACTCAGCAATATTGTTAGTGCATGGGAAGTCTAATTTGTATGAAAAACTCTGATTTGTGTTTTGAATCCAGACACCTGCCCCTGCACTAGTTTTATTACAGGATCCATCGAAATTTATTGTCCAAAGTATGTTTGACTCATTCTCATTTTCTTGTCGTTGTTGATCGTCCACGTTTTGAAGTTTATTCGAGGTGAAATTTGGTGGGTCTATATTTTCTTTACATGGTTGAGTAATTTCATCTTCGTTATACAAAATAAATGAATCTAAACTTGATTGAATAGAATAGATCGGAGTGTTGTTTGGTTTGTCCATGTTACTCACCATATACTTCATGTGTGTTTCCCTGTATAGTCTTCTATTTTGGTTGAAAACAGGGATCGTGGCATAAGACATGTCCATTTGAAGGCTTCCCTGAAGTTTGGCTCCCCATGATCTTGATAAAAGCATGCCATACTTAGGGGGAATGTCAGCTACCACGATGTCCATTACTAGATTCTTGGCAGGGATCTGAGCTAATTTAACACATAAACTTTTGATTAAACCCAAACATTTGACTCTACTTGAGTCAAAGGAATACAAATCTTTGTACGGTTTAGTAATTTCTAAGCCTAAGCTTTCCATTACTACTTTGGGCATTAGATTGTGTGAAGCTCCGGAATCTAACATGGCATTGTGTAGAATTTTATCGTGTATGCTCAAACTGACATAGAAGGGAGGGATTGGTCCTTCTTGATATTTTCCTTCAACTTCTGGGCCAAACAACAGCTCAGGTTTGTCGTCTGTCAAGTTTAAGGTGTCAGTATCACTTCCTAAGTTTAAAGCTTTTAAAACTTGGTTTTTGTACACATCTTGGGTTACTAGTTCAGCTAGGGGGATGGTAATCTTAATCTTGGCAATCTCCCCCTCAAGGCTGAAAGGAATAATTGATTTGTTGATATTTACATCTGTTTTTTCAATTAAATTCCTTTCAGCAATTTTAATTTGCTGAACCTGGTTTGGGATAGTAATTGGGATGGTTTTATTGGGACTACTAGCTGAAGTGCTAGGGGTATTTTTTTCAACATTTGGCTGGATTCCCTTGTCTTTATTTGAGTCTGTTTTCTTGGCCGAAATGTTGGTTTTTTCTGCTGTCTTTTTGAACTGTTTTTCCATGTTCTTCTTGTCAGTAATGCTAGTATTCTTATCTTTTGAATTATCTACACTTCCCTTGCTCCTAAGATCATACTGTTTGTGCACCTCCATGATTTCATTTTCAAAACCCAATCTATAGTCATCAGAATCTTCATAAGTGTTTGTATTCTGATCATTTGAGAAGAAACCTTGTTCTTCCTCAGTGAGGAAAACCTCATCCCCACTGTCTGATCCAATCAATTTTACATGTGATTCTTCCAACCTTTCCAACTCCCTATCTTCCTCATATTGATCTACATAGTTCTGTTGAAAGGGAGGTCTGATTTGTTGGTCACTTTATTTTTGCTTATCCTGATTGTTATCTTTTCTATAATTCTGATTTCTATTTCTGTTTTGAAGTGCAGTCTGGCTTTGATTTGCTTGTGCTTTCTTAATTATGCTCATCTCTTTCATCATTTCTTCCAACATTCTCTCCATTTTTGAGCCTGAAGTAGAGGGAGGGGATTCCTCTCTGAAAGATACTCTTTTCTCAGTTTTCATTCTTGCTCTCTTTTCTATTAAGTTTAATTCCACGGAAAGGGCACCTCTTTGCATATCTTCCAAAGTTGCAAAAACTCTTTCTCTGAGTGAATATGTCATGTATGGGTCAAACCCTTCAGGAAATTTGTTTAAAGCTGAGCCCTGAGGAGGTTTTAGTTCAGGGGAAAGTGCGTTATATACGTTGTTAAATCTGGTACAATAAGCTTGTACACTTTCCCCAGGGTTCCTATGGAGATTGTTATAATCAGCAAGGACTTGGAGAGGACTTTTTCTCACTTCCCACTTGTTTAAGAATGTTTGATGGAAGCCTTGGAGGTCACTTATACTACGGGGGGCTAAAATTTTAAACCATTTTCTTACTTCTCCCCCTAAGCTCTAAGCAAACAGTCTGAGTTTGATAGAATCATCATCAATTTAATTTCAATCAAAATAGTCATTCATCTTATCCACATGTTGTGAAGCAGTTGTAGCATTATTAGCATCATATAATGGAATTTTGGACTGATAGTCCTGTGGAAGATTGACTAGTGGTATATTAAGGGCTAAGGGAGCATACCATGCTGCCATGATATGTGGTGGGGGTGGATTAACAAGGGGGGAATTTGGCTGGAGTGGAGTGATTTGAACAGTGGATGAATGGTGTACATAAGTGGATGGAACAGCAGCAGATTTCTGAGCTGATTTTGGATGAGAGACACCTAGGTTAAAAACAAAATGTGGATCAGGAGGTGTTGATTCTCTATCAGGATATTCACTTGTTTCCGGGGATGAAGGTGAAGACTCGGGATTTATCTGAATTATATCATCAAATGACCTAGTTCTAAATGGGTTTACTAAGTCAACTTGTGATTGTTGTAGAGCTAAAAGATTTTCAGGGACTGAATTAGCTCTCAAGGGTGATCTGAAAACAGTTGAAAATTTAACCTTAGGAGACTTCCAAAGGATACTTTCTGGGTCATCAACTATCTCAGGTGGATCGGGGTCAGGATGGGCTCTAGTATAAATCTTCCTAGAAGCCACTATGCCGTAATTTGAGATCCAAATGACAGGAAGAGTTCAACCAAGTATGACAATATTTGAGAGGTTAACTGATCTGTTTACACAAATTTTGATCTTACAATCCTCTAACTGGATTAGGAAACTGTATAATGGTAAGGGTTCTTTCCAGTGGAGTCTTTAAGGTCTGCTCAGGATTATGGAGTCGCCAGGTGGAAGCTTTTTAGCTCCTAAGGAGGTAAAAGGTTTTATGGTCCACCACCATGTTTATTATGAAGCCAAACTTGAAATATTTTGGGTTTTTCTAAGTTTATTTTGTTTTTATAGGTTAAGAGAGTGTTCTAAGTCTGATTTTGCACTTAGCTAAGGTGTTCAAACAAACAGAGTTGCTCTTATGGCTTGGTAACTGGCTCCTTCAAGGTTTGATAATGATTCAAAGGAATCCTAAGGGTTACTTAGTTTGTCACTGATTCAAACAGTCCTATCATGATTGCCATTGTGTTAGGCAGTGCTTGAAGAAATTTACTTATGTTATACCAGACCTAAAGCTGAAGGGAAGGTTTCGCAAACCTCTAACTCTCAGCAGGTCCCACCGTGATCGCCATTATGTTGGTATCCCGTGTTTTGATAGTCTGGCAAATCAAAAGACAAGGCAACATCAGAACCAATCTTTAGAGTTCCAGGATCTAGTCCTCCTGTTCTCAGAGAGGGATCTCTCAAATATTTGTTTGCAAAGGTTTATCTTGTTTGCTTTGGTTATGGATTTTAGACTAGTTATTACGTGCAGATATTTGTTTGGTTGGGTTGAGTTGATACAGCAGAATATTAAAGGTCTAGGAAAGATAGACAGAAAGAGGAAATATCCGGTTCATTGGGCAATGGAGTCAAAATAAGGTTATGATAAACTCTTCAAGGGATATGGGATATCAAAGGGAAAATCTAACTTGGCCACAGGATCCTTTGTTTTGGAATGAGATGGACATTAATGATTTGGAAAAAGAAATTTAATTCTCAACAAAGGGAACTTGAAAAACATGACTTATCAAAAAAGAGATATTTGATAGACAGGGCTGACCATAAATCCTACAAACATTCTTTAAGCAAATAATGATTTCAAGACAACTTCTAAAATGAAATCTAAGATTCGGGGAACACCCTATTTCCTCAAAGATCTTATTTTAAAGGATTTAGAAAACATAAAAGATTTACTGATAGTTGCATTCATAGAAGAGGGAACACCTAAATAACATCTGTGTTTGCAACTATAAAGACCTTCAAAACAATTGTTTAAGCAGGAGCAAAGGGTAAGATCAAAACCGACCTCTTTGGTTAACTTAAGACAATGGTACTTCAAAGGGGGACTTCAATAACAGCTTTCAAGTGATAGTAGACAAGCAGGGAAAACCATAAATCATGCTAAAACCAACTGTTTGAGCTATCAAGGAAATAAACGAGCATGAAGACTAAAGAGAAGTTTTAAAGCCTCTAAAATACTTCAGCAGAAGAAAACATAAAACAGTGAAGGGTGAACAGGTCTAAGGTGCTTCCAGGAGTCATTTTTTAGCCTAAAACTTTCATCCTACTGTAGTAAGAAATTATGGAACATAATGAAAACAAGGAAAAGACATTTAACAGTTCAGAGCACTTCACCAACAGCCAAGCTCATGGATCAAATGATAGAGCCTTCTCAGGAACAGACATGCAACAGCATCATCAAGACATCCAAGACTCCAAATTATTTTCAACTTCTACAGACTTGTATATTTATTTCAGAGAGTTTTGATATTACAACTTGTGATCAAAAAGCAACCAAACTTCTCATCTTATGCAGAAGTACTTATAGGAAGATGAGGAGGTGAGAACTAACAAAAATATCTCGTGAACCATTGATACAGATTAAATTACTTCTCGGTCTCTTGAGGGGTTCGATGGAGAAGTGTACAGGTGGATCACTGTATTAATGTTTTACAATTAATATCAAAGCTCGGTGGGAGCTTTATTTGACTTTGAGGCTCTATGTTCTGTCTGGAGCAACTTTGCAGCTATTTTCTATTACACTCCTTTGGCAGAATTAACTTCTTGGCAGCGTTGGAGGCAGATATTTCCTGAATCAATAACTTCGGCCTCTGTTTGAAAGGTTTGAAGCAACAGGTGGCTTGGTGGTAGCTTAGGAATCAATTTGCCTCAAATGTGGCGGTGGAGGCTTTCTGTCTGATTAAACACTTTAGGTTTTCCTTTAAACTGTGTTTTAGATTGAGGATTAGGCTTTTGATAACTGTCTTAGCCTTAATCCCCATAAAAACTGTCTTCAATCTTCATCTGTTGTGCTCTGTCTTCAAAACTGATACTCTTTAACTGTGTTTGAATTAAAACAGTGTCTTGTCGATGTGCAGACCCGCACTGGGCTTTACGGCATCAATACTCATAGAGTACTGACGAAACATGGAATAGAGCCCCGTGAATGGCTTCTTTAAGATAGCTCGAAGGCATAGGAAACGTCTTTCCCATCCCTCGGCTTTCCTTCATTCTATAATGGGAAACCATAAAAACACCTGCAAAACACAAAAACAGTTAAGAAATCCTGCGGAAATAGGTTTAAACTGCTTCAGATGGCGGGGGAGGAGCGTAGCCGTCTGATGAAGGCAACCAACGGTGGAGATCTGCATAGAAAGGGAAAAAGGATAGCGGGAGAAGGATAAGGAGGAGCATTTTTGGACTGTCCGACCTGGACATGTGGACGGTCCAGATCTAATCGGAGAGTCTCAATCGGGGGTGGCAGAAAAGGGGATGCGATTGAATTTCCAGTGCGATTAAGCGCTGGCCGTTGATCTGCAGATCAGATCGACGGCGGAAAACGAATCGGCGGGTTTTGAAATGGCGGTAAGACTTGCGATCGGAGGGAATAAGGACCGTTGGATAGGCGGGAAATGGACGGCCCAGATTTAATCGGAGGATCGCAATCGGGGAGAGCAGGAAAGGAGATGTGATTGAAACGCAGCGATGCGATTTAGTGTTGTCCGTCCGATCATCAGGGAGATGGACGGCCCAGATTTAATCGGAGGATGATGAAAAAGGGCTTGCGATCAGCGATCAGGCGACCAGTGCGATCAAGCGATGACCGTTGGATCAGCGGGAAATGAACGGACGGTATGTAATTGGGGGATCGCAATCGCAATACGCAGAAGGATGGTGTGATCGAAAGTTTCGATTGCGATTGGAGCGGGTGTGCGATGGCCGTCGGATCACGAAACAGATGGACGGCTGCGATGGAATCGACGAATCGCAATCGGGAGTGAGACGGGAAGGTTTGCGATTGCGATTAGAGGAAACTTGCGATTGAGCGCAGGCCGTCGATCTGAGAAGAAGATCAACGGTCGGGATTCAATCGGGGAGAAATCCTTGTATATTATATAAAAAACCCAAACTTTTGAAATAAACAAAGGTTTTTATGGATCCGGGTGGAAAAACATATATATAAAGCGGACAGGCGCCCGACTGCGGGGCCTTTGGATGTATGAAAATTGATAGGCCCGGGGCTTTATATATAATAAGGGCCTAATCGCAATCGGAACTGCGGGCCTGGTCTTTCCGATCAACCCATTGAAATTTCCCCGATTGCGATTGCGCGATCGGTCTTTTTGATCTAACCATTTTATATTTAACATGTGACTTTGGCTCATTAAATCAAAACTTTGGAAAAGAGGGTTTTTGTAATTTACAAAGGAAAAATGGGTCAGAAATGAAATATTCACAAGGTTTAAGCGCCGAGGGCGGGCTCAGGGTTATATGAAAATAATATGATCGGGGGTCTTAAGCAGCAAGGCTAATCGCAATCGGAACTTTTGGAGTATGGCAAAGACTTGCGTCCTTGATTCTTTCCGATGCGATTAGCACCTTAATGTATTAGCAAGTGGTTCCAGACCCAAAGCATATGGTGGGGAAGTGGTTTAGGGCTTATCCCAAAGGGCTTAGGTCTATAGCAATGAAACTTTGATTTTTTATGAGAAATTTTCAAGGATTTTAATGGATTTGGGGGTTCCGAAATAGTTAAAAAGTGAGTTTTTAACTATGAAAGGGGAAATTTTCATAAATAGAAAGAAGAGGACTTATGAAAACAAGGTAGTTTTGATGGAGAAAAAGGGGAGCAGATGAAGGGTTTTGAGAAGAGGAGAAATGGCGATCTTTCAGCAGTCTTTCAGTTGGAGTCAGCAGAAATTTCTGAGTATAAAAAATGGGACAGCAAATGAGAATTTGGGACAGAGGCACGAGGCCTTAAAGAGACTTCAAGAGCCAACAATTTTTAGTGATAAAATTTGTTCCTTGGAAGCTCAAAAAGATCTTAGCCACCTTTTGGTATAACAAAATATTATAGGTGGCTAACACCACCATCGTCCCTTTCAGGTCTTTATCCGTCGGTTTTATCTTCCCCGCTACAGGTTAATTATGTGGCTACCTATCCCATGCCCACATTCAGTGATAGTGCCGTTGTGCACTGTGTGTTGGGGGCATTGGGTCCTGATTTCCGAGATGTTGTTCTCCCATCTGGTGTGGAACTCTTGGAAGCCATGAATTCTTATTCATCATGATGAAAGGTTGCAGAGAATAGTTCGTTTCCTTGTGTCAAGCTCCCTAAAAAATGAAACAAGATGTCATGAGGATATTTCTTTTAATGTGTCAACCTCGTTAAAAAAATGAAATACGTTCCCGTTCAATTCGAGTCTTTGATTAGATCTCATAAAATCCCAGTCGATTCTTTCTCTTGGTCTCATAATTGAACCTGCATTCCATCCACCTGTTAGTAAATAGCAGTATACTCCGGTGAATGCATTTAAGCTTCGGGGACATGTACCTTGAATTGAGTCACCATGCTGGGGGCATGCAAAATTTTCAAGCATAGTTTGTTTCCGTTTCAAGCTTGTGTAAAAATGAAATCGGTTTCAAGCATAGTTTATCTTTGTTTCAAGCTTGTGTAAAAATTAAACCAACTTCAAGCAAAGTTTCCTGATTTCAAGCTTGTGTAAAAATGAAACCATTCCCATTTTACCTCTTGTGATCGCCATTTTATCAGCCTGTTCTAGATGAGCCTTAGTTTTATCATTCCATCGTTACCATCTGTTCGGCTGATCATATGCCCTCCACTTGGTTGTTTTACCGTTTCTTGAGGAACATCTACAATGAGTGGTATTGTTAGCCAGCCTATTGACCTTTACTTGTTCTGAGCAGTTCCGCCATTACCGGAACCAATTTCTACCCTTTATACCACTCGTTCCTCCAGGAGGAGTCAAATTTCAGCTCTTTTCTGACTCTCTAAAATTGAAAAGATTGCCGAGATTCTTGTCATTTTGAACTCGTTAAATGGATGTGAAACGATATCTACCCAGTATACGTTTAACCCTTTTTCGAGCTGGGATGGATTATTTACGAAAAAGGAATACCTTAGCCTATCGCGACTAAGAGATTCTCTCAGACACAGTTTTCTACCTTTTCGGATCTGTGAGACTACCTACGAAAAGGGACTGCTAGAGTTTTCTTTTCTGCCTTCTTTTCAAACTCTCTAAACATGAAAATATGTCGAGTTCTTCCTTTTTCAGACTTGTTAAACCCTGATGACATCAGACTTCGTCACCATGACGTTATTCGAGTTCCTCCTTCCTAGGGCTCGTAAAATGTACTAGGTTGGATTTGTCCAAAGGACAAACTTATATGACAAGCATATGCTATCCTCTTCAATCTTATGTAAAAATAAAGAGGTACTCGCCAGAAATGGTGGGGTAAAATGGAAGTTATTCGTCAATTGTGTCGGTAGTATGTCACTCTTAAACATGACACTTGTCTGCAGTTCGTGTCGGGTTGGGATATCTTCACTCTGTCACTTTTCCTCCATGGGTTTAGGAAATCCTTTTACCTCTCATTCGATTACAAATATTGTCAACATGACCTCTGATCCTATTTGAGTCAAATGCTGCCAAATTCCAGAGTCATGTCGCTAATATGTTCAAGAGAAAATCTTTCTGCAGTTTGTACATTCCTTGATCCTTTGTTTCAGTCTTGATTCAAACTCATATTACCTTCTTTGTTTCGTGTCGATGATGTGGGATTCATTATGACCATCCTTCTACGAATCACTTCCTGTCGACTTTAGCTCATTATCCGGGAAGTTGATCTAGAGACTCCTTTCTGGTACCTTAGAGCTTGCATGCCCTAATGGCAAGTTCTTCGCATTCGACAACAGGTTCACATCATTGGCCTTCGATTGGGTGATTTCACGAGTGGTCAACTTCAGATCACTATTCACATTCCGTGGATTGTACTAGTAGTACCTTGAGAGCCATTGATATTATGGGTGGTTTCTCTCGCACTTGTTAACGGTTCACATCATTGACCGGTAATCAAGTGATTTTCTAGCATGTTCGACTTCAACACGTCTATTCACATATTTTTACTTTGATCAGGTGGTGTTGGAGAGCAAGACCCTAGGCTTCGATCACAAAAGTCCAGGTTGTGAGGAGTGATGAGTCATCCATGATTATATACATGATTCTTTAGACGGATGGCTGCGACCATACCATGGGTTCTCTTGTTTTGATCCTCTCTATACGAATGGTTGCACCCATACCGTGGATCTATTTCATATGGTCCCTGTATTCAAATGGCTGCGTCCATGCTGAGGATCCATGTACATGATCCTCTGCTTGATGGATATCTGCACCTATACCATGGATTAATGTATTTTCAACAGATATTTTAGTTATGTATATATGCTTGATTTGCAGGTCTCCTGACAGCAGCGTCTGGTTCCTTGCACGTACTTGTAAAGCATTTCACCGCTCACTCATGTTCGGACTTCATACTTTAGGGGCATCTGTTACACAGTAATTTGTCACTGTCCCTGCAATCCCCATCTCACACATTGGAGGGTCATTTTTGTGACTAATTAGAAGTTTCATGCCTTGAAAATACCATCATTGCATCCCTTTCCATAAGGACAACATTCCCTCTGTTTACCATTTCCTGAGCAGACCACTAAAAACACCTGTTTTTGCCTTGGTGCGAGTAGCCAGTTACACTCCTGCGCCGAGCTGGAAAATTAACACTCAACCCATGCCAGTTGGCACTCTGTCCCAATTAAGCACCCGCGCCAAGATGTTTATGGAATTTTTTTTTTAAATAGAGGTGGAGGTTCTATTCCAACCACCTCGAGGATGAGTCATTGGGATTGGTTGAACTGAAACAACCACGAACTCCCTCCTTTACTTAGTAGTTTCCACCTCCCTTGGAACTCTCCTAAAGGATAGGATTCTCTCCCACCTTTGTAGGGATCCCAACCTCCTCCTCTCCTCTATAAATATAGCCATCTTCCATTGATGTGCTAGTTGAATAGATAGTTGAAAAATTTAGCATAGAGAAGAAGCAATCATAGCTTCGGGAGAATAGTGTAGAGTGTGATTGTTTGTGTGTGTTGGGAACATAGTGAGATCCTGGACCTTTGTGTGTGAGGGTGTTGCAAACGTGCTTGGATACGGACCTACCGAAGGAGAGCCTCACATCAAGTCTTGGTTGTAAACTCCCCTTGTATTTATCATAATAAAATTCATCTGATGTTTATCTTCCACTCTTGTTTACATTTATAATGAGATTTCTAGCATTCCTTGATCAGTTAGATAGGTTGTAATTGTTTTATGTTTTTTGTGGTTTTACACTTTTTGTGGTGTCTTGACTATTTGTACAGGTAATCGAACGTTGGTAGCAGCGTGTGTCGAGCTTGAGGAGAGCGACAAATCAAGAAGCTTCGATGGAAGACGACAACATAGCATCAGAACGAGGTAGGTCATCTTCCTTGATCTGAATTTCATTTACAATCTAGGAAGGTAGATGTTAGTATGTTCTCGTAGTTTCTAGACCCACCCTAGGGCTAGAGGGATAGCCTCTATCCACAGAGGGGATTTACCTGGAAAACACCTCCCATAGGGCCATGTGGCAGCATCTTATTAGGCCATGTGATGTCTTGTGGTTGTCCCAACTACTAACACCACAACCAATCGCACTTTGCCACTTGTTAGTATCAGATTGGCTCATTTGACAACCATCCCTCCCATTCATCCTGCTGGCATCAGCATGACATCATCATACAGACTGCCGAGTCAATCCTGCAAGTTGACTTTTTAATTCTTTCTCAAAAACTTCAGAACTTGATAACTTCCTCATACAGTGTCGGATTGAGGGGATTTAAGTGTCGTTGGAATTAGAAGGACAATATCTACGACCTAGAACAATTTTTGGGATATTTTGAGAGTTTTTATTTTTTAAGCATATTTTTTATCCCCTGGATCATTCCTCCCCACTGGAAGCTTTTGGACCACCAAAAGTCTATTTTTACTCAGCAAGTAAGTGAAGCTATAACTCCCTCACTTTCCCTATCTCAATCCACCTTGATTTACTTGGATTAGTGCCTTTGAACCCCACTCAAAGATACTCCACATTGCCTCTGCGTGAAGTCCTTATCCTCCTATCAAAAATAGTGTCTTCCTGCATTTATTCTAAATATTCAGGAGAAAAATATTCTATATATGGAATATGAACATTTTATTCTTTATCATCAATCATTGGAGTCTCATTCAATCTTAATTTTTCTACATTCACAACAGAATAAATTTTAATATAAGGTGGAAAATCTAATCAGAAAACATTGTTGCCAACCTTCTCCAAGATTTTGAAAGGACCATATATGTTTGGTTTGAGCGTTTCACCTTCACCTTTAAGTATTTCCTTGTTGATATACAACCAAACTTTATCTCCCACTTGGAAATCATGATCAACCCTATGCTTGGCATGTCTTGCTTTGTACTTTGCTTTGCCTTTCTCTAATGGTTCTTGTACTCTTTGATGCACTAGCTGAATTTTTTCAATGAAATGCTTGGCTTTGTCCACATCACTATGTCCATATACTGCAATATCTTTATCAAAGGTGAAATCCATGAGTTCCCATAAATTTGACCAAAACTTCCCCACAGATCGAGAATCTCGATCATAAATAATAGAAGTGGGAAACCCAAAGTGAACCCATAATTTTTGGAAGAACATATTTGTGATTTTTTCATTTGTAACATGTTTCTTACATGACATTAACACATACATTTTCCTAAAATGATCCACAACAAGATATATATAATCATGACCTTTCCTATACATTGGTAGTCCCCCTACAAAATCCATAGAAATACTTTCCCAAGGAAGAGAAGGAATAGGAAGTGGAGTGTACAAACCCAATTTCCTATTGCTAGGATTTCTAGTAGCACACATGGAACATCCTCTTACATATCTTGAAACAGCTTCATTCATGTGAAGCAAATAACAATACCTATGAATTTATGCAATTGTTTTTCCTACACCAAAGTGACCAATAATAAGAGAGGTGTTGGCTTCCCTTATGACATTGATTCTTTCACCCCCTGGAACACATAAATTGCCAATATGATACAAAAAATTGTTATGAACATGATAATCCAACTCTTCAACATGATTTCCTTGACTCAAAATTGCATAAACATATTTAAAATCGTCATCTTGAGCATATTTTTCAATATAAATTTCATGCATGATTGAGTTATGCTTAAGAATAACATATGCATTGACAATAGGCCTTGATAACATATCATCAACTTTGTTATAGATACCTTTCTTATATCTAATTACCAAATTAAATTGATGTAGGAATCCCATCCACACGAAATTTCTAGCATGTTGTAGCTTGGTTTGTGATTGTAAGATGGTCAATATGAATAATTGTTTCTTCACCCATCAAATAATGTTTCCATTTCTTCACTCTTTGTACCAAATAATATGACTCTTTATCATAATTTGGATAGTTAATTACTGCATTGGTAAAGTTTTCGTTAATGATAACAAATAAGCTTACCATGTTGCATCAAAAATGTTCCCATGGCATAATTGCTTGCATCAGTTTGAATATCAAATGGTTACTTAAGATCTGGAAGTGCTAGAACTAGTGTTGTACTGGTTTTCTCTTTCAAAGTGTCGAAGGCTTTCAAATGCTTTCCTCCCCACTGAAATACATGTTTCACACTTTTCAAAGCATGGAATGGTGCTACGATGAGTGAGAAGTTAGCTATAAATTTTATCCAATGTTGGGTTGCTCCCAAAAATCTCCTAACTTCTATTACATTATTGGGTGTAGGCCAATTCACAATGACTTCAATTTTTCAGGGACAAATCTTCAATTCACCGCCTTCAACAATATGACCCAAATAAACCAAAGATTTTTTCCCAAATTCACATTTAGACATCTTCAAATACAAATTTCCTTTGTTTCAAAAGGTTTTCCAGATCCAACACATTCATGATAGTTTGATGATGGACATTTCGAACCCATAAATGTGGTTCATCTTCAGGATAAAAAGAATTTTGGAAAACCACAACAGTTTTCCAAATATCATCTTCAACAATCCTTATCTGATGATAACTTATTCTCAAATCTAAATGATTAAAGTAAACAACTTCCTTTAACTGATCTAGCAAATCATCAATGCTAGGAAGAGGATAACAATTCTTTACAGTGACTTGTTTTCAAAACTCTAAAATACACACACATACGTCATGTGCTATCTTTCTTTGGAACCAAAACAATAGGAGACCCACAAGGATATTTGTTACGCATAATGACCCCTTTGTCAATAATCTCTTGAATATGCTTCTTTATTTCATAATTCTCCAAAACCGACATTTTATACATGCCAATGTTTGGAAGTGGTGCATCCTGCTGCAAGTGAATCTCAAATAAATATTTAATCCAACTATGTATTCAAGGAGAGTGTCTTGTCAATACAATTCAACACCCAAGATTAAAATCCTCTTAGAAATTCTTGTGTGTAACTTTGGAAACTTTGACCTTTATCTTGTCTAAAATTTTGCCAATCCATAATTAATTTTTGCATATAAGCTAATCGATAAAATTTCCTTCTTAATGCAGCTATAAAATCATTCCAAGAAGAGATAATTTTACCACGTTTCTTCAAATATTCTTGAGTTTCAGCCTACCACCAGATGAGGGTTGCACTTTCCAAATGAAGAGAAGCAAGTTGGATATTTTTAACATCATCATCAATATTTTGAATCCTAAAATAGACTTCAATTTGACTGTCTCAATTATCCAAGTTTTCAACATTTACTTCCCCATTGGACATAGGCAATTCAAACTTGACATCAAGCTTAATAAAAGGAGACTTAGCATTTCCTTTTGGAGATCTAGGAGGAGTATGTCTAGGAGATGAAGGAGGTGAAGAAGGAGGTGAGGATGGAGGTTAAGGAGGAGGTGGAGGTGGAGGCTTTCTCCCATAACGACCATTACCTTTTGGATGATTTGAAATTTCTCCTTGCAACCTTGTTTTCATTTCATTGTACAACACTTTCACCATCTTAGACATGTCATAGAAAGCATTTCTAAAATATCTCTCACCCTTAGACATCAGTTCTTATCCTTCTTCATGTGCCATTACTAGTGGAGTTTGTGACCTCCTTGAACCAATTTTATGGCTTGGATCTTCAAGCACTCCTCCTCTTCTCAATTTATACCTTGTAATCATTCAAGAAAACACTTGCAAAAACTATCAAACCTTCAAAATAACCATGCTTTGATACCAAAATGATATGAAATTAAAAAAATTGAAGGTTTCTTGTCAAATTTTGCAAGTTATTTTATGTCTTGTGGCGAATGGATTGAAATTTTAAAATCACATAAACTTAATAAATTTAGTTAAGATTTGCAGATTTTAATAGTCGATATAGTAGAAATGTTCAGAGTGGCATCAGGAGAGGTGAAAAAATGTTGGGGATGTTGAGTATACCATCTTAATGTGCTTGAATGTTGAGGTTGGTGGAATGTGCGAGTGAAAGAGGGGAAATTACCACGCCATCCCCTTTATTTAATGTTGGGAGAAGCGACAGGGTGGAAGGCTTCTCACCCTTTCTGCTGGCTCACTTTTCGACAACCCCATAGGGGAAAAAATCATTCATTTTGATGTTTTTTTTTGTGAGGTAAAAGGATCCTTTCATTAATCATAAAAATTGACATATAGCTTGAATTTCCAAAAAAAAGGACTAAAATCGAGGAGATTCCTGAGCCTAACAAGCTGCCTACCAATAATAGTGATCTAAAATTAAAAAAATTGAAGGTTTCTTGAAAAAATTTGCAAGATAGTTTATGTCTTGTAGGCAATGGATCAATTTTCGAAAGCACATAAACTTAGTAATTTTAGTTAAATTTTGTAGATATAACTAGAGAAAAATGGAAAACATACAACATCACAAAACAACAATTTGATGACGGAGTTCGCCCCTCCTGGGCCATATATCTGGGTCTAGCTTTCAATGATGGCCCTTTAAATGATATGCTCAAAATTTTAATTTCATCAACATACAATGCTCAAATCACAAAAATAATGTTGTCATTGTGTCCATAACACCCAAAAACCCCTGTGTAGGCTCTTCTTGGGCTCAAAATGTTGAAAAATGGCCAAGTTAGTCCTCCTTCTTCATTTTCCTACTATATGCTCTACCAATTCACACTTTTGGAAAACCTGGCAATGAATTTCCTCCTTGGTGGATCCGATAGGTGATAAATTTGCATTGGTTCGACACTAATTTCGTCGTTGATTATGAAAAATGTCAGACATTTTATTTTTCACCTGCACCCTTATTTTTTTCCTTTAGGTCAGACATGTGGCACCCAATGTGACCGTGGGGCACAGGTCACAGGCCATGCACCTGTCAGCTCTGCGGTCCTGGTCATATGAAGGGCCATGTGGCTGCGGGCTAGGTGCTACACGTCATCCCTCCTTTGCATCCCCCTGTCGGTGGTTTTTTTGTTTTTAATGGGACCTAGGGCCAAGGCTTCTCGCCCCAACCCTTCCGCATTACACTATGGTCACATCACACCATATGACCTGGGGCTTAGATCACATGCCCCGCCCTCTCCCGCCAATGTGCTAACTACTCCAACTTAAATTTAAATTCATCGGGTAGTTGTAACGAGTACCAGCAGTGGCGTAACAATATGGTGGTTGGTTGTTAACTTGTTAAGTCATGGGTTTGATTCTTACGTGTTCATTTGATAACCATAACAAAATTTTGAAAAATACGATAGAGCCACATGGAAGCCTCCCATAGGGCCACGTGGCATCCTACCATTGGGCCACGTGGTGTCATGTGGTTGGCCCAAATACAAACACCACAACCAATTGCACTTCACCACTTTTCAATCCCGAATTGGCTCGTCTAACCACTATACCACCCATTCATCCTGTTGACATAAGCATGACATCATTGTTGGGATTGGACAATCAAACGTGGAAGCTTACTTTTTAGTTGTTTTCCAAAAACTTCAGAACGTGATAACATCCTCATACAGTGTCAGATTGAGGTGATTCAAGAGTTGTTGGAATTAGAACGACAAGATATATTAATTAGCACAAGTTTTGGGAGATTTTGAGCACTTTGAATTTAAGCATATTTTTCATCCTCTCGATCACAAGCTCTACATCATGGAAAAATTTTCATCAGCGTTTGAAACTATAAAAAATGATCATTTTTATGTATTTTGTAGCAATTTGACTTTGAAAACTTCTTGAAAAAAGAGATAAAATTCACCATATCATTAAAACATGTTTCTAATATGAATATATTTTAATATGGTTTTTTAATTAGTCAAATCAAACATCAATTAAAGAAGTTATCAGTGAAACATTAGCAGGTATTCCAGGGTGCACCACTTCTCCATAGGTAAAAAGTGCATTTCATTTTTATTTATTTTCCTCGGATTTGTTTTATTAGCACTATTTGTGAATGTTTTGCATCTATATCAGATGAAGAGAGACTAATCACTTCTCTCCTCCAATGATATTATGCTTTATTGCAGGTCAGTGCTAAGTTTTTGCGGCTTTGGGACAATCAAAGAAGATCAATCTATGACCAAATGACTCTCGAAGGCCAAATTATTTCTAGAAGAGGATGTCTCAATGAAATCATAGAGAATTCAAGTTCATTATATATCAGATCACATCCATCATGTCATTGCTACTAAAATAAGCCTCTTAGAAGCTAATTATGTCTTTGTGTACTCATTCATTTTCCTCCAATTAAGCTTAATATTCCATCTATGTTGAAGTCCAAAGTTCCATTTTTTTATCTTCCTACTACTACCAGATCATGAACTAAAAACCCATTTTCCCTTTGCAAGTTTCATAATTTCCTGGGTCACCTACATTCACCCCTAACCCATAAATAAATTCATTCAACTCAATTACCATGTTGAGTTACCTTGTTGTCCTCTTTTTTTTTATAAATAAATTATGCTTGATAATGTAAATATTTCCTCCATGGTCCTCTAAATCATTACTTTATCTAATGTTAGATGATGTGGGATTCATTAATTCCCTCCTTCTAACAAGTCTTGACCCATTGACTTCAACAAATCATCTAGGGTCGAGACTATAAAAAAAAATTGTACCTTGAGGCTTGCATGTCTTAATGGAAAATTATCACACCAATAAATAATGGGAAGACATCAATGTCCCCTGTTTGTTGGGCCTTCTAGGTGACACAACTACAACTCATTTATTCGTACCTAGTCATATGTACTTTGACATCTTGACTATCATTGACATTGATGGTGAGCAGTCTCGTGTCAGTTAAAGACATTCATTAATGGGTTTTATTCTGACAAATTCTTTCTATGCTCAACATCAGCCAAATTTATTCACATAGATAAGAATTATGCCATGTTGCAGATATGAATGAAGACTATATGGTTTCGGAAAATTGTAGTAATCTTCCTATCAATCAAGATTCAACTCCAGAATTTAGCAACAGTAGCTTAGTTCCAACAATAAGAGGGTACGGAGTCTCCAATTTCAGATTTCATCCTCTATTCAGAAAACCAAGAGAAAAGAAGAAGCAGATCAGATTCTTTCACTTCATAATCCATGATCTAATAGTAATAGAAAAGATATAAATCCTTGGGGACTTTCTCCTCACAATACAACATTTTTAAAAAGGCTCATTTGCTAAAGAAAATCGTCTCAAACTTCTTCTACAAAAAATTACTTATACCCTAGATTACTTCCCCTTAAATTCCTTTTTTCACATCCTTGATGCCAAAACTTAGAAGGAGATAGACACACTAATCTTGATTGCCTTCTAAACGCGAATGAGACTGATATAATTGAATCTTTAGGATGGATACATATCCCCTTATTCTCCCCTCTCCCCCTTAGTTATAATGGACATGTTTTTTGTTGAGAAATCTAGGGCATATTTATTAAGTGATTTCTCTTTAATTAGTAACTGCTTGTGAGTGATTTTTACTTCTTTATATTAGGATCTTCTTTTACTTAGATTATTAGTGTTATTCTTCATCAAAAAACTACCAATGTATAAACCATAAATAGATAAGAAACACGAAATATAGGCTATCAACCAGTTCCAAAACCTCTCAACTTTGAGAGGAAAACCCGAACAAATTCTTCTTATAGAGATTCCAAGACCATGACCCTTGACCTATTTTCCACTAAGAAGAAGACACAATTTCTCTTGATATTCAATATTTTCCTCCTTTCCTCTTCTTGACTTCTCTTCCACTTCGACTTTCTTAGCACCGAGATATTATCACCACTGAGATATCATTTATATGGTGGCATAGAGTCCTTCTTACTGTGGTCATAGTGAGACCTTATCACTATATTTATACCAAATCGTTCTTACTGCGATGACAACAATACCTTCTCACTTTTAACACCGATATTGTGCTATGTTGGCACCAAAACTGTGGTAGCACCGAGACTATTTCACTGCTGATAGCACCAAACCTTCTCATATGAAATAACACATAACCATACTATAATAAATCCACTGTAATCTGCAATGTATTCACTATAATCTGCACAGTGTTCACTGTAATCTGCACTATAATCTGTATTTTAATCACTGTGATCCATATATTAATACCTACACTAGTCTGAGATTCTTTGTGTTCTAATGCTTGACCGAATTGCAGTCTTACAAACCACCAAAAAATATGTCTTCTAAAATAGGCCGAGCTACCTATTTATACTTTTTTTCCATCATAATTAAGCTGTCATGACTGTAAGCTCAACTGACATGTCATTTGGAATTTGAAATAAATAAAAAAATTAAGCTGACATGAGGAGGATACTTCGCTTGGTCTTGGAGGGCTTATCCTATACATATTAATGATTCATCCACAACTGTAATATGCCCAAGAAGGGTCCTTCATACATGAGATAGACTCAAATTGACATTTATGACTAGATTGCAAATCCTAAGGGCTCACAATGGGAGCCATCACTAAAATAAAATTCCTTGCTCATGAAACCCATGAGACAAGCATAATAATAGTTTTATTTTTATTATTTTTATCAAATACATAAAATCATAATTACACATGACATTATGAAGATCGAACCTCATTACACTTTTCAACACTCCCTCTTAGATAGGGAGGTATTCATAATGGTACTTGGACATTCTCAATCTGAAGAATTTCTCATAAGAATAATCGGATTGATAACCCATATGTATAGCATAATATCAACTGACATTTCCACATAGCAAGGCCTTGATTAACAGCTCTATCTCTCTATGAGATCTGAGCACAATGTTGGCGAGACCAATGATGTAAAGACACTCTCATCATTGTCTCTCTCGGAATATACCCCACCCGGGTTCTCAGGGTGTGTTCCACTAGGTCTATTCTTATCTTGGATTCCCATTCCTAAAAATATATCGTTCCTTAACAACTACTCTTATCTTGGATGCCCTAATACATCCTCAAAGAGCATCAGATGCCAGATATTTACCCAATCCTCCATTCTTTCTTCCCAAGTGAATACAAGAATGATGTGGTTATCTCTCCCTCTTAATTAGGGAGGATATATCTATTCCATAAAGTAATTTACCTAAGATCCCTCTTGGATTAGGAATTTCCAAGTTTCTTACAAGTAAGAAACTTTTTTCCAGGATCCCTCTTAATTAGGGACCTACAACAGCTCCTCAGGTGGAGATGATGGGACAACCAACTACTTGAAGAAATCCTCCTCATGATGTCATGAACTTATTTTAACTGGGAGTCTTCATGTTTGAAAATTCTATATAGGGAACCAACCATCCATCACTTTCATCAATGAGTCAGCCATGCCATCATCAGAAAGTGATATATAAGTCCATATATGGCCTTCCTTCATGCCATGCTGCTTTCTTCATGCCATGTTAACTTAAGGATATTTACAACCTACTACATGTGCATCGGTGGTGGAAGACATCCATAGATATTCTCTTGGAAGCTCTGCATAAACCCGTCCATATATATATAAATTAAATAAATGAACATTAAAATCAACATAACCTTTGTGATGTTCTTTCATCATGACATATTCTATTTTGCATCATCATCCTACATACATATCAACACATCTCCCAAAGATGTATACTGTCAAGGGTCTCTTTCCTTTTCATACTTCATCAGAGTCTTCATATCTTCCATGGAGATATCCTAGTCAAATATTATTGGTCTTTCGGATGTTTACTACATTTACCATGGTTGCATATTCCATGATATCTTCCTTCCTTGCTTTGCAAATTAAATTCACAGGAGATTTCAATCAGAGTTCCTCAATTGTAGTCAACCACCTCATACTTCATATGAAGACATTTTATGTTGATTTCATCTAGTGAATATGTGACCCATGCATTCTTGCATTCCTTTGAGGGAGTATATCCTCACTTTTGATCATGATCTCAATATAGAGCATTGATCCATGTTACCTGCAACCATATGACATGACTTCCACAATATCAAATGTAATTATACATACCTCATTTTTCCTTTCGGTCATTCAGACTTCCTACAATAGTTTCCTTCATTGAAAGAACTTCAATCCCTTGATTTTATTCACCTTTATGTCATCATACCATCATCCCATGAATTCCACAAATTTGGAATTCTTAATGAAACACTTGCTTCCCTTCATGATCGATGAACCTTTCGATGAATATTACATTCGAGAATCATGAGGATCTAAATTATCCGCATCAGTAGATGTTTCCATTTGATATATGTATGATGAACCTTGTACGAGATGACCTTTCCACTTGTGTTTTCAATGAGATTCAAAATAGATATATACTTGACTTCCATATATTCTAGCCATCTTTCATGCTTTTCTATAATGATGTCTAGAGATTCTGCTTTCAATGCTTCCATGATTCCTTGATGCATCCCATTATTTTACATAGTGAATCATGATAGACATATCTTACAACAAAAGACTTAGGAATATGAAAATAACTTAGGTGAGGAAGACTATCTCAATAATAAATATCTCTTACTTCCTCTTTCTTGGAATTATTTTCAGCTTCCTCTACTTCTAATTCTATATGGGATTCTTCTCTTCCTCTTTTGTTGTCCTTCATGATCTTAGGACAATCCCTTTTCTAGTGTCCATATTCTTGACACCCATAACATTGAATTTTAGACATGCCCCTCTTTTTCCAAGAACCATACTTTCCAAATTTTCCTTTTCTTCTTGTTATTGCAGCATAAGCTTGATTTTGCTCACCTTTTCCCACATCAGATTTGGCCTTTAGTCTAGATTCTTCAATCTTTCATAGTGACCATAGATCCTTGAATGGACTAGCTTATTTATTCTTGTAAATTCTTGAATTAAAGTTACCCCACTCCTTTGGTAGTGCATTTAATACCAATGTAGTCATTTCACTATCAGACATGAATTATCCCAATTCTTGTAGTCGATCTCGGATTTCAGATATCCTCATAAAATATGAGGCTATTCCATCTTCCTTAGACATCCTCAACTTATAGATTTATTTCCTTAATTATATGACTTCTCCAGCAATGCTTACAAAATATAGCTATACCAGTTTGTCATAGATTTATTTTGAAGTTGCAAGTTTAGATACATATGGGAAGAGGGGATCCTTGATGGATTCTATGAGAATCCTTTG
Source organism: Pinus albicaulis (assembly GCA_034641835.2). NCBI lineage: Eukaryota > Viridiplantae > Streptophyta > Pinopsida > Pinales > Pinaceae > Pinus > Pinus albicaulis. The sequence goes on from CM076569.1 coordinate 149,695,895, forward strand.
AGACCTAAATTCCCCTTTAATATACTTGGAAATAGCTTAAGCATATTCCTCTCATGGTTTTGTGATAGATCCTTTGACATGATCCATGACCTCATTTTCAATGAGATTTAGATTTGTCCTTTTCTTCCATGCAAGATAGTTTGAAGCCCCAACCAATTTGTTGCTCTCCTTGAAAAAAGACATTTTGGAAGATTCAAATAAGGTCGTATACTTACTTGATAGGATTCTCCTTTCTCCTTTTTGCTTTTTTGATGTTGATGATGATATAGAGAATAGAAAACTTCTCTTTGTTGAGGATAGTTTTCATGAATAATGATCCTTGATCTCACAGAGGGAGATCCATTTTGATGGTGAAGTCTTGTTGATGAGGATCAATGATGACTTCTTGGTGATGTATTCAATGGTAAGTAACTTGTTTAAATGAGATAGAGTCTTGATGACACCACCTTTTGATATAGCTTCCTTTGGATGAATAGTCTTAAAAACAATTAATCTTGAGTAGATGTCTAGTTTTGGCCTACTTTTCTTGATGATGATCTTAATACTCCTCTGTAGACTTCTTGAATTCAATATGATATTCACTTTGATGTCTTACTTGATATTTGATCCTTGAGTTTCCCTTGATAAAATTCCCTTCCTTGACTTAGTCACCTTAGCTTTGAAACCATGTTGTGAAATCTAGGGAATAGTTATTAAGTGATTTCCTACAATTAGTATCTGCTTGTGAGTGCTTTTGACTTATTTATATTAGGATATTATTTTACTTATATTATTAGTGTTCTTATTCATCAAACAATTACCAATGTATAAACCATAAATAGACAAGAGACAAAGAATATAGGCTATCAGCCAGGGCCAAAACCTCTCACTCTTTGAGAGGAAAACTCGAACAAATTATTCTTATAGAGATTCCAATTGACGAATACCAATACCATGACCCTTGACCTATTTTCCACTCCAAGACCAAGACACAAGTTCTCTTGACAATCAATATTTTTCTCATTTCCTCTTCTCGACTTCTCTTCCACTTCAACCTTCTTAGCACTGAGATATTATCACCACCAAGATGTAATATTCCCAAATGGGAAAAGCAAGAATATAGTGCAAAATGCTGGAACAATAGTGTTAAACATCATATAAAATCAAGAGGCCAATATGGATACCTTTCATATGTTATAAAAGCAGCAAAATATGCATAAGAAATGGGCCATAAGATGTACAATAAGAAATAACAAGCCTCCAATGGACAAAATCCCTCAAAAAGAGGTGTTGCTACTATATATAAAGACCAAAAGATTGCTACAACGTTGTTTTAAAGGAAATGATACAAAAAATGGTTATAAAATAGATCTAAGGCTGATATGTGCCTCAAAAGATATATCTAATATAGATCTGAGCACTATACAACCTCCTTTGAATAACCCCTTAAGAGTTTTCAGCAAAACACCATGTACAAGATGGGGATCTAGGCCCTGGGGCTGAAGATCCATTACAAAATATAGATCTAGGATGTGTTGCTGATATGATATGCACAATAGAATAGCCTCCTCTGATATATCCTCTAAATTAAAGGGAGATCCCTTTCACTAGAAAACCTTCTCTCCAAATGGTGTGCCAAACCACCCTGCAACTCCTCCTACAGAAATAACGCATATCTGGAAGTAAATTGCGTTGTAGGGGCAAATTAATAGTTGTCCTGATGCAAAAATTTGAAAATAAGCACAAGGGCCTTCCTAACTCTCCTCCTAATTGAATGGAAGCCTTCTCCACTGAAAATGAGCAATGAAATGACCCAAAGATGGTCTCCACTGCTGCAACCTGCAAAACAACTCAACCCTCAACAGGATTTGCACTATAATTGAAAGATGAAGCTTGGCCTTAAGCCTGATAGTGGACAATGTAGTACAAGACTCCTCCAAGAGCTTCTCAATGGAAAAGGTGGGATTCCCGATCAGGAACACCCAGTGCTAAACAGCACTCAATCTCAGCTAAATAGCAAGACAAAGATATATGTCTAAACAAACCATATATTCAGAAATATCATATACATCAACCTTATGAATAATGGTTACCATCCTCTTCCTTAAATAATATATAAGCTTGCAAAACCTAAGCCCCATCCAATAATAGTACTACTTCCATGTAAATCATCTCCATCTAAAATTGCGATGTCTCTCATTGATGACCACTCCTCCATGACAGCGTTGTTGATTTGGTCAAAATTGACCCAGACAAGGTGTTCCAACCCCTTTTCACACTTAAAGGTGCTAAATTAAGCTGCCAAGATATATCCTTTTCACATTGGAATTGCTTTATTCATTATTAAGGAGAATTATGGACCTCCATTTTCCTCTTATTCATAAAACAAAGCAACAAAAAAAATTTAATATTCCAACTAGCTCATGGCTAATTGGGAATATTACAATCCTCCCTTCCCAAATGTTGCTTGTCCTCAAGAAACTAACAAGGTGAGTGTTGCAACTCTTCTCCTCCACCATTGGTGACACCAACATGTGATAAGATTCCCTCATAAGCTAAGTGTCTACAAATCCATCCCTCCATGAAATGTTTCTCCAAATTTCTTATGAGATGAAAATAATTCATCCCACAAGGAGACAATAGTTCAAATGAAACAAACATGGTTTGCCCAATGTTCTCCCTGAAACATGTTACATAATGAACATGGAGAATCTCTCTCCCATAGGGCACATACATTCCTCCCATCCTCCCTCCAAACACTCCCATAAAAAAGTATAAGTACATCATCAATGTATGGGATCAAAACTAAGTACATGAAAACATAAATTTGTACAAATGGAGGTGGGTCATAGTCCCACATGTGGAACCAGCACAGTAAATCTCCTGACTGCATCAGATAATGATATGGTAAGTGGTTTCCCCACCACTTACTTGCTGCCCAAATCTTCTCACAATGGCTGAAAGTGTGAGATATGTTTGGTGCTTTTGGAGTGCACCCACAATGATACAATATCTCCCTATGTCCTCCAAGGGAGTGGCCATGTTCAGAAATGTTTATGACCCAAAGTTGGCCATGAATTTTATATGGAATAATGGTCCTCCTTGGAGCTATGGCCTGCATATACATGGTAAAGCAATGCAAGTAATCATCAAATGAAACATTATGTACATAAGCATGTTCCTTACCAAAAAGTTTGCTCATACAAATGGAGTGGTCCATAGATAGGTCCCCTCTCATTCCAAAAGAGGAAAGAGGTGGTTGTGATAACTCCTCCAATGATTTATGTATCTCTCCCAACTCCACATGATTCATGCATCTTTGAAAATTCTTATATAGTTCCTCTTCAAAGCCTTCCCAAGTGTAGCTCTCCATGATGGTGTTGTAAGCTCTCATGGAATAAGTATGGCTGAAAAATAATTCTTCATGAGCTCTTTGTAGCAACTTCTCCTTGATTTTGGAGGCTCTAGATAAGAAGATCCTACCATGATAATAGATGAATTATTCTTGGACTGAATAGCCCTCTTCATGTAGCTGTTCATCAAGTATCATGCATGTGAAAAGATCCTTGGAATAATCCACCAACAGTTGGGATTTCCAATATGGATCAATATTCCATAGTGACGGCATTGATGATCTATCACAAAGAACATTTTTCATATGGCTACTCTTCTCCTTGACATCTCCCATGCCCAAGGTATATGTTGGAAGGTTGTTATTCCTCCCATGCTTCTCCTCCCACAGCGCAAAATCTGAAATGAGAGTGGGTGATGATGATGTTGGGAGGATGTCTCCCTCCTCCTTGAGTCTACCCAAGACTCTCAGCACTGTATATTGTCCTTCTAATACTCCCATACCTCTTGGATATATGCTTGGAGCATCATTTTGTGAGACATATCTCATTAAATCTGGATCAGGTGGCCTCCCAAGTGGTTTGGCACAAAATAATAATGTCCCATGAACCATTCTCATGTGCATGATATATGGGATCATCATGTCCCTGCTTCCACTGCGCAAATTAAACTATGTTTCTTGTGTGGAAGTTTTTTGATAGTTGGGTACCACTCTTAATCATGCTAGAGTTCCTCTAGTTGGAGAAATTGCTCCATCCTCACCCCCTGGTGGTGGTGGATCATCTCCTACTATTCCAGCGTTGTGGCCCCTTTCTTGTTCTTCTTCTTCTTCCTCCTCATCATCTGAGAAGACCTCTATGTAGTGTGCCTTTCGTGCTACACATCTATGTCCAGGTGCCCAAGATTCTTGGCACATGAAGCAAAGCTTCCTCCTCCTCAAATCTCTTCGGGCATCATCATCAAGAGGTTTTTTATTTTGGCTCTCCTTTGAAAGAGGAGCCTTCTCATCTTTTCCCTTTGATGGAAAAGAGGGCTTATGCTGAATTATTTCCTTTGCTTTTGGCAAGGCATCTTGAAGATATCTAGCCCTATCAATGGAATCTGGAAGCGTAGTGGGCTTGGTAGAATTAATTAACCCATGAAGAGGTTCATCTAACGCATCAATGAACATGTAGACCCTTGCTGCAAATAAATCAGGAACCATAACAAAAAATATTTAAAATTTAGAAATATAAGTTTCTAGATTACTTGATTGTTTTAACTTTGCAAGCCCCATGAATGGTGCTTCAGGATCTCTTCTATCAAATCTCTCCACCAGTCTCCTCTTGAACTCTGAATATTCAATCACATTGGCATGACCCAATGTAGACAAGCCATGGAACCACCAATCATGTGCGTCACCCTCAAGGTGCAGCACTGCTATCTTAATGGCCTCCATTTCTAGAACTTTGTTCAAATGGAAGTAGATGTCAATCTTTTCTACCCATGATTTGGCAGTGCATTTAGATGACCCGTCAAATTTGGGTAAGAAAAATCTGCCCATAATGCGGTGTAGATCATAATTCTGAATGAATCCACCACTTCTATTGTGATGCCTGGGTCTCCTATTGTCCTTGATTTGACAAAATTATTGAAAACTCAAGTGGTCCTTGAATCTCTGAGTTTGAAACTCATACTCCATAAAATAGTCTTCAAGGGATTCTTGCTCTTGAAACCCTTCATTTCCCATAGCCAAGAATGTAGGCATTGTAGAGCGTTGGGAAACTTGTTGTTGTTGCACTGGTTGATCACTCCAGTGATGAGAAATGACAGAGCCTTCACCGTGATGAAATCCTTTAGGGGATTCCTTGTATCTATCCATCCTCATCTCCCTGATCTCTCAAGCAATGTCTTGTATGGTTCTAAGAAGGATCTTGGGGAACTCCTTCTCTTCATCTTCTCCTCCAGATAAAGGGGTTTTACCCTTTTCTTCTTTGTCATTTTTATAATCAAAATTTCGGTGTCTTCTTCTTTGATACCTCTTCTCTCTATCAGTAAGAGGATCTTCTTATTCAAATGACATATTGGCTTTTCAAGATGCACAGGTTGTGCCAAGATTATGCTGTGATACCACTGTAATATTCCCAAATGGGAAAAGTGGGATTATAGTGAAAAATGTTGGAACAATAGTGTTAAACATCATATAAAATCAAGAGGCCAATATTGAGACCTTTCATATGTTATAATAGCAAAAAAATATGCATAAAAAATGGGCCATAAGATGTACAATAAGAAAGAACAAGCCTCCAAGGGACAAAATCCCTCAAAAAGAGGTGCTGCTACTATATATAAAGATTGGAAGACTGCTACAGTGTTGTTTTAAAGGCACTGCTACAAAAAATGGTTATACAACAGATATAAGGCTGATATGTGCCTCAAAAGATAGATATAATACAGATCTAAGCACTATACAACCTTCTTTGAAGAACCCCTTAAGTGTTTTCAGCAAAACACCATGTACAAGATGGGGATCTATGCCCTAGGGCTGAAGGTCCACCACAAAATACAGATCTGGAAAGTGTGGTTGATCTGATATGCACAATAGAATAGCCTCCTCCAATATATCCTCTAAATTAAAGGCAGATCCCTTTCACTAGAAAACCTTCTCACCAAATGGTGTGACAAACAACCCTGCAACTCCTCCTACAGAAATAACTTAGATCTGGAAGTAAACTTCACTGTAGGGGCAAATAAATAGTTGGCCTGATGCCAAGATCTGAAATAAGCACAAGGGCCTTCCTTATTGTCCTCCCAATGGAAAGGAAGCCTTCTCCACTGAAAATGAGCAATTAAATGACCCAAAGATGGTCTCCATTGCCGCTGTTAGCCATCTATAATTTATGCTATACCAAATGATGGCTAAATATGTTCTTAAGCCTTCAAGAAGCAATCTTCATGGAAAAATGCTAGTTCTTGAAGCTTGGTTGTTCTCTTTGTCCAAAGAAACCTACCTTCACTGATGTTTTCACTTCAAAGTCCTGATGTTTCCAAAGAGAAAATTGTTTTTCAAAGATTCATCTCCATCATTTCATTCCTCCATTTTATCCTCATAATTCCCTTCATATCACTCTTTTTTCCCCTCATTTATCCTTCACTTCTTCCTAAATTCTCCTTTAAACCTTTTAAAATCACTTTTTTTGGTTTTAAAACCCCTCCGTTTACTCTATCGAAACCTAAAAAAACCTCAAAAAACCCCTTTTCGACCTTTAAATCCGATTATTTTCATGAAAACAGATTTAAGCCCCCGCGGGCTTAAATCTCAGCCCCTTCCTCCATGTAACCGTTGACCCGCGACCATTAGCTATAGGCTTAAGCCCCTTCCTCCATGTATCCGTGGACCCGCGATCGTCGGTTACAGGCTTAAGCCCCTTCTGCGCTATCGGACCTCGCTCCGCCCCTGTTTTCCTTTGTTTCTTCGTTTTCCTTTCCGCGCGATGGTTTCACCCCTGAATCAATCTCCATCGTTGATCTCACGGATCCAACGGCCGTCGGGGCGTTGCCCCATCGCAAATTGGCTTTCCACTGGTCCTGCGTCCCTTTCCCTTCTTCTCCACCGATGCGATTCCCCGACTCCATCTCAGCCGTCCATTTCCCCCAAGATCCGACGGCTATCCCCCATCGCATCGGCCTTCTCCTTTTTCCTTCTCACATCTCCTTTCCCTGCCGATATGCGAAGCCCCGAGGGTATTTCCACCATAGATCTAATCCAGATCCGACAGCCCCCCATCCATCGCATCACTCCATCGCATTGGCGCTTCGCTCATCGGCATTTCCAAAAGCCTTATCCCCGGACCCTTTGCTCCTCCGATCGCCGATCCACCGAAATGAATCCCAACCGTCCATCTCACGAATCCGACGGCCTGCATCGATTCACCTTCTTCGTCACTCGCGGGCACTCTTCAGTACAAAGGTCAACCATGCACGTGTCCCCGCAGTTGACTCCTCGAGATATGGGAAATCTCCATCTGACGGCCCACATTCATTACGGGGGCACCCGACCCGCAAACCTGTCTGTACCTCAAGTGCCCCCACTATGCATGTTTTCTTTCATTTTCCCATGTAATCCTGCAGGTCCCACCCGACCATGCTGGAACCTTTCATTGTGTTTCCCGTAATCTTCATCGTTGATCTGATTTCCCCTCCCCAGATCTAATGGTCCATATCCCATTTCGCGTCCATTTTTCTCCCCCTCCCCTCCATGCACTTCGAACGTGAAATGGTCGGTTTTTAGGGGCATACATGTCAGCCACTGGCGTGTATCGCGTTCCCCTTGCCCAATACCATTTACTTCCCAAGCCCCATGCGAAAACCACTACCGGTTTTCCAGATACCGCCTTTTCTACTCCCCGCTCCACTGCAAATTTTAAACCTCCGCCTGCATTCCACCTCCTCTGCACTGCTCTTCCACCTCCGCCAAAGCCCTATGAAGTAGTTTAAACCCAAAAACACGGGTTTTATTTAATTTTTTATTGTTTGGTTACAGGTTTTCATGGCGGTTAAATATTGGATCTATCCCTCAGCAAAATTGTTGCAGAAGCAGAAGATGAAGATCCTCAGGGCCTAATTCAATACAAAAAAATACGTTAAGGGTTGAAACTCCATGTTTAATCGATGCGTCATGAACATCGATTGCTACAGCAAACCCTCCAGCGTGAAGAAAGCACCTGTCTACAAAACAATAAATTTAAATGAAGAACAGTGAAGACCAATCAGAGATTAAAGATGAAGATTAAAGACTAAAGGTTAAAGCATAAAAGCTCGAAGATAAAGCACAGTATTGACATAAAATAATTAAATTCATAATAGTCAGCAAAAGGACAAATCACAAGGCATAAGGCCTCGTGCACGATAGAGTGAAGCAGTTATTTTAGTCAGGACTTCTGACTGCCACCATGATCAGCATTTTTACCTACCAAGGACAAAACTGGCAGTTTCTGCGATCAGAGACTTTTCAACTGACAGAGTAGTTATTGTGAAAGTATGGGAAGGCCTCAAAGCCCACTCTTTCAATTAACTCATCCCATAAGCCTAGAACAGAACTACTACAGTCACAAGACGTCTCCCAAAGAACACACGTTGGAGTTATTACAGCCTGCTAGATATGCCTCAAAGACAGCAAGAAATACTATAGTGGGCAAGAAATTAATGTAATATTTATGACACAGAATGGGCATTTGAATGATGTTATCCTCTGTTTTAATTCACCATAAAGACCATCTCTGTCACCTCCCCTCCCCATTCACCTATAAATCTTATTCGGACTCTCATTGTAAAAGGTTGGCACTTGATGAATTCTGAAGTAATACATAGACTATTGTTTTGAAGAAGAATTGGTGTTTTAAAAAAGTGTGGATGTCTTTGCTTTTCTGTTGATGAAGGAGGCTAGACCATTGGATCCCTGAGCCTGGTTTTGGTGAAGTAATCTCTATTCATTAATGTTATTTCCTGTTTTTCACTTTGTTCCATTATGCTTTGCTTTCAATAGAGTAAAAAGCTTAGGCTAAGAACTGTCTCCTAGAAGCACCTTAGGCCTGTTTACTCTTCACTGCCTTTATGTTTTCATCTGCTAAAGGTTTTATTTAGTAGTTTGACTGCTTTTAAACCCTTAAGCTTGCTTATTTCAGAATAGTTCAAATAGTTGGTGTCAAGGTTGAATTATGGTTTGCCTTGTCTGCTTGCTTCCTCTCGAAAGTTATTTCTAAAATCATCCTTCAAACGTTATTGTCTGCAGCCTGGTAGAGAGGATTTGTCCTGATCTTACCCTTTTTTTCTTGTTGAGATAGTCATATTTGAAGGTCTTTATAATTGCAGTCTTAGATGCTTGGGTGTTCCCCCTTTTATGGATGTAATTAGTTGTGTTTCTTATATGTTTTCTAACTCCTTTAAGTGAAACAATTAGAAGAAACAGAGTGTTCCTCTCCTTCTTTGTCTTACTTTAAAGTCTGTCTTGTTTAATGTTATCTGCATAAAGTATGTTGGTAGGATTTATGGTTAGCCCTAGCTATTGAATATTTATTTATGTTTAGATAGTGTTGCAAGTCCCTTCGTTGAAAATTATGCGTGATTAAGGAGTCTTAACAGCCCTTAAAGTTCTACTTTTCCTTCCAAATCCTTGATGTTCATCTCATCCCACCTATATGATCCCACAGATCCATTGACTAAGTTATATTTTCCCTTTGGTTCCCCAAATTCATCAATCGGAACTGTTTATACTTCCACATGACTCCATTGCCCAATGGCTTGTAGATTTTCACACTCTATCTATGTTGCCTAGATCATCTATGTCCAACCAATAAACAAACAAATTTTCACCTCATAACTAGCCTAAAATCAAACTCTTAAAAGCATAAAGTTATATCCTGTTGAAAATGGCAACAAGAAACAGTGAAGGAGGCCTCCTAAAACATCTTTCCTGATCCTAGTTGGAGATTGATCACCTAAACTAGGTGGGGACCACACATGTGATTTTTGTCGAAAAGTCTATTTTTAGACATATGGAGCATGGTCTAGAAGTTGCGGGATGCTATTCTTGGATGATTGGTCAAGTTGGTAAAAATATATGGACATCTATTTTTAGACATACAGGTCGAAGTCTATTTTTAGACTGCCTGTCTAAAAATAGAACAGTCAAATATTATTAGCCCTTAATAATATTTGGACTATAAACCTTATCTTATCCTCTTGGAGCACTTCAGTTCGAGCTACAGATGTGGCACATGCAGCTGGCAGAAGGAAATTCGAATTTCCTATGGGTTAGTTGAGCTATTGCATGGTTGACTTCAGTTAGAACTCATGTGGCAGAGTTTGGTGGAGTTGATGAGGCAGTTGATGGAGTTGTGTTCGGTTTAACTTAGTTGAACTAGTTGTATTTAGTCTAACTGATAAATACACTAGTGATGAGTGGTGTGAATTAATTATTAATTAATTCACTAATTATTAACTCATAATTCAACTAAAGAACACATCAGTTAACTCAGTGCATGTACAGTTCAGTGAAGACCAGTGGAAGAGGTAGGAGAAAGGGTGGAGTCTACTATCAGTTGTGACTATAGTGTGCATGATATTTGCACAATCATTGGAAGAGATTGCCAATGAGGATTGCGTAGTTAAAGCCAAGGGAATTCGAATTCATTCCATCCATTCTCTCATCTTGGATTGCGCAGTAGAGGCAGGCAAATAGTGGAGGAGTTTTGAACCCGTGACTTGTTCAAAACTGAGCTAGTTTGTGTGTAACTTTTGGAGACAGTACTGAGTACTTGTGAGGAGTATTGTACTAAGATTGTTACATGATTATTCTTCATTATAATATACAGACAGTAGGGGGTTTTCAGCTGTAAGCTTTCCCCGGTATACATACTGTGTTATATGTGTTGAATTTCTATGTGCGCATGTGAATGTTTTCAATACCGCTTGTTGTTTTTTATTTCCGCATGTGATGATTAATGCGTAGAAGAGATTATGTGTTATGTATGAAGCTCAAATAGTATGTGACCAGGATAATCTCGGTGAATAATTCAGCAAATTATTCAAATTTCTACATGGTATCGGAGCTATATTGATCATCAGATCTATTACGGTGATTACAAACTTATTTCGGTAGACAGAGTCTGTAAGCGGGCCAGGTAGCCTCTGGATCCATCCTTTCTCTGAAAGGTGATATATCCAGTAAATGCCCCTACAGTCGATCTCTGTGCTAGAAATAATTTGTTCTCAAGTTTAGATCGGAAGCGGTTGAGTTTTAAGCTGTTGGAATTTGAATTTTGCAGCAGTGTTTTCTTGGTGTTGAAGTCAAAATGTCTTATCAAGGATTGCGATTGGAGTATGCTCTTGAAGGCAGCTTGAATTATATTGCATGGAGAGATAGGATGGAGGCGGTGTTAGATGATAACGGGCTGAAGGATTTCATAGATGTTGAAGTCCCAAAGCCTACTGATGCTGCTCAAGTTGAGGCTTGGCAAAAGAAGATGGCAAGGTGTCGAAGGATTCTGTTGGAGGGCGTGAAGGATCACATAGTATCCAGCCTACATGGAAAAGCTTCTCCATACTTGATGTGGAAAGTGTTGACAGAATTTTTCCAAAGAAAGAGCGACCAGAGGAAGTTTGCGCTCAAGGATAAACTCAGGAAAATAAAGATGGAGAAGAATGACACTATTCCGATATACTTGACCAAGTTTGTCCACTGCAGGGATGAGCTTGGGAGTGTAGGAGTTAGTGTGGATGATGAGGACTTGGTGAGCTTGGCTCTCCTTGGTCTTCCGAAGAGTTGGCATTCCTATGAGGACTCTGTCAATGGTCGGGAGAAATTGCCAGGATGGGAGCGACTTTGGTCGGATCTTGTGCAAGAGGAGATAAGGCGGAGTACCAGGGATGGATCTTCATCAAAGGTATCTGATGAAGAAGATTGTGCTTTGGCTACCAAAGAAAGGAAGGGGAAGGGAAAGGAGAAGGCTTCTCAATCCGGTGCAGATGGTAAAAAGTGTGACATGTCCAAAGTGAAGTGTTTTCACTGTCACGATCATGGACATTACGCCACGAATTGTCCACAAAAGAAGAAGAACAAGAAGGCTACTGGAGCTACAGCTGGTGAGGCTCTTGCCTCGCAATTTGAGCTGGACTTCTCATTGATCGCATGCATGGTGTCTAGTGCATTAGGATCGGGGTGGTATATTGATAGTGGCGCTTCCTTTCACATGACGGGAGATGTGAATCTTTTCAGTGACTTGGTGGAGAAAAATCTCCAGATGCATGTTGAGTTGGGCGACAATGGACGATACAATGTGACCGGCATTGGTACCATAACCTTTCAGAGGGAGTTAGGTAAACTCATTCTTTTACAAGATGTATTGCATGTACCAGGTTTAACAAATAATTTGATCTCAGTCGCAATGTTAGAGGATAAAGGGTATGAAGTTGTCTTTAGAGAAAGGAAAGTTTTCCTTCGGCACAAGGAAACGGGACAAGTCAAGAAGGTTGGGATTCGGGCAAAGAATCTCTACAGACTTGAAGTAGATGGGATGTCTACGGAGCTTCCTACTATTGGGAAGCGGGAGAAAGGCATGCAACTGAAGCTTGAGAGGGAGAAAGTTTTTCATGCAAGTAAGAGTGAACCTCGGGATGTGGAGCAGCCACAAGATGAGGATCATGGAGTGGGAGAAACCACTCACGCAGAGAAATTTCGTGCCAGATGGGCAGAGGGAGTGCATGCAGCTATACCACCAGGTGAGAGGTGGGGCAACATGCATGATTAATCCCAAGAGGAGATTTCTGGGCAGGATTCATGAGATGGTGTGGATCTCATGAATTTAACCTGGCTACGAGGTGCCCATAGCACAGCAGTAGAATGATCAGTTGGATTGATGCAGGCAGATCAAAGTGACAGTGTCGGATACTGGAGCGCGAATCAGAGTTGACAGCAAGTGCAAGAGTGCATGGGTGCAAGAGTTCAACAGCGCAGTGGTTCCTGATGACATGTGCAGTAGCTAAGCAGAGGTCGAAGACTTTGATGATAGATGCATCGATCGATTGAGTTGTTTGGAGCTTTATTCGGTTTCGGAGATGTTGCATGCAAAGGGTTCATGGCGCATGCATGGAGTTGCATGGTGCATGCATGAGTTTTCATGGCGCATGCAAAGGGTGCATGGTGAATGCATGGAGTTGCATGTCGCATGCATGGAGTTGCATGGCGCTTGTGAAGGTTGCAGGGTGAATGCATGCAGTTGCATGTCGCATGCAAAGACATTCCTTTCTTGTTGAGAGGGAGTGTTGAAAATGGCAACAAGAAACAGTGAAGGAGGCCTTTTGAAACATCTTTCCTGATCCTAGTTGGAGATTGATCACCTAAACTAGGTGGGGACCACACATGTGATTTTTGTCGAAAAGTCTATTTTTAGACTATGTCTATTTTTAGACATATGGAGCATGGTCTAGGAGTTGCGGGATGCTATTCTTGGATGATTGGTAAAGTTGGTAAAAATAAATGGACATCTGTTTTTAGACATACAGGTCGAAGTCTATTTTTAGACTGCCTGTCTAAAAATAGAACAGTCAAATATTATTAGCCCTTAATAATATTTGGACTATAAAATTTATCTTATCCTCTTGGAGCACTTCAGTTCGAGCTAAAGATGTGGCACATGCAGCTGGCATAAAGAAATTCAAATTTCCTATGGGCTAGTTGAGCTATTGCATGTTTGACTTCAGTTAGAACTCATGTGGCAGAGTTTGGTGGAGTTGATGAGACAGTTGATGGAGTTGTGTTCGGTTTAACTTAGTTGAACTAGTTGTATTTAGTTTAACTGGCTAATACACTAGAGATGAGTGGTGTGAATTAAATATTATTTAATTCACTAATTATTAACTCATAAAACAACTAAAGAACACATCAGTTAACTCAGTGCATGTACAGTTCAGTGAAGACCAGTGGAAGAGGTAGGAGAAAGGGTGGAGTCTACTATCAGTTGTGACTATAGTGTGCATGAGATTTGCACAATCATTGGAGGAGATTGCCAATGAGGATTGCGCAGTTAAAGCCAAGGGAATTCGAATTCATTCCATCCATTCTCTCATCTTGGATTGCGCAGTAGAGGTAGGCAAACAGTGGAGGAGTTTTGAACCTGTGACTTGTTCAAAACTGAGCTAGTTTGTGTGTAACTTTTGGAGACAGTACTGAGTACTTGTGAGGAGTATTGTACTGAGATTGTTACATGATTATTCTTCATTATAATATACAGACAGTAGGGGTTTTTCAGCTGTAAGCTTTTCCCAGTATACATATTGTGTTATATGTGTTGAATTTCTATGAGCGCATGTGAATGTTTTCAATACCGCTTGTTGTTTTTATTTCCGCATGTGATGATTAATGCGTAGAAGAGATTATGTGTTATGTATGAAGCTCAAATAGTATGTGACCAGGATAATCTCGGTGAATAATTCAGCAAATTATTCAAATTTCTACATATCCCTACAAATATATTGAGAGATCCCTCTCTGAGACTAGGAGGGCTAGATCCTAGAGCTCTGAAGCTTGGTTTATATGTTGCCTTGTCATTTGGTTTTCCAATCAGCCAAATTGCAGGACCCCAACATTTTTGCGATCATGGTGGGACTTCTAAGTACATAATAGCCTAGCAAGCTCTTGTAGACTCATTAGTCCTTCAAAACAAAAACTCAGAAAACCCAAAACATTTCAGATTGGTTTCATAATATACATTGGTGGTGGACCATAGAATATTTTACCTCCAAAAGAGCTAAAAATTTCCACCTGGCGACTCCACTGGCCTCCAGTAGGCCTATTACTTTACCAGTCGTTGTAAACTCCCCTGAGAATGCATTGAGAAAACCCAATCATACTGTTGGTGGACAGAAAAGTTCAAATCTTCCACCTGGCGACTCCACAACCTCCAAAATACCTAATG